>NW_010729151.1:220068-274230 GCF_000365185.1 Nelumbo nucifera
CCATGGTAGAACGTCAATTTGGCAAGCAAGTCAGGACTGTTCAAAGTGATAATGGAACAGAATTTAAAAGCTTGAAATCATACTTTGAGACTCATGGCATTCTGCATCAAACTTCGTGTGTTGGGACACCGCAACAAAACGGTCGGGTGGAGAGAAAACACAGGCATATCTTGAATGTTGCGAGAGCATTGAGATTTCATGCAGGCCTGCCCATTGGTTTTTTGGGGGAGTGTGCTTTAACCACCGGATACTTGATAAACAGGACATCTTCTTTTGTACTTGGCGGGAAGACTCCGTATGAGGTACTGTTCAGGACGCCACCTCAATACGAGCAAATGAGAGTATTTGACTGTCTCTACTATGCTCATTGGAGTCCTCGAGACAAGGATAAGTTTGGAGAAAGGAGTAGGAAGTGTGTTTTTGTATGTTATCCCTACGGAAAGAAAGGTTGGCGCATAAATGATGTTGGAAGAGGTGAATATTTTGTCTCCTGTGATGTAGTCTTCAATGAGAATGTATTTCCATATGCTGCTAATCTAAAAGCAACTTTGGAAGACAACCATGGGCCAGCCATTGCACCAGCTGATACCATGGTTGATGATGATGCTCTTCACAGCCACAGAGGAAATAAAAACAGGGGGAGTGATGCAGCCAACATTTGTGATAGGGGGAGCCTTGAAAATAATGATGATGGAAGAGAGGAGGAGCACGAAGATGAAGAGAGTTTGCAGGAAATGGGAACTAATGGCAGTGAGGACAGAATTAGTGTGGTTCCAGCACCACAAATGGCACTAGAGGAGCAACTTGGTAGGGGACATCGGCATCGCACGCCGTCTGTTTTGTTGAAGCCCTACGTGACCTACACTGCTCGATGTTAAGACCCCATTGACACTCAAGCCAACCTTGAATCAGAGTCCTCAGGTACGACTCCCTATCCCATAGCGAATTATGTGACATGTACTAACTTCTCTGCTAAACATCAAGCATTCTTAGCCGCAGTCCCTGTAGGAGCCGAGCCCACCAGCTTTTCTGAGGCAATGGAAAGTGAGAAATGGAGAGAAGCTATGAGGAAGAAAATCCAGGCTCTGGAGGACAATGGTACTTGGACATTGGAAACTCTACCTCCCAGAAAAAAGGCAATAGGGAGCAAGTGGGTTTATAAGATCAAATACAATTCAGATGGGATGGTTGAACGGCATAAGGCATGCTTAGTTATTCTCGGGAACAGACAAGTTGAGGGGTTAGATTACAATGAGACTTTCGCTCCTGTGGCCAAAATGACGACAGTCCGCACTTTCTTAGCCGTGGCAGCCGCTAAGAACTAGGAGTTGCATCAGATGGATGTACATAATGCATTCTTACATGGGGATTTGGATGAGGAGGTATACATGCAGTTGCCGCCAGGTTTTGCATCTAAGGATCAAACAAAAGTGTGCAAACTGAAGAAATCTCTCTATGGATTACGTCAAGCTCCCAGATGTTGATTCTCAAAATTAACAACGGCCTTGATATAGTTCGRGTTTGTTCAATCGTATCCTGACTACTCTTTGTTCACTTATTTCAAACACAATGTTCGTCTGCACGTGCTGATATATGTTGATGATTTGATTATTGGGGGAAATGATACTATAGCCATTGTGAAATTCAAAGAGTATCTCAGTCGATGCTTCCAAATGAAAGATCTGGGTCCACTCAAATATTTCATAGGTATTGAAGTAGCTCGTGGTCCTGAGGGAATATTTTTATCTCAACGGAAGTATGCCCTAGACATTATCTCGGAATGTGGACTATTGGGGGCCAAACCAACGTTCGTTCCCATTGAACAGAATCATCATCTTGCACTGGCCAAGGGTGCTCTGATGGATAATCCGAATCAATATCGAAGACTAGTATGGCGGTTGATATACTTAACCATCACACGGCCTGAGCTGTGTTTGTGTTCATATCCTGGCCCAGTTCATGCAGAGTCTACGGCAAGAACATTGGGAGGCAGCTCCGCGTATAGTGCGATATATGAAAAGATATCCTAGACAAGGTATATTGTTGTGTTCCGATAGCGATCTGCGTTTGTATGCTTATTGTGACTTTGATTGGGCAAGCTGCCCGTTGTTGCGACGATCGTTGACCGGCTATTTCGTTCTGCTGGGGCAGTCACCAATTTCCTAGGAAACGAAAAAACAACACACTATGTCGTGCTCCTCGGCAGAAGCAGAATATCGTTCGATGGCTACGACAAGCTGTGAGTTGAAGTGGATGAAGAAACTTCTCTTGTCCTTGGGGGTGGCGCATGATGAACCTGCGCGCTTATATTGTAATAACTAGGCAGCTCTGCATAACGCTGTGAATCCAATGTTTCACGAGCGGACAAAGCATATTGAAGTTGACTGCCATTTTGTTCGCGATGAGCTGTGGCATGGGAACATTGTTACTCGCCATGTTCGAACCATAGAGCAGTTGGCTAACATCTTGATGAAGGCTCTTGGGAAAGATCACCTATTTCCTTGAAAAATTGGGCATTCGAAATCTTCATGCGCCAATTCGAGGGGGAGTATTGGGAATTCATCATGGACTGGGAAATTTGCATGGGCAATTCTCTCATGCATGTATCTAGGCACAGATTCCTGGTAGTTCCCTAGGCGTCTTTAGCTAGATGTGATTAGTAGATTAGGTTCCTACTACAAGTAAGTCTCCTACTCCTAAAATTCAGGCGTAGATTGTATGTATATATATGATCGTGCCTTGCATAATAGAACACAAAAAAAAATTCTCCACAGAGATTTTCTCACCACACTTTCAAATATACTTGCCTCTACTCTCTTTCCGCCCCCACCCCTCCCCGATGAGACCGGATGTGCTCCTCACAGAGGGTGCCTCACTCGCACATCCTACCATGCATTGAGAACATCTCCCATACTTTTAAGTTATTATTCATGGGAGATATTCCCAATGCACGGTGGATGTGCATGTGAGGTGACCAAGTGTGAGGAGCAGATCCCGTCTCGCTGCTGATATTAAATAATCCAGATCATTTGATCTGAAAAATCTACTTCTTCCAAAGCAAATAGTTTTCATTGTGAGCTTGACTGATATTATAGAAGCCATATAAGCCTAGCTCAAGAGAGTTAAACCTCCTGCTAAAGGATTATAGCTATCACCAAAATCGCACAATAGCCCACAAATATCCCAGAATCACACCTTTCCAGCATCATGAATTCATAATATTTATATTTATTGATTTTATTAGTGTTAATTGTATATCCAAAATTTCAGGCAAGATTGATCATCGAAATCCCAGAATTTTGGAATATTTGCCGAAATTTTGGCCGAAATAAATTCACCCAAAATTTCACATATTTCATGTCTTTTGCCATAACCAGGAAACCAAAATTACACTAAAATTTAAAATAATGGTTGTCTAGTAAGGACAAATAGAGTGCCCAAGCATCGTTTAGTTGTCATCTGTTTGGTMATATTTACACCTCAAGACATTGGCCCAAGATTCCCCAAGGCTTAGTTTGGAAAGAGTACAAATACAAATATATATAGTAGAAATACATAACAAAATAATACAAGATACAAGGTTTTACACTCTGCATATTGGTATTTATACTCCTTCCAAACTGAGCCCAAGGAAAAAAAATGAACATACAAGTTTCAGCTAGCTGCGTCACATGTTAATGCAGGCAATGCAGCTACGTGTGCATCTATGACTAAATAGGTCACACCAGTGCGGTGGTAGAATAAACTAAAGAGCGAGTGGTCAGTCAACCAGTTAGTAGGAGGGTTTAGTGAGTCAATATAGCTCTTAAAATGAACTGAACAAGTACTATATTGCTTAATATAGTTCTCAAATTGTAACTGAAAGCAAGTTTCTTTCTCATTTAACCTTTCTAACCATTTTGATGCACTTAAGAAGAAAAATAAGACAGAAATGGAAAAGAAAAAAAATGAAAAAGGTCATATGCGAGCAACGTATGAATTTGCTTGTGTCACATATCTTACCCATCGATATGGATTGTGGGTCTTGGTCTTCTTTTCTATCTGTAGGTATCTTACCTGCATCAATAAAGCAAGGGAACTAGGCACCTTGAGAAGCATTCATAGAAGAAAATAATTACATAATATTAATATGGTACTTCAGCATACTGAAGGAGATAAAAAAGGAGGGGTAAAATCTAATGTTAAGGCCATTGGTATCAGAATTGATTCCATCATGTAATTGACATGCCCCATATTAACCAACAAATCCTCACCTCCACATAGTCATTGGATGAATTTTGGAGTCCAGAACCTCTAATTATGAAAGTAGGTTTTTTCACTAGAATCCCCAACTAGGAACATACTTCAGAAAAACTTGATAAAAAAACACGGTATTGCACAAAGTTGTAATTACTAAGAAACACTCAAGAAACCCTTGCGAAACAACATTAACACCTTAAAGTGTATTGATATGCTAACTTTTTTTTATTAAAAAGGTAAATTCTTCAAGTAAAAACAAATGAAATTAGTACATAAAGCTGAACAATGACAAGAAAAAATACAAAAGACACACTTTGGCTACTAAATTAATTCTTCAAGAGGGGAAAAAGAAAAAGAAAAACAATTTGACAAATAGTGTCCAAGAAAATTACCTCAGCTACTATAAACAATGGAAAATACCTCTGTCACAGATTACCACAAGCCTCCATTTTTGTTCATTTTATTTGTTTCAGTAACTTTAGAACTATGTGCTAACAAAAGATAAAAAGAAGATACAAAATTTAATGGGCATGACCTATAAGAAAAAGACTGAAACACAGCAAAACAGAAACCAAGAAGGAAAAGGAGTTCCAAAATGGATTTTTAAGTATATTTACATTGGTCAAAGGGGGAGAACCTATGAATATATGTTTACAGACACAAACTAAAGAAGAAAAATGAAACAAAAAAATATCCCAATCAACTCAAAAACAGAGGGAAATTCCTCAAGAGAATAATGCTAAAAATGGCAAAAACTTGGGTATAAAGGGCTACAAAATCCAAATAACGTGCCATACCATGGAAGATCATCTGTACTGAATATTAGAAAACACAATCACTATAGTGCACCTTTACTTCATAAACTCACGAACACATACATACATACACACAAAGCACCGGAATCTCCTGCAAGCATGGGTATCCAGCTACATCTACCTATGAATTTAACATACATGTATGGGCGATATTCCCCATGTGCAGTTGGATTATGTGTGTGTAGAGTTTTTGCTTCCAGGAGATCCGAACTCACATATAAGGGGGTCATTGCCTTGGTGTAATGGAAACATATAGGTAGGTGGGTAGGTAGGTAGGTAGGTAGATAATGCAGATTGCAATTATTGAAAGACTACTTCACCTGAAGCCTGGAAGCATTGTACATAGGTATTGCGAAGGTCATGCTTACTGGTCCAGCTTCCCTCATGATATTTCCTGTACAGAAACAAATTACAATCAATAATTTACAAGAAATCCAAGACAATGTTTTAAAACGCGGAGGTGTGATGCGAGGCATTCCACTACCTAGAGGTGTAAGCCTCCTGAATACAAGGAGGCATAAGCCTCCTTAAGAGGAGAGGGTTAGGAGGATGAAGAGGAAGGGGGGATCTCATTTTTTTTTAAAATTTTTAATAAAAATCTTTTATGTTAAGAAGAATAAAGATGCATAACATTAGTTGAAAGGGCAAACCACTTCCTTTTCCCTTATCTTTTCTTCCCTTCCCTTTCCTTTTCTTTTCTTTCCTTCTCTTTTTTTCTTCTCTTTCTTTTTCTTTCCCTTCCCATTCTTTTTCTTTCCTTTCCTTTCCGTCTTGACACTATGGTTTCTTTCCCTTCCCATTCTTTTTCTTTTTTTCTTTTTTTTCTGTCTTTTTATATAAGATGTGCATGAGGCGCATCAAAGCGCAAGAGGCGTATGCCTCTAGCACGCCGCCTCAGAGGTGTCAGCGCCTCTGGCATATGCCTCAGGGCGTTTTGGGAGCACCTCGCCTGGAGGCACACCTCCAGGCGTAAGCCTCGCACACCTTTAAAACAGTGATCCAAGAAACCATAGTAAGCATGCAGCACATATGTGTATGAAGCTATAATCAGAAAGAGGAAGTCTTACCATGTGATTCCTGTGAAAGTGTGAGCTTTGCACGTAGAGTATGTTCTGATCCACCAACAACCTGGAACATATTGATCAATATTTAATACAGTGCAAGGAACAAAGCTTGTATAAGTCGAAATGAGCCCTCTTCAATAGTCTAACCATTTATTGGGAAGAAAGGAAGGTCAAAGCACTGATAAAAAGATCTTGCCTTTTTTAAGCCCCATTCAATCCTCTTATTTGCTTCCCTGAAGTCAGTTGTGTTTCCAACTGCTCCGGGTTCCAACTCAAAACTAACCCTGTAGAAAATTTTTCAATACAGGACGGTCAGATTACCTTTAGTAAGAAAAACATAATCCTATGTTTTTTTCCTTCAAACCCAGCAAACATTTCATTTTCATCTTTCATTTAAAACTAAAATAAATGAATCATCCAGCTCAATTCCAAACCTTTCTCAGTGAAGACATAACCAGATGCTCTACACTATAGTGCTACAAAACCAGAAGGGTTTGCAAGTTTTTTCTTCTTGTCAAACTAACAATGTCAGAGGATTTTATTATTTTCATTAACATTTCAAGCATCAATATGATAAAAGGAAAAAGCCTGAAGGCATAAGAATTTCCTCATGCATGACACACTTTGTAACTAGGGCTCCGCTTGGGAAGTGGGTAAATACAAATATGTTCAGTGAAAATACAAGTGCTGTCATTTTCATGAACCTTAAATATTTGTATGTACACTGAACATTGTATTTGCACTCTTACCAAATGGAGCCTTGGGAGTAAATCAAGTGTCAAGCAGCAGGGAGAAGCCATCAAATCTGAAAAGCTTCTAGTTTCATGAGCCCTTATGCATGTGCATGTCCCTGTAGATCAAACAGACTTCAAGAAGTCCACATATAAAAGTACTATTTATTAATAAGATAATGACCAAGACATTTATGCTACTTAGGACCATGGTTTGTAGTTCCGGTATCCATGAACTAGAGTTGGAGAAATTTCAGAGGTATTTTGTTAATTTTACTAAGATATTTGGAAAATTTAAAAAATCAGAAAAGTTTTCTAGAAACATGGAATTAGTTAATAAAAGAAATATAATTGCACATTTTAGGCCCAAAACCATAGTAAAGATATATAAATCAAATAGGAAAAATTAAGAGTATAATAGGTATGTTTCTCTGTCTCCCTTTTGGTCTTTAGCCATCTTTTCTTTTTAAAAACTTATGATGATTTTAATGAAATATTGAAAAGCTTTTAATATTATTTTAAAATTTTAAATTTTAAATATATACTCTACAATGAAATCTGAAATATCACTGATATATTGGCAAAATATTGGGGATATATGAAGAAAAAAAGATTCCCGAAAAATTTCATATCGTCACCTAGCAAATGAGGATATATCACCAAAAATGTCAATATTGCAAACCATGCTTAGGACCAGATTGCACAAATATTTTTATCACTAGAGAAAAGACCCTATTGTCTTTTAAAGATGGCAGGCTTTTTATTTTATTAATTTATCTTTAATAGTAATAGCATTTTATCAAGGAGAAAAGGGAAAGATGTCAAAAAAGGCAACAGTGATAAAAATAAAGGACTCAGAGATGAAGCAGTGAAATAAGGAAATGGAAAGACTACACCAGTAAAGAATACTCACACCAACTCTWTTTCACTAACACATTGTCTAGCAAGGTCACCAGATAAAATGTKATGCAGGACCACAAGCTGCATGAACACGATGTCAACCTATGTGTTAGTATTCTATCGGCATTACTATCCTAGAATTAAGGATCATTATCTCCTTAATTCTAGGAGAGATAGTCCTATCGAAAGTTGGTGTACATATTCTCCTTGTATTCTAATTTAGCTAGCCGATTTTGTATCCCTGCCCTATTATAACTAAGGGCTGCCTGTTTAAATAAACAACAAAAAGAAATATTCCTTTTTCTCTATCTGTCTTCTTGGTTTTGTTTTCGTAGCCCAGAGGAATGACTTCGGCTTTCCAATTCTGCCATTGGACGAACATCTTGGCTTTTTTTTCTGGGACCATTCCCCTTGCAATCACGAACCTCAAGAGTGTTGGAGCTCCATAGTTCTGGGTTGATGATCCAAGCTTCTCCACTGACATCGAATTCTGGGAGTACGCAGCACGAGTGAAGTCCTAGTAGAGCTTGACCCCATGGCAGTGGTGGCGATAGCGGTTGTGGGAGATGGATTTTGAACCAGGTCAATTTCAGAAGAATGGGAAGGATGAATGGAATGCGTATCCTCCCCTCTGAGGTTCTTCTTCCGCCACCATTGATAGTTAGTTGTCGCTGGCAGTGTTGGTTCACAGTCGCCATCATCCACTTTCACTCTCAACAGTCCACCAGCGCATTCGATCCAGATTTCATGTTTTCGACTCTGAAAACTGAGTTGTAGTAGTGTACCTCCAATGCCCAAACACGTGCTCACGATGGGACAGCAATGTAGGCTCCGCTGATGGACACACCCGAACAGCAATGCAGTGCATCGTCTCGGAGGCTCCTGGGTATTGTCTACTTCGAATGAAGTGCATACCTTCTATGTAATCCCTGAGACTGATTTGGTGGTTCTCTAAGGACTGTTTCGATCAGTCTTCTTTTGGGCTGTTTTCTAGTAAAGGGCAAGTACCAGGCTAGTGTTTGCTTCATAGGAACGAGCAAAGTTCCAGCTGCTTGCATCTGGCAAAGCTTCTTGACATCGGTCTGTATTAAGCTTTTCCCGTGATTTGTGCTGCTCCAAAGATCTGTGTTTTTTCTCATGGATTCATCTGAAGCTGCTCAACATATCTCTCATCCCATCACTGTTACCTTCGATGGATCCGATTATGATTTATGGTCCCAAGAGGTGTGCAGTTTCCTTAAGGGGGACGCCTTCTATGGTGATATGTGACTGGTGAGATTCTCAAACCTACTAAAATTGCTGATGAAACGGAAGATAAATTTGCTAAACGACTAAAAAAATGGGACGGAAAAAATCATCAAATATTGACATGGTTTCACAATACTTGTATTGCAAGCATCAAGTTGGAATTTTGCAGATATGACTCTCCTAAAGAGGTATGGGAATTCCTACAAGCTCGTTATTCTATTTCTGATGATGTATATCAGTTTCAGTTCTATAGGCGTCTTCACCGTATGAAGCAGCAACCTAAACAGACCATTCACAGTTATGTCTCTGAATTACAAGTTTTTTGGGATCAGCTAGCATAGTGTGAACCTGAATGGGATAGTACCTCTGCAGCTACTACTTATTCTAAGCTCCGTGATCGCCAACGTGTTTGGCATCCTCTGATGACTTTCAGGGATGAGTATGAACCTAGTAGTGGTACTCTACTTCATTGTAGCCCATTGCCTTCCCTTGAAGTTGTAATCAAAGACTTGCTCTCTGAAGAAACTCGACTAAAAATACTTCGGAATGAGTGATCCTTATTATCTACCGATGTTGTTCTTGCTACTCCTGCTTCTTCTTCAACTCCCTTTAAATCTTCAAAGCGGACTTTCTGCAATTACTACAAGAAGACTGGTCATACTATCTATGAGTGCTATCGATTGCAAGCCAAAAAGGCGTATGGACAGAAGTCATCATCCGTGGGTTCTCAGGCTTCGAGTTCTACTGCAGCTGCTGCCACAAAGGATTCTTCTGATAACACCTCTCTAAAATTTTCTCTTCGAGAACTCCAAGCCCTTCTTCACCAGCTCCAACCTACTTCTAGTATGCCTTCTAATTCAGTCCTGTCCGTCACTCCAGGTACTCCCTCATCATGGTATTTTGATTCTACCCGTTGCAATCATATGACATCCAATTCATCCCTCTTTACTTCCAAGTCACATCCTTCTATTGCACCAATTGTTCATACTGCTGATAGTTCCACCTTAACTGTCAAAAGTGTAGGAACTATTCAACACCTCGCTTATCACTTCCTAACACTTTTTTGGTACCTCAATTATCTTTAAATCTTATATCTGTTGGATAATTATGTGAAGTTGGTTTTGAAATACATTTCCCAAGTCATTGTTGTATTGTGCAGGATCCACGAATAGGGAAGATCATTGGGATAGGCCGTAAGGTTGGGAGACTGTTTGAGCTATCATCTCTTCAATTGCTATCCCTTGCTGTTGCTGTCACCTCTAGTGTCTGGCATACTCACCTTGGTCACATTTCTACCTCTAGATTAGGATCTTTAATTTCTAATGGGTGTTTGGGTCCTGTTAAAACAACTCACCTTGATTGTGTTTCATGTCCTCTTTCAAAACATCATGCTTTGTCTTTTAATATAAGTGATTTTGTTTCTTCTGCACCTTTTGATCTTATTCATTCTGATATTTGGGGACCTTCGCCTCATAATACCATGGGTGGTTCGCATTATTTTGTGATTTTCATTGATGACTTTTCTCGATATACATGGATTTATCTCATGCGTAATAAATCTGAACTACCTACAATTTATATTCAATTTGCCACCATGATCAAAACTCAGTTTTCCTCTATCATCAAAATTTTTCGCACTGATAATGCCATGGAATATCGAGATTCTACCCTTATCCAATTTCTTTCACCAAATGGAACTATCATTCATAAATCTTGTCCCGGTACCTCTCAACAAAATGGACATGCAGAACGAAAACATAGGCATATTCTTGATATTGTTCGAGCTCTTTTAATCTCTTCCTCTTGTCTTGAACAATTTTGGGGGGAAGCAGCCCTCACTGCGGTTTATACCATCAACCGCATTCTCTCTCCTATTATTGGTAACATTTCTCCTTATGAACGACTGTATGGTCATTGCCCTGATAACCAATCTCTTCGTGTGTTTGGTTGTGCTTGTTCTGTTCTATTACAACCTCATGAACATACCAAATTGGAATCAAAAGCACGTCTATGTTGTTTTCTCGGGTATGGAATTGAACATAAAGGATATCGGTGTTGGGATCCTCTTTCCCAACGACTTCGCATATCTCGTCATGTTACCTTTTGGGAACACAAAATGTTCTCAAGTCTCTCTCCATTTCGAGTTACTATGACACCTTCACATTTCTTTACTGATCCTACTATTTTGCTTTTTCCTGATGATTTACCTGCAGGTCCGACTACTTCTTCCTCTGATAGCTCTAACAGTACTGCACAACCTGCAACCTCTCCGATTACATCTACCTTGGCTATGGATCCTCCAACTCTACCTTCTTCTGAGCCCTTGATTGCTCCTGATGAGTTTGACTCTGACCGTTTTGATGCTCCACTCCGTCGTTCTGGTAGGGTCATTAAACCTTTCGTTCTTCTTCGTGATTTTCATTGTTATTCTACCATTGTATCTTTATATGACCCTTGCACTTATCGCGAGGCTAGTACTGACCCTCTAAGACAGAAAGCAATGGCAGAAGAAATTCAAGCTCTTACAAGCACTCACACTTGGGATTTAGTTGACCTGCCTCTAGATAAATTCGTGATTGGTTGTAAATGGGCCTACAAAATCAAGACCCGGGCAGATGGTTCTATTGAGAGGTATAAAGCTAGATTGGTAGCTAAAGGGTTCACACAGGAGTATGGCATTGATTATGAGGAGACTTTTGCCCCGGTTGCTCGTCTCATCTCTGTTCACAGTCTTATTGCAATTGTTGCAGCTAAGCACTGATAGCTATTTAAGCAGGCGCCTCGAGCATGGTTCTCCAAATTCAGCCCTACTGTTTGTCAATTTGGTTTTAAATCTAGCACTTATGATCATGCATTGTTCATCCGTAAGACCTCTCAGGGTTGTGTACTTCTCCTCCTTTATGTGGATGACATGATCATTACTAGCGATGATTTGCAGGGAATTTCCGCTCTTAAGACTTTTCTTAGCAAACAGTTTAAAATGAAAGATCTTGGTCGCCTCAATTATTTCCTAGGCATTGAGGTCTCCTCCGACCAATCGGGATATTATCTGTCTCAGGCCAGGTATGCTATTGATCTTATTTCTCGTACATGACTCACTGATACTAAGACTGTTAACACTCCGATTGAGCCTAATTCCCATTTTACAGCCACTGACGGTACTCCTCTTAGTGAATGCACCTTATATCGGCAACTAGTTGACAGTCTTGTATACCTTACTGTTACTCATCCTGATAATGCGTATGCTGTTCATATTGTAAGTCAGTTCATGTCTGCCCCTCGCACTACTCATTATGCTGTTGTGCTTCGTATCATCCGTTATGTCAAGGGCACTTTGTTTCATGGACTTCACTACTCTAATTCTTCCTCTCTTCAGTTGATCGCATACTCTGATGCTGATTGGGCCGGTGATCCTACTGATAGACGCTCCACTACTGGTTATTTCTTCTTTCTTGGAGATTCTCTTATATCTTGGTGTAGTAAGAAGCAAACGGTTATCTCTCGTTCCAGTACTGAAGCTGAATATCGAGCTCCTGCTAACACTACCTCTGAGCTGTTATGTTTACGATGGTTTCTCCATGACATGGGACTTACTCATTATCTGCAACCTCACTTTACTGTGACAATTGTAGCGCCATACAAATTGCCCACAATGATGTATTCCATGAGCGCACTAAGCATATTGAGACTGATTGTCACTTTTTTCGTCATCATGTGCTCGAGGGTACTGTTCGCCTTGTTCCTGTCCCTTCCCAGGATCAATCTGCCGATATATTTACCAAAGCTGACTCTCCTCTTCGCTTCCGTGCTCTAGTTAGCAAACTCCAGATGATTGACACATTACCATCTTGAGTTTGAGGGGGGATGTTAGTATTCTATCGGCATTACTATCCTAGATTTAAGGATCATTATCTCCTTAATTCTAGGAGAGATAGTCCTATCGAAAGTTGGTGTACATATCCCCCTTGTATTCTAATTTAGCTAGCCGACCTTGTATCCCTGCCCTATTATAAATAAGGGTTGTAACTTGTTTAAATAAACAACAAAAAGAAATATTCCTTTTTCTCTATCGGTCTTCTTGGTTTTGTTTTCATATCACTAGGAATGCCAAGTGAAGGTCTTTTGTTGAAATAAGCTGACCACCATAGGCCATTAGCTGTGCCCCTTACCAATCAATCACAAGTTCACAATACATTCATCTCCCTACACCACAATCCCCTGAAGACAGAGAGAATAGCAATGTCCTTAAGAACAAGGATCTCTGCTCTAACAAAATCTACAACACCATAAATCTCAAAAACAAAAGGAACCTTGCTAGTGATCCTCAAGGCACCACAAATTCCTGAAAGTTTTTTTTTTATGTAACTCAACTGGAAAGCAATGTCTTCTGATCCATTTGACACTCTGAAAAAACATCCATGGCAGAAACCAATTGACCCACTTTCTTTTTTTTATCAGAAAAAGGATTTCACTAATAAATTAAAACTTAATACAACTGACACACCCTGGCCACAAGAGTTCACAAACTTTCCCAGAATTAGTCAGGTCTGTCAACTTTCTGTTTAGCTAGAACATATGCACCCCATTTGCAGCTCTTCTCATCCAGTTGAAACTATAATTTAATCGCTTTGTAATTACATCAATTTCCATAAAATCACGTATGTATTTCCGAGGTGCTGATTTGACTTGCTTTGCCCAATGAATGACTAGTTGTGAACCTCTTCAACTTCCAAGTCTCTGAGACCAAGCTGTAGTGCTAATCTCATTCCTTGTAAGAATGCCAAAATTTCAGCCTTTGCGGTCTCTCCTCGGGCAACTGTCTTTATGGTTGCTCATTGTGCCTCCTGCTGGACTCCGGAGCATCTCTTTGCTCCCCCTGCCGATCTATCTAGTTCTTATTATCTTTTTGTACAAAATTTTTAAGTATTTGCGATGGATGAGTTCTTTTATCTCGTTATGAAGGGTCCTATAACTTTCGGTACTGTGACCATGGTCTCTATGGAAGTGACAGTATACATTTTTATTCCTTGTGGCAGGGTTTCCCTTCAACCGAAGTAGCCACTTTACGTAAGGGGCGTATTTGATTGCCATGAGGATTTCTCTCCGCTTCGCGTTGAGGGGTGTGAAGTTCATTCTTTGAACCGGGGGAGTTTGGGAACGTAAATCTGACCTGTTCCCTCCCCTGGTTGGGGACTTGCATTTCCTCCTTTTGCTGCCACCATTGTTCGAACTGTTGTCTTCCCTCTTTCTTTTCTCCGCCGGGGCTTCAGTCTTTTTATTCATCTCCTTTTCGTTCTCGATGAACTGATCGGCGAGTTTGAGGAATTCGGTGATGTCTTTAGGCTTGTTTGCCACCACATGCCACTTGAATTCCCTGTGAGTGATGCCCTTCTTTGCTGCCGTGAGTCTTACAGCAGGATCTAAGTCTGGGATCAACAAACAGGTGTCGTTGAAGCGTTTGATGTAGCTTCGAATTAACTCTCCTTCCCTCTGGATTATGCTGAGGAGGCTTTCTTGTGACCTCGGACACTTTTTGCTGGTGATGAAGTGCGAGGTGAATATTTGCACGAGCTGCACCCAACTCTTAATTGTTCCGTACATGAGGTTTATATACCACGTGCGTGCTACCCCTTTGAAGGTCGTAGAGAAGGCAATGCACATGCAAGCTTTGTCAGCCCCAACAAGATGCATTTGGAACTAAAAAGAGTCTACATGATCATTTGAATTGATCAGTTATATCCTACATATATTGGCTTTTAATCAATCAATAACACAAACCAGTTACTTAATCTATAGTTTCAATCATGAGGGACTCTGAGTCTTGAGAGGTTATTGGTGACGATGATGATCTGCTGTTATGTGAGTTTCAAGTTCAACGTCCATTGGTCTGTGTTTTCGATCCTCTCTCATCACACTTCCTTGCATGTTATGGTGTTGCCGTGTTTGCTGAACAAACTATTAGTATTAGAAAGTTGTGCAATTCCATAGTCATGAATCTGCAGGGTGATTACGTACAATACAAACCGGATCCAAGCCATTGGTTTTGTTGACCATTAGTTTCTTCATTTCCTTTTTGACCGTGGATCTGGGCCCAGACTTTGTTTTGGATTTTGGCCTATTTTATCTTTTATATAGTTAACATCTATTACTAGGCAGAGTGGTTAACATTTATTTACACATGCTATAGTCAGGATAAGGTTTTTTTAGAAAGCAAACCCCACTTATTGATTGTTAGAGATAATTTAGGCTATGTTGCTTTTACAATTATATGAAAATAGAAAAATAAAAAATTCATAAAAACAGGAAATTAAGAAGGGGTTTTGGAGCAAGGAGAGGCATGATGATGTGAATAATCTTGAATAGGAATGGGACTTTAATAAAGAAGAGAGGGCGTCCACATGGCTACATTAAAGGTTGAAAATGGATAAGAAGAGAGGGCTTCCACATGGTTAATGGAAGGGTTGGAAATGGATAAGGGAGGAAGGAGAATACGTTAAGGAGAAATAAGAGAAGGCGGTATAGGAGTAGAGCTGCTGACAGGTTTAAATGACATCTTTAGCTTTAAAGTTTTGATGATAAGTGTGCCTTATAAAATATGAATAAATGAAAATTAAAGCTCAGTTTGGAAGGAGTACAAATACAAATATGTACTGTACAAGTCCATACAAAATAATACAAAATACAATGTTTTACACTCTACATATTTGTATTTGTACTCCTTCCAAATGGAGCTAAATATACAATGTGACATCAACAATATAGGTAATTGAAATCATGATTTAAGTGCACCAAATATTAATGAATGCACAAACTCATATATATAATAATAACAAATATTATTGTAGAGATCCGATCCGAAGATCCGGTCAAATCTGATAGGCTTCGACTATCCTATTGGATTTTCAGATATGATCTGATCTGACTTGTTTTCCTTAAAAATTAATAAATTATTAAAAGAAAAATAAAATATACCAATTTAAATAAAGAGAAAACAAAAAATACGTGTTTTTTTAAATATTTTCATCATATATATACATATTTTTTATAAAAAGTAAATAATATAACAAATTTATAAAAGTACAATATAAAAAGTATATTTATAAATAAATAAATAACATATATATTTATAAATATATAACATATATTGGATTGGATGGGGAGTGATCCGAACAGTGGTGATCCAAATTCGACCAAATAGGATCCGATTAAATCATGATCTGATCCATTTACACCCCTAGCTAGACCAAAGCTAACTTAAGCCCAACACAACCACTGATGTTGGGCTTAAGTGAGATAGGGAAACCTATATAAGTGAGATACAAAAGCACCTATGCTGTATGGATTTCCCTTTCTTTTCTTTCAAACCAAACGCAACCTTAGTAATCTCCGATAAGACCCCCTGTTTATTAGCTTTTGAACCAAAGTTATTCCTTTTGCAGGCCATTCGGGGTCCTGGGAGGGGTGGTGGACTGGGTATGGACTAACCTTTGGGATTGGGATTCATTTTGCACAAAGTGTACACTTTCATACTCCAACCCACATTGGGTCATCTAGCCAGCTTCCCATTAGACCCCTGGAGGATGGCTTTACCAAATAATACATGCCCTATTGGACTATGAAACACTTTGTCCCAAATCCAAATTACCTGGTTCATGTGCATGCATGCATGGCACTTATTTATTCAAAATCATACTGATTCACTGATTCATGTAGTCTTCGAAGTTCTTGATGATGGTAAATGCCTGAAAAATGATGGAGCGCAATATTGTTGCAACCAGAGAGAGAGCGGAGAGATTAGTCCAGAAGAAGAATGCTTTATATATGTCTGTAATATATACCAGATAATTATAAGTATAACCATGTTTGTTAGAGAATATCAATCCATTCAAGGATCTCATCTAACAAATTAAGATTTTAGGTTGAATGATTCTTTGAGATGGTGTGAGAGTCATTTTGATCAAATGATTTAATGTTCGATTCTTATTACCCCAATTATAATTAAATAAATTTCAGCACAAAGTATGAATGAACCTGTACTTGTTCACACTTATAATTCAATGGGTTTTTGTGAAAGGGGAAGTGCAATCGTTAATTAATTCCTTGGCTTTCTCTACGGACGTAGGTAAATATATTTGGTTTTTCTGATGAGCTAGAGAGTGCCTCAGCTCTGTGCCCATTGATGAGATACTTGCAATCAATAATGATCATGAAATGAATTGGACCTTATTATAACTAAGAATAAATGAAAGAAATATTTGGGTTGTGTTTGAGCCATCCCCTTAAGTCAAGGCTTCATCCTTTCTTGATTGGCCGTAAAGTATATAATTAAACAGAGAAGTATAACCCATTAATCGTTCACGTACAAGTGCAGAAAACTATAATCCATATGATCACGAAAACAAAGAAAAATGGGCTGAAAGAATCCTTCGAAACAAGCCAATGAGTCCATGCATGATTAATTGACATATATTGTACCACAGCCAGCATTAATGGAGCGATTCATGTATTATGACGTAGCTTCTCGATAAGATGGATACAGAGAGATGGGGAAAAAAAGCTTATATTGATTCCCAAGGATTCAGATTGATGAAGAGTGGTGCTGCTTGGTGCACTTGAATATATATATATATATATATATGATGCAGGATTTTTTTTTTATCTGCAGACAAAATAAAAGAGAGGAAAAAAAGGATCTTTAAGAAACCAGTTGAGTATAACAAGATATTTCAATCTCCAAATATAAGTACTAATAAGAGAAATTTCATGGGAAAAAATTAGATTTGCTAGGAAATATAAAAACAATCTGAGTAGTTGGTGCACTTGTTGAATGTTGTTTTAGTACCATTACTATTTCTACCTGAAACGTTTTAAGTAGTAGGGGTGTTCATGATTCATTTGTAGAAAATTCAGACCAAACCGGTAAAATATATTATGAGAACTTTTCAGACCAAATTGGACCATTTTGGTATGTAATAAATCAAACAAAATAAAACCAAACTGTTTTATGATTTGGTATAGTTTCTAATACAGTTTGGGCCATTCTATTGGGTTTAATCTAATTACAAAGCTCAAACATATATGCTTGCATTAACAAATATTGTCTTTAATTTAGTTACCATTGTCATTGGTATGATATATAAGCATCAGTTTGTTTAAAGAGAGAGAGTGTGTGTTCATTTTATTATATATATTATACTATAATATTAATGTAATATAATATAGGATAAACCCCCTTGTACCATGGGATTAGTGACAATTACCCTCTGAATTATCACTTTACATCAAATACCCATGGCCGTTAAGTCAGATGTCAGAATTGATTAAAATACCAAAATGCCCCATCTGAACTTTTTTGTCTTTTCTTTTCCCTTTTCTTTTAAATCCTAATTGACCCAAAATACTTGTGTTTTCTTCAAATGAAACCAACTAAAATAACAAAAATCATTTCATTGATAGAGAAAAACAAGTTTATTTAAATTATTGTTTCATTTAATTGACATGAATGTCTCTCTTTGTTTTAAAATATAAAAATTATCCATTTCTCCAAAAAAAAGGAGTGGGGATTATTGTCATTGACCCCATAGCATGGGGGGATTTGTAATTTACTCTAGTATATATTTCAGTTTACAGTTTATGAGTTGGTTTGGTTTCTAAAATTTAGGAAATTGAGCCAAAACTGTAAACCACAATTTAAAAGAATACCTAACTGAACCAAACTGTTTCTAAGGTTATACCAAACCAAACAGCCAATTTCGGTTTGGTTCAGCTTGATTTGGTGGGTTGGACCCTATAATGAACACATCTTCTGCAATCAGTGATAATTGGGTTCTATATAACATAAAGTCAATATTGTTAAGATAATTGTTAATACATTGAAACAATTTAAAGATTAAAATATTTAGATAATTACCTTTATAAGAATTGACACTATATATGATACTATTAAAATATTCTCATTTAATTTTTATGACTTAGACATAAGAAAAAAGTTGAGTATTGTCCATATCGATTGACTATTACTTATATATTATCAGCCTGATAATTCCCAAACAAGCTAATAAAGATGCCCTCTACCATCCCAATCTTTCAAAACCTCTAAACACTGTGTTTTAATTTCTTAGACCCTTTGGATATGCAACATATCATATAGATATTTTGATCTTTGTTTGTCCTTTGTCTTGTTAAATACTTCAATCTTTTGAAGGACTACACAACACAACGATTCATCAAAGTCTCTGCTACAATCAACAAAAGACCTTACCAACCAGCTGGTTGGTACCTTGTTCATCATTTATATTAGTATCTGTTTTGTTAGTAATAATGCAATAAAATAAGCTTCTTCTACTCTACATTTGTCTCTCTTTTAATGTGGACAATAATTAATTAAATTCATGAGTCGTGGTTAGGTAAACACCACGCCTAGAATCCCTGGATTAATCTTAATTAGGACCTGTTTGGAAGGGCTGCAGTGCAGCGGCTTCTGGCCTTCTAAGGTGGGTCCCACATGGACAACCTATAGACTAGGTAAAATATTCAGAAAGCCCAAGTTGGCTGTGAGACAGACATTTGAGGGCTCGTTCAGGAGGGGGCTTCAGTGTTCATTGATCCGCTTTGACTAAGCCATTTTAGAAACGTTCCCAAAAATAGCTTCACTGAAAGTTGATTTTTCAGCTCATAAGTGTTTTTAGCTTTCCAAATTTCTCATCAAATATGACTTCATAGCTTTTCGTGTGGGACGATAAAAACTGACGTGTCTATATATTATGATGTTTGATTGCATGGAAAATGGTTGTGGATTGAACAAATTAATATTGTTTTTCAAAAAAAAAAAAAAAGTAAATATTACTAATTGTGTGAAGATGGCATTCTTTTTGAAGGGGAGGTTAGTCCTATCCATTCACATCTAGATATGCTCATGCATCTGTCAATTATCTAGATTTGTTTTTCAAGTTAAAAAAAAAATAATACACAAATCAGGAGTGCAACTTATTTTCCCATTGAATATCATTTTTTAAGAAAATCATTTATTTTCCATTGTTTGGCATGCAATCAATGACAGTCTCAAAGTTGATTTTGAAGAAAAGAATGATTTAATTTGTGGGCCATGATTAGTTGAACAGCTGTGTTTCAGGTTGTGGGACCAATCATAATTCCCCATGCCAACATAAGTTATGGGGCCATGATTGGAGCAAGGTTTAGCTGAACGTTTTAGCTCTACTACCACGCCAGTATTAAATATATGGGGCTCGCATCTTTTATCGTGGGGCCATGAATTCAAATATACTAACAGAGAACCTTATCATTAGTTCCACAGCCTGCTAAATAGCTAAAGTATTCAGTTAATCTAAATTTCTATGATTTACCGCAATATCCTGAAACACAGCTATCAATTGGATTGGATTTGGTCCAATCCGGTCCAGTCCAATGTGAGTCCATTACAAATGGACCTGGTCCAATCCAGTCCAATAAATATTTTGGACCATTTTGGATCGGTCCAGAGACTGTTCAATCTGTTCAAATTTCTATTAATTTATATTAGTTTCAACTCAAACCTGATCCATTGACAATTATATTCTTATCTTCTATCAATGGATCAGATATTGGCTTAATCTAATATAAATTCATTATAAACGGATCAGGTCCAATCCTATATGTCATATCAACCCGTCCAATCTGCCCAAATTCAATATATTTTATTGATCTGTCTAATCCATCCAAATAGATTTTGATTTGGATGGAGTCCAACCCAAAACCGATAGATTAACACCCTTAGTTGCCCGTATAACAGGATGGATGACCAACGATTTAATTCCGAAGTACCCTATCATCAATACATATGCGAAATCACCAATGCAAGCCATGCATGTAGCCTTTGTATTTGACTAGTTGTGCAATGCTTCCAAGGTTCATTAATTATCTATATTGCATGGCATGATAATTAATGAAGTACCCTATTAAAAAATATAAGAAATCTCAATAAAAACCCTTTTAGTATTAATTTTTTAATACCCTGTACAGAAAAAGTAAATAAATGAAGTGGTAGCTGGAATCCAAAGTTAATAGGTTTTTGCTATAGAACAAAGTTCTCATGTTTTTGCTATAAAAGAAAGTTCTGATGCTTTAGTGTAATAGTGTGACTACAACACTGCCCGCTAAGTATAGGATGCCTATGTGTAATTTATCTAAAATCCATATCTATATCTATACTATTATAAAAGTATGAATAAAGAATTGGGTTTTTAAAATTTTTTTTGACTAAAATACTCCTTTTCTTGAATTTGGTGTTTATCTTCATTGAGAGGATAAAAAATGTAATTTAATAATACTATTAAGTACATCTAATTACCTTTTATTAAGTGTCATATTTATGACATCAAATAAATCTCATTCTCTCTCTCTCTCTCTCTCTATCTATCTCTTTTATTGAATTCAACATTCAAGTTGCTTTTGTTTTTCATCATTAAATTCTACTAATAAATTCATACACAATAATTTAATAGAATGTGTAATTTATCCAAAATCTATATCTATATCTATTTATTTATATTTATATTTATACTATTATAAAAGTATGAATAAGGCATTGAGTTTCTGGAATTTTTCTTGACTAAAATACACCTTCTCTTGAATTTGGTTCATCTTCATTGAGAGGGTAGAAAATGTAATTAAAATAATACTATTAAGTACATTCGATTACCTCTTATTAAGTCTTATATTGAAGACATTAAATAAATCTCATTCTCTCTCTGTCTCATTGAATTCAACATTTAAGTTGCTTTTATTTCTCATCATTAAATTTTACTAACAAACCCATACACAATAATATTAATAGAATGAAACTTTGTATTTTCAAAATAAACTTAGAAATAAAACCATATTTTCCACCTAAGTGGTGGATAAATAGTTTAACCATTTGGGTCAAATCGATAATTCCATGATGTCATAAATAAATAACAAAAATTTATAAATAAAAAAACAAAAAAATATATAGAAAATAAAGAAATTTTATAAAAAAAAATTGGACACATTACTATTATTATATATTTGTCATATTAAAAAAAAGACAAATATTATAAAATAGACATAATTTTATTAATGATGGACTTATAATATACAATTTAAAACCAATGGGAAATGAAACCGTTTTCCATATAGGGGATGGGTTAGTAGTTCAACTTTTTCAAGTCAAATGGGTCAACCCATTATGTATAATTAAAAAATAAAAATTTTAAAATAGAATAATACAAAAAATTATGGAACAATTTTGGGAACATCTATAATATTGTATATTAATCAGATAAAATAAAAATAAGTGTGATAAACAAGAGTTATTTTTATGAATGATACAAATGAAATACAAAATTTAAAAGCAATATGAAAACGAAACCATTTTCATATCTAGATGGCATGTCAACGGTCTAATATTCTAGGTTAAATGGATGAACTTATGATGTCACAACTAAATAATAAATATTAAAAAATATATACAAAATCAGAGGAAAATATAAGCTTTGTATAAATTAAGCATTTTAATACATTTAAAATCAACCAAAAAAGCAAAATGATTTTTCCCATCCAGGTGGTGGGTTAGTAGTTCAAATGTCCATGTCAAATGAGTCAACTTATAATCTTATAATTAAATAATAAAATGCATAAAGTTATAGAAAATGTAGAATTTTGTAGAGAAATTTGGGCACATTTTATAATATTATATATTTATCATATAAAAAATAAGTATGATAAATGAGAATTATTTTCATTAATGATGGAAATGGGATAAAAATTACGAAGAAAATAAAGAGCATTAATGTCTAACACATGACCCCACATGGTTCAATGGTTTAATTAGGTAGTTCACTGCAAGCAAGTGGTTTGATGGTAAATGGACCTACTATCTTAAATTAGGTGATAGATGGATTAACCTAATTAATTGATTAGACCACAATGTTAAGAACCAATATTCAAACAATGCATTGGAATTGCATTTACTCTTGGTAAGTAAATAACTTTTATTATGTCCTAAATTAAATAGTTACAAATAAAATATAGGAAATCTTCTTAAATTTTATACAAAAATTAGAACATGCCATTAATATTATATATTCTTCATATTAAACAAAAATGTGTTTGAAAAATGAGAATTGTTGTTAATAAAGATGGAAATGACTAAAAAAATATAAAAAAATCCAAATTAATGTCTTAACCATGGTCCATTGACCTGGGCAAATAGGTTAGTGATTCAATAAATAAGGTCATTTGTTTGTTGACCAAGTCAATGTTTTGTTTTTTTTTTCTTTTTGCAAAAAAAAAAAAGTGGTTTAGGTTAAAACAATACTCAAGAAGTGACATACTAATATATCCAATTGTTTGGTTCAACCACAAGTTGAAAAACATTGATAGAAACTATAAGAACATTTGAAGTTAAGGTCTTTCAAATGAAAGACAACATATCCACCATTACACCATGCTTTGATCACTTTTCTTTGTTACATGAGTTCTAATTAAAACACTAAAATATTATTATCATCATCATCATTTGAAACTTTCATGTGCAACGCACATGCACATTTACTAGTATAACCTAGTGAAAGAAATTCAACATTTCAACTTATGTGTGGTTACACATTAACATGCATGAGCCAATAGCATGGTGGGCTAGTCATAGGCATGAGCCCAATCATAAATTTTAGGCTCGTAGGCTTGGGCTTGGACTTCTGTAAATAAGTCCAGCTAAATAATACTATATATAATAAAAATATATATTATTATTTACTAATATATTATTGTTAGTAATATATAATAATAGTATATATTGGTAATACAATAAAATTTGTTTATTCCTATTCATACTAGACCTTGGACTTTATACAAGGGTAGGACTTGGTTTTGGGCAACAACTTGGAAATTTTACCACAAGCCTAAGGCCTAGTTTGGAAGGAGTACAAATACAAATATATTGAGTGCAAAACTTTGTATTTTGTATTATTTTGTATGCATTTGCACTATGCATATTTGTATTTGTACTCTTTCCAAAGAGAGCCTAAGGCTCCGTTTGTTTGCAATACAAATGTCGAATTGAGGTATTTATGTACTACGGTTCGTGTTTGCAAGTGCTTGTTTGACATGTAAAAAAGTAATGATTATCAGATCAAAAATGTATTTTCCGACATTTTTGTACTCTGAAAAGAGAGCATTACTATACCTATTTTTTGGATACAATTTTGTATTCTTTTGATAATCAACTTTTTAGCCAAAGTTAAGACATTGGAGCATAAGGTAGTTAGAGCATTTAATGATGGGGCCCACACTTAGCACTGATTTCAAACAAACAAAAGGAGTGCAAAAATGGTTTAAAATTTGAACCATCTTTGCATTCATGAATCGAAAAGAGGGTAAATATGCAATGTACATATTTGTGTTTGCATTGCAACCAAACACAAACTAAAGAATAAATTAGCAGAGATTAAGTTATTGTAAGAGTAATTTAAAAAAAAAAAAAATCTACAATTTGAGGTGGCTTGTCACATACTGAATGAAATGTATTAAAAAAGAGTAGGAAAAAAGTGTAAGAGCATATATTAATATATTTTAGTATGTTATTATTATCATAGTACTGTATTTAGTCAGTGTGGTTAACTCGTCTCTTTTCAGCCCAATTTGGAAGTTCCAGGTTTGGGCTTAGGTTTTGTGTTCTTGTAACCAACCGCACATAGTTGGGACAAGGTTTGGATGATGATGATGATTATTATTTCATGTTATTTTATATATAAATATTATAAAATAAAACATATAATACATATCATATATGACACATAATATAAAGCATTGTTGTATTCCATATTTTATAAATAAAATTCATTGGCCCAGCCTGGCCTGGCCTTGGTTGGCCTGCCCCATGATCACCCCTTCACCAAATCTGGATTAGCTGCATTTGATGGTTGTACATCTAACCAATAAAAATGCCCCATGTCATCACAACCACTCCAATCTCTCACTTCACGTGCATGGAGTTCAAATCAGCCCCCCACAAGATAGTTTCCCACAACATTCCACAGTACATTCCCTCTGTGTATTGAGAACATCTACCAATGATAATACCAGAAATGATAAGACATCATCAGGAGATGTTCCCAATACACGGCGGGATGTGCTGTGGGACATTGTGGGAAACTATCTTGTGGGGGGCTAATTTCAACTCATGTGCATGACTCACATGAAGTGTTATAATTGGTTAAACAGTCCCTAAGACAGCCAAGTGCAACTAATCCAAACACATTCATCTTAAGAATGCCTTCATCATCAGCACTTTGAACACAATTTATGCTTTAGGCCATGTTTGGGAGTAATTAAAAATAAGTGCTTATTTGGGTAGGGACCACACCATTAAGCAGTTATTGTTGTTTGGGAAATAAGCATTAAATAAGTGCTTATTTTAAAAATAAGGGCTTATTTTTTAAACCCAGATTTCCAGCTTTTTTTAAGTGATCATACAATAAGCACTTAGTCAATTTTTTCTCCCATAATTGTCTCCAATGAATTTTTAAAATACCAATTATACCCTTTTACAAAAACAATTTTACAGGCACTTTTATAAAAATACTTTTATGAAAAGTACTTTTATGAAAGTAAAGTATTTTTACGAAAGTACTTTTATGAAAGTATTTTTATGAGAGCACTTTTATGAAAACACTTTTATAAAAGTACTTTTATAAAAATGCTTTTATAAAAGCACTTTTATAAAACTATTTTATGGGAGTACTTTTATCAAAGTACTTTTATGAAAGCACTTTTGTAAAAGTATTTTTATAAAAGCACTTCTATCAAAGTGTTTTTATTCATTCACTTTGGATTGGATATTTTAAAAATTTGAAAGAAAATAAAGGACAAAAGAGTCACAATTGCTTATTTAAGTGTTTATTGGAGAAAAAGACCACCAAACACCCAATATAAAATAAGTGTTTATTTTTTAAAATAAGCACTTGAAAAAGTTATATGCCAAATGTAAATAAGTGCTTATTTTAAGCACTTATTTTTAACATAAACAGTCCCAAACATGGCCTTAGTATAATTATTTTCATCATTTTAATTTTGCTATTGGGTTATTTGAATCTTGATGAATGAAAATTTTAATAATTTTACTTTCACACTCAACCCATTAGTAGGTCAGGCTGGACATCTGAATTTACCCTTATATTTTATTTTCATCTTTTTGTCATTTTTGTCATTGTTAATAATTTAATAGGCAGTTTATTAATGCATCAGCTCATAAAATGTCCCAGCTTGCTAAGACTTCAGCTCTGACAGTCTGACTGAATTATTTTGTTCATGAGCCAGCAAGTTCCATTGGCTTTCTTCCTTTGATAATATACAGTTTCTTAACTTTATTATTTATGTATCAAAACGGACAGGTGCCATCTCGACAACATGCCTCATTATTATAATTTATGTTCCTGTATTTAAACAAAAGCAATAAAATAATAAAAATCTTCTTTCCAATAATAATAATAATCATAATAATAATAAATAATAATAATAGATTATTTATATTTACAAAAATATAATCGCTTATCCTGATGAATCAAGTACTAAAACTGAGGAACGAAATCGGATTCAGTATTGCCGTCAGTGCAAGGCCCGTTCAAATAGCTTTTATAGCTTTGTATTTGGAATATCTCCCCATATAATAAAGTACAGAAGTATAGAGATATTCTCAATGCAAAATTACTTTATAAAGACTGTTCGAGTGGTGTTCGAATGGATCTTACAATGACTGAAGCCGATATCAAAACTAAGGAAAAGAGAGGGATGGATCCCAATTCAACATGGCATTAAGATCTTTTGGATTTAACTAAAAAAAGAGGTGAGGAAAGGGAACAGATGATTTGGACTCTGAGTTAACTTGTTATTTTTCAAGTTTGGGTAAATCTTTAGAGCTATGAAAACTGGTTATATAATATATTAATTCTCTCTCTCTCCTTCTTTGGGGTTTATGAAGACAGACAGTAATCCATGGAAAGGGGGGAAGATATTAATTAATATCCTGTGGTTTCAATGAATTCGGATTTGCTCCCCACACCAATCCCAAAGCACATTACTGCTCTGTACATTGGGAATATCTCCCTATATGTATGTTGTCATTTGTGAAGAGATGTTCAGGATGTATTGCTACAAAACCTACAATATGTATGTTGTAGGGTTGATTGGTGTAGGGAGCACTTTGTGGGGAGCAAAACTCGATTTTCGTTAAACTTTTTAAATGTACCTTTTCAAAGCATTTAACAGCTGAGATGAATAACGTAGTTCACTTTTTACTCATCATCTAATGGGAATTTGGAGATGCTAACCACAACACATTGTTCGATCATCAAGTTCACCCATCTGTACATTGGGAACACTGACTTAATTTATGTTGTCAATATTCCTGATATGGGATGAATGTAACCAACAATGTATTGTGGTCAGTAGATGATCAAGACTCCATAATGGAAACAGATCAGGGCACTTTCATGATGGCATCATCCCCATCGTCATCAACAGTTGTAAGAGCCTTATCAGCCTTTGACCTTGAAACCCCTACTTGTGTCATCATCAACTGCTCCAAGTTTATGTCACTGGGTTCCACACGTCCTGTCGACCTCTTCAACCTCTCCTGGACCATGGCTGATGATTCAGTCTTAGAGACGACATGGATGAGATGAGGAGCTTGAACTGCTCTATAGCCTATGTCTGGAATTGTGAGCTTAAGTCCTCAATCTTTGCCCCTCCTGAAACAAGTCATGCTTCTGATGTTAGGCTCTTGAAAGCATCTGGTTTTGAGACCATAGATAAAATATTATTGCTTCTCCTGATAATCATATGGTTGACACTTGTGATGCAATCCAAATCTCATACCCACACCTACCTACAGTACATCACAGTCACATATTTTTCATACTTATATGTTGTCATTCATGGAGAGATATTTTAGATGTAAGGCTGTCGTGTCATATAAGTAGGTGTGTGGGTAGGAGATCTACATTGGGCATGGGCTTCATTCCAAGCTTCAAAATTTCCTTGCAACTCTTCTCAAAGGTATTAGGGGCAAAACAAGAATTTTAATAAGATATAAGACACAACTGAATACCTGACATTGTAAATTGAGATCTGCTCCTCACAGAACACTCTTCACTCTGACCTCACAGACACACCCGGACCTCACAGACACACCCGGCCAGGTATTGGAAACATCTCCCTGTAAATAATAAATTCAACAATGGGAGATGTTATGTGCGAACTATGACATTACTTGCACAGTGCCCAAAACATTTTATTAACAAAGGGCCTTTTGTCTCAAGTAAAGTATTAGAGCCACCTCATAAAATATATTTGAGTAGTACATTTAAGTAATTAAACTTATTATTATTTTTAGGGTCACAATCAAATGTATATATATATGATATAAACATCACATTATAATAATATTTAAAAACACCCTTAATCACAAAGAATTATACTTATATTATATAGACGTATAACTACAATTATATCATAGTCTCATTTGGTAATAGATCTGGAAATAAACCTTCTCACTTGATTGCTTCTTTTGGAAATATTTTGTCATGACGTAATTTGGCAGTCTATTCCAGAATGAGGATTTCGTAAAGCCAAAATATTTGATCAATCCCGTGAATTTTGATGAATATCATTTAATTGGTCACTATCCTTTTGTGATATCATTTAAATGGCTATGAATTTTTTTGTTATTATGTATCTCCAACATCATAGTCAATCTTTTGTCGATGAGATTATTCTGAATGAACGAAACTAGCCTATAGGCTTTCAAAAAAAATTATTAAGGCTGCATTTGATATTCCTTATTTTAACGACTTAATGTTTATAGGAGTATTTTAAGTGCAAAAAGAAGATAAGTCCTTGAAATAAGGAATGTCAAATGCAGCCTAAATGTAAATGCATGGAGTAAGTTGATGGAGTCATCAACCCAACCAGCTCTAATTATTTTTTTTTAGGATTAGATTCAGATTGACCATACACCCCTTTGTGAGAGACACCATATTAAAGTAGTTGGCTGAAAATGCCGATAAAATTGACAATTTCTCTAAAAGTTAGCTTACAGAATACAAGAAATTAAAAAAAGGATAAAGCTTCTGGGGCAATATCTAATATTTGAGCATGTTCTTTTCAATGTGATTGGCGAGCCAGACTTGCTGCAGTAATGCAACAGAGAAGTCGAAAGTATATCTATCAATAAAAGAAAAAGAAAATCTATGATGCGGGAAAAACATAAAATGAAAAGAGTTTTGATCAATCAAAACCCACCTATAAATTTTGATAAATAACACCAGATTGACTATCAATCTGGTGATTGGATCTACTAATCAATGGAGATTAGATCTATTACTCAAGAAGTTACCTTACCCACAGGATACTACCGTGGCACATCAGTTATATCCCTTGTTTTTGTATGGTGTTATACATAGGGGGATGTTCCTGATTACGTAAGACTGCATTGTCTTGTGGGTAGAATTAACGAGATCTAGATTTCAATAAATGTATTGATTATGTGGCCATTAGGGCTGCAAATGGATTGAATTGAAATGAACATAGGTAGAATTAACCAAATTTGATTTATTTATATTCATATTTAAATTGAATTTTAACCATTGGATGTATAGCAGATTCGAATGGAATTCAGATTGCAATTGGATATTAAATGGTATAAATAAATTAGACTAAAACATGGTCAATATACTATGTTATTGATAAAAAGAAATTAAAATTATTTCCATGTTATATTTTTATCAACAAAATGAATTGAAAATTACTTACATGAAACTTGAACCTATGTAGGGGAGGAATCTATTGATACCCTCATGTACATACAAAACCACTGTTTTCTGGACCGGACCGGACAGTCGGACCAGAAAAACTAGGAATCGGTCACCTGATTGGTTCTATTTTCCTTCAAAATCGTTTTTTCCTCCAAAACCATTGATTTTGGTCAGCAAACCACTGAACCGATGGGTTAACTGTTTGAACCGTTTGAACGATTTTGACTGTTTTCCAATTTTCTAATTTTTTTATTTTTTTGTCAAAATGGGCCGGCTATTTGGGTTGAACGGTTGAACCGTTCGAACTGGTAATCGGACCCCTGACCGGTTCATTTTTAAAAACCATGCACAAAACACTACAATTCATGTAAAATTGCAGGCTGTATCAGTCCAGGTTCATGTTGGGCTCACTCAAATTGCACCCTAACCTTTCCCTAAATAGCCTGTTCGCTCAATGACATTGCTTTCATTCCTTTGTCTTCACACTATGATAAAATCAAATTTAGTCCTCACAAAATTGTATTCACACCGTTCTTATAGCCGTGCATTGGAAACATCTCCCCATGAAATCCACCCTCCACTACGATGGACCAATAATCAAAATGGGGAACGGATCTAATAGGCATAACAAAGTAAGCATATCAAATGAGCATTTGATAAATATTTTGCCAATAACTGTCAAAATAAGCATTAATCTTTTTCAGTTTGACTGGAATATTTTAAAGAACAGGTGTCAAAACAAAAATTTAAATACTCATTTAACGTACTTACAAATTTGTGCCTACCTGATCCGAACTGATCAAAATGGGGTGTGAATCTGTTGTATTTGCTATTGCCAACAATCAGATTACGACAAGTGTACACTTTGTGTTTTAAATGAGCAGGAGATTTCCTTTCAACAAACCCTTCCAACACACATCAAGTGTGTAACCTACCATGCATGTGATGCACAACAATGATGTTAAAAAGTGTTGGAAGAGATTTTTGTTGGCAGGAGATTCAGACACCTAATGGCAGTATTATCATATGATTGTTGTTAGGTACAGGCCTGTGTTGTTACTAGACCTGTTCATGGGCCGGGTAGCCCGACGGCCCGGCCCGGCCCGGCTCATACCCCGGCCGAGCTTGGTCATATAATTAGGCCTGCAGGCCTGACTTCGGGCTTAACACAGTAAGCTTGACTGTGTTTCGGGCTGGGCTCGGGATTTGTCAAAAAAGCCCGGTCCGAGCCCGACCCGGCCCGACTCAGTATTATATATTTTATAAAATATATAATATGTATTTTATATATTATATAAAATATATAAATAATATAATATTTATTAAAATATATATTTATAATTTAATATATATATATTATTCTTTTCTTTATAATTTCAATCTATCTCTCTCTTTATTCAGCTGCTTCAACNTAATTTAATATATATATATTATTCTTTTCTTTATAATTTCAATCTATCTCTCTCTTTATTCAGCTGCTTCAACATTAATAATAATAATAATAATATAGGCTAAATTTCGGGCCCGGGCTTAGGCTCGGGCTTCGGGCTTTTTATGAGGGCTGGGCTTGGGCCCAAATTGTAGGCCCGATGGTCGGGCCGGGCTCGGGCTCGGGTCTTAAAAAAATTTGTTAATACACAGTAAAAGCCCGGCCCGAGCCCGGCCTGGCCCGGCCCATGAACAGGTCTAGTTGTTACTAATTGAGAAAAATATGGTTCAGTCCAGTCATAATTTATAGGTATAAAATACTGTTGGGGTAGGGAAAAAGATGGTTCAGTCCGGTCAGAATTTATAGGTATAAAGTACTGTTAGGGTAGGTGTCAGTTTGAAATTGATGCCAATTCAAGGGCCACATTGATACATAAAATTTGAGTTGTTGCCATTTTGAATATTTATACCTCTGCAGTGGAAATCAAAAATCTGCATTGAATCTGTCCGTACTTTTTCCCATTTTAATTTTCTAAAAAATAACACTAATAAAAAAAATAAGTACGGTTTATCATCCATCAGACGAGCAGGGAGCATGACACTGTAGGTTCTGTTTGCAGTAGCAGATCCCTTTGTTCTTTATAGATATCCTATGACTCCGGTTTAAAAGTCCCTTAACAAAGCCTTACTCACATTTAAGATTAATAAAATTAATAAATTATAATAAAAATTAACACAATTTTATCTAATATCTACCAACATTTAACCCAAAAAAAATAATATGGGTTGAAATTAATACATATTGTTTTAACTTTTAATATTACTGCCACAATTTATTTTAAAAATACCCGTGCATCCCACCGCCCAAATTGTAAGCTGTGCATATGGGGTCCATCTTACAGAGTGAAAAAAGCTGTTGTTATTCTCTCTCCAGAGGTATAAATCGGGCCATGTTATACTGTGCTTATTACCTTTGGGATACTTCAAAAGGTCTAGCCCGATGCGCCCCATGACACAGATCTGTGCCATGCCGCAGGCCAGGCTGGCCGCAGATAAACCTTTGGGCCAGGCCAGGGCAAGTCATAAGAGGTATAATTTAAAAAATAAAAAATAAAAAATTTAAAATAAATTAACAAAATAAAACATAAATTAAAAAAATACCTTAAAATTTTATTTTATATGAATTTTAATATATATAATTATTTATATATAAAAAATCTTAAACAAAAATCAGCCAATCGATTGACAGCCGTTGGAATCCAAATTACCATTGGCACCACAGATAATCGATGAGATGCATGCTTAGGTAAGAGGTCTATGTTAGATTTTTCCTCGGAAATTGTCAAGTAAATATTTTATGTAGGGATAGAGTAAGGTTTCAAATGGATCCTTGGTGCAGGATTCCATTTTTCTTTTCCTTTTCTACTTTATATACCTTAATTCAAATCTGTTCCAACTAAATCATGTATTACCTGATCTGATCCAGTGTTCTCTTGTTGTAGATCTTCTACAATAAGAATTGCTTTCTTTTTTCTGATTCTGGAAAAAATTAGGTACCACAGTTGATCTAAAGAAACCAAAATACCATATCCAAGAATTCTGGAAACAAAAAAATCAAAATAAAAAAGGAAATCAATGAAATAATAATAAAAGAGGAACAATAAAATGAGAACCAATGGCAGCAAGATGATGCAGTGCAGGAGACAGAGGAACAGCAGAGTACGAACAATGATTCTTACCGGAGGAAAAAATAACAACGACAGCAGCTAGACGGAGCAACAGCAGTGACTAGGCAGAGCAGCGGCGGTGACTAGGTGGAGCAGTGGTGGCAAGTGAGAGGATCAATCACAGCGAGAACGCGGAAGACGACGGAATAGAAACTCTTGGTGATTTTTGGGAGAAGAATAGTAGAAGTGGAGAAACTATCCAACCAGTGAAACCTTATGTTTTGGGGTAATTTTCACACTTTCATCTTTTTCCATTCACTTTTCGCTCGGGAAACCAAACTTACCCAAGTATGAGAAGGGTATCATTTAGAAATTCTATTGACCAACTTCCCTCTCTTCTTCACTTTACTGACACGCCCTGAAAAAAATTGGTAGAATAGATGCTTCATTAAATATGCTAATTGAGGTGGAAAAAAGAGAGCGGCCATTCCTATTCTCCAACAACCCAGTTTGATTGAGGAAATCCTTGAAAAGGAATAAGACAAAGGACTAGTGTTACTAGTGAACCTACAATAATGTAAATGGTCCCTACTTTTCTTTAATAGCTTCTATTTTTTGTTTTGTTCCTTTTAATCCCAAGGGTTGGGTTGTGTTGGCAAGGAAGGTGTGTTTTTTGTATTAGTTTGGAGCGTGCGAGGCGGGCTGATAATAAAATTTAAGTTGGTCACCCCCTACACCTGGACTTAACATAGTGGTTCAATAAAAAACCATGTGAAAGAAAAAAAAATGTTCTTCTATCCCAGTTCAGGGTAAATTTGCACTTTTATTTGCTTTTGCTTGTATTTGACAATATTACATTTATGCATCAGACAAATGACACAAAACACAATTTCCAATGTATTTTTACATTGATAATAAGATGTAAAAGTACATCAATAAAAAAGAAATAAATTTGCATTCAAGTGGTCTTTGGTTATAAAAGAAAAAGCATATGTTTTATTAGAATTCGTGTTTGCATCCATTAAAATTATCCAACTTTGCAATTCATATGTACTGTTACACTCTATATATTCACATTCACACTTATTTGCATTGTTTCTAAATACAGCCATAGGCTCAGTTTGAAAGGAGTATAATGCAAATATGTAATGTAAAACTATATATTTTGTTTTATTTTTTATGTATTTATACTATATATCTGCATTTATACTCTTCCCAAATATGTAGTGGAATTCTAACCATCAATTCCACTTTAAAACAATGAAAAGGAGTTGGGGGCAGAACAGCCTATGCTGTTGAGAGCAATTTTAAGCTGGACAGTTCATTAATTCACACCCATATCTATGTTTGTGGTTAAAAAGCAGTAGGGGCAATTACTATTTTACCTCACCCCATAATAAGTGGCATTCCCAAAAATGTTCTCAACAGTATACGCTCTTGGCCCCCAACAGCCAAAGTTTTTCCGCCTTACTTGACCCACAAACTGCAATAAAAATTCACCCTTTCAGAATTTCCAAAAGTGCTGCAGCCCTCGTCAGAGAGCCTCCATCACATTAATTTCAGCAACTATTCCTACAATCATGGTTCAAAGTATCGAGGCTTATTAGAACTTTGAACTGTACAGAAATATGTTTTTTTTTTTCAAAATTTGGTTTTTGAGTAACTTAATACCCATATTTTTCATTATAAAATAATGGGTCCCGAAACACCTGACCCAAAAAATACAATACGACACGTATCGATTTTTTTACAATACACCTGTAAACAGGCGTATTGTATCAATTTTTTGAACCTTACCTACAATAGCATCAATTTGTCTTTCTTGTAGTTAGCCCAAAACCTCTTACCAAATGTTTACATTTTCTAGAACAGTGTCAAACCTTTGATATATTACCATGATCCATCTTGAATTAGATAACCACTACATTAAAACAATAAAATTAAAACCTTTGATATATTACTATGAATCATATTGAATTAGATAGTGGCATTTTAATAGGACCGCTCCAATATATCGAAGGCCATGATTTTCGATTTTAGCCCTCTGCACTATAACACCATCCTACCAAAAGTAAACTCCTTATCATAATTATCGCAAAGACGAGAGGGAGGATAGTTAGGGCACCAAGAGAAATAGGTGCCCCACTTACTAACATGCAATGGGCACATATTAATGAGTGGGGCATAGATGGGTGGGTGGTCCTCTCATTACGGATTCATTAATATATGCCCATTACGTGTTAACAAGTGGGGGCATCTATCTTCTATGTCAATTTCCAAATCAAGCACCAGACGAGCAGAGACCCCGAAGGCCTCCAGATCCATCTGTAGGTCATATGTTGGTAACCAGGATTTGGCTTTCATTTTGTTATCATGTTTGTATAAAAATGTATCGTGATAGATTCAATTTTGGAGTTCGGTACACGATTATTAAGCCCTATTCATGTCGCTTTGATGGATGATATGGCCAAATCTGAACCGTCCATCCAAGATCCATTGGATCAGCCATGTGTTCAGCTTCTTCACGAAACAATCCGTACCCAACTAAAATATGCAGAGCGCCCATTCTTCAATATGCTTAGTTTGCGGGCCCAAAAGACTGCACATCTCCTGCTCTTCACCATTCCCCAAAGTCCAAAGCTCAAAGATAATTCCATCACTAGCGGCCAAGCTGATTATGGATTTATGGCTAAGTTTAGGGGTGCTTCAAAATAAATGTTTATTTAAATAATTACTTATTTTTTGTCCAAAGCATATTAATAAGTATTTATTTGTATATAGGAAATAAGCCAAAAAAGTGCTTATTCCTAAAAATAAACATTCAAAAATAAATTCTTGGAATGTCATCACACAAACTGCATCCCACTCATAAGTCTCATCTTATCACTCATATGATTAAAGGTTTAAGAAAGTCTTTTTTTTTTGGGTATAAAGACAAAAGTTCTTTGTTCTCAGATGCTAAGAAAGTCTTAATGAAGTTTAAAGGGGCAAACAAACACATCCCGTGGGATCAACAGGCATTATATGATCATATATTTGAATCCTTTCTTTTTTTTTGAAAATATTAAAATTTTATACGTAAACAGGGATATTGTAACGCCAGCCCATAAACTGACAAGACGAGCTAGGCATAAGAAATCGGTTAACTTTACTCATCTTTTTTTGAAACCATGTAAAAAAGGGATCCAAATACTCCCTTAAGCTTTCCTTTAATGAAACTGATCCTTTACAGGGAAAAAAAAATTCAAATTTTAAGCTTTTGAAGTGATTATTTATTTTCTTGTTCACGAACATGAAACTGATCCTTTATCACGACATGTTCACGAACGCTTATTAAAATAAAAATTACTTAATAAGCATTTATTTTTCAAATGAGTTTTTCCAAATTTAGCCTAAAAAGGTCACGGATCGATCACGTGGTTACTCAGAATAATTGCTTGTACAAGATCATCACCCATTACCAAGAAACCCTTGCACTGTATCCAAGCTGAGATCTCTGTTTGAGTAGCATATATGACTACTCATAATAATTATCGTAGTAGTTAGGTTATCTGAGATAATTCATATATGAGAAATCATTTTGATCCAAATTATATAAATATACATAATAATAAGCCCCATGTCAGATGTCCATTGAAGAGACCAAGAAAATAATGATTCTTCTGTTTATCAAACAATTAAGTATGGTTTGTTTTTAATGTAGTATCAAACTATCAACATCTTTATATACTGTTAAAAATGGTCCACTCACGTGTCATTGTTTAATTTTTCATAAATAACTAAAGCTAGAGCTGGAGTCTGGAGGAGACTGATTATGCTGGACAAAAGAAAAGTAGCAAGTTGTTTTATCAAAAAAAGAAAGAAAGAAAAGTAACAAGTTCTGTCGTTCCCAAGATAACTTGATTCATCATGGGGAAAAACATTCAGCCTGATTTGTTTGAGAATTTTCTAAGCATGACACTTTACCATATGGGTGTGAGGTAAAAGAGTATTTACAGAGTCTGGAGTTTGGATTTTTTTTTTTTTTTTTGAGAAAAAAGGTTTTATTAAATATCATAAAAAAAGGGGCATAAGAATTATATAATGAGCAACAGCCCTATAAACCAATGACAGAAAAAACCCAAAAGCAAATGTCACCTTAGAGTGGAGTTCGGATCTTCTACCCCTAAGAACTCTATCTATAGAATACCGTTTTTTGCAGAAGATACCATAGAGCCGTACAAGATTGGAGTTAAATTTGAATCAACTTAGAGTAATTGTCAGCAATAAAAATAAAGAAATTAAAGTGGTTGGGAATACTATGCATATGACTTTCTATTATTATCCTTACTTACAATGGAAAGTGTAGAGGTCTTAATTAAGTGAGTTGATTACAAAAACGGGTTCCACTATGATACTGAAAAGATATAATATAGAAAAGCTTAATCAATTAGTATCATAAAAGAGGTTATCCATCTGATGATATTTATCAAAATTGACAAGATGTTTTGATTAGACAAAGCTCTTCTTCTGGTCGTGACGTGATATCACAGATTTTTCCTTATAAAATAACCTTCTAATTCAAGAAATATGTTATGAAAATAATAAAGAAATAGTTTTGATAGTTATTCTTCAAAAAAAAGTAATAATAGTTTTGATAGTTAGCTCTCATTAATGCACAAAACGATATATTGTAAAACATTTTAGAAATTAGTCTTACGTACACAGTCAAAATGTTTGTTGTAATCAATTGTCTGATTATTTCAGGGCAATATTAATTGCAGAGAGAAGCTGACTATAGACAAGGTGGGCATATGGGTATTAATAATATGGTCCACACTATGTATCATTTCTTTCTTTCTACTTAATGTTTCATGGGCCCATCCCCAAACCCATAATCTCCTCTCATCCCAACAGGTGAAAATCAATCTCTAAATCTGCTACAACCATCCAAAAACCTTATCAACTGACCTAATTGTCACGTCCTCATCAACTGATCTTATCATGTATGGATACAAACACAAATCATCGAACCCCATTAAATGCTGCATGTTTTCTTCTATGTTTGAATTTTTCTTTTTTTGTGCTTTCTTCAATTCCCTGACACAGTAAAAATTATTAGTCTTTTTAAGGATATTATATTGCAAATTGAACGTATCATTTGATGGCCGTGAACACTTCCAATAATGAAAACAACATGAACAACCCACTCCCCCCAACAAAAGTGTAAAGACAGCAGCTGTTGCTGTTGCAGGGACGGATTAGCCGGAGACAAAAACATACACACTCAGCTGAATTATTTATCACGGTTGAACACGACAGTGTTCAGTACAGTTGAGTCGGAATGGCTGTTGCATGAGTTCCACACTTTCACGTTTCTGGCAAAGTTCATGTGCCACGCGGTGTCATCCCAATAGCAAATCAGCACATGCCAAGAGTTTTCTGGGTCACTGTCTTGAGGCTGTGGTCGAGTGTTATCGGGGAGTCCGGATCTGCTCTTTACACAACACTCCTCACACCGATCTCACATCCTTTGGCCGTATTTCGAGAATATGTTCTATACTTGTATTTATTATTTAGATATTTTTAATATAGGGTGGGATGTTGCAGTGAGATCAATGTGAGGCTAAGGGTGCTCATGGTTCGTTTAATCAAACCGTAGGCCTTTTTTTGTAATGAATGGGCATTACTAGTTTTTAGAAAATCGGTAATCAAAACCGAACTGAAACCAATCAGTTAACCAGTTGATCGGTTTGGTTAACTGTTGGTTTAATTCATCGGTTTTTCTGTTTTTTAGTTTTCAAAATATATATTATAAATATATAATATATAAAATATTATATTTTAAATAATAAATAAATATATTATATATTATAAATATATATGTATATATATTAATTTATAATATATAAAAAATATAGTATATATATGATATACATAAATATATATAAAATATATATATACTGGTTGGTTCGATTAACTACTGATTTTCTATATTGGTTAATCAAAACCGAATCAGTACCTTCAATTTTTAAAAACACCAAACCGAAATCAAACCAATCGATATGATTATCCGATTTTTCGATTCGGTTTTGATTTCTTGCTCACCCCTATCTGAGGCACGTTATATGAGGAGCAGATCCCAACTCGTTCTAGGGGAAGAATGAATTTCTATTTAACATGTCACCTTTCCACAATATTACATATTAGATCCACAACTTTGACTTTAGGGTTTCAGTAAAAGATTTGGAGATCCAACGGTTCGTATTTATTTTTTCTTTCTTAATCCAATGATCAAAGTTTATATTCCAAGGAGAAAGAAATGTGTATAAATGAGAATTATTTGAGACATGATGAAGAAGAAGCTAAGGGGTTTGGAAATGTGATCACTAAGAGCTCGTGTCGGTAACTTCACTGTGTCTCATGTATATGAAAATAAATGCGTAGGCAGTAGAGACCATAACTGATAAATTCACGTGGAGAGTCTGGAGACATATGTCAACCCTCAATGTCAGCAAGATCTCTTAATATTCAAATATTAGAATGTAAGCGTTTATCAAAAAAAATAAAATAAAATAGAATGTAAGCTACAAGAAACCTTTCAATCAAATCTGTCTTTTTTATTCAAATCTGACTGATTGATCTAAAATAAGATAAAATTTCCAACGTGAATTTAACATCAATTCACAGCCCGGATACATTTCCTCTGTATTTTAGGGCTATAAAATTCTGATATGGGTTGATTGGTCATTCTCCCAAAGAATAATAGAATGATCAGAGAAAGCATGCCAGAGTGTTTATAAAGGCAAGTTGTTAAGAGGGATTATATAAAAATGAATTTGTAGAATATAAAATTTTATATTTTGTATTATTTTATATGTATTTATATTTATATTCCTTTCAAATTGAACATAAATACAATACAAATATAAATATATACATAGGCAAATATAAATATATACATAGACAAATTGTTAGGAGAGATTCTATCCAATGAAATTTTGTCTATAAGGTTCAGTTTGAAAGAGTATAAATACAAATATATACAATATAAATACAAATGAAATAATACAAAATATAAGGTTTTGCCCTATATATTTTGCATTTGTACTCCTTCCAAACTGAGCCTAAGCCGGGGTTTCATATCTGGGGCCTAGCTAGTTAGTGGCTATTCAATCATTTATTTGTTTCTATATAAGCCAAAACAGAGATCCTTTATTCTCGGTTATGGTGCGGAGAAAATACAGGCTCCATCTCCTCTCTCCTCTCCTGACTGAGTGTTGGTGTTCTCTGTCTGTAATCTGAGTACAGAACTGGTGGTTTGGGATGGAGCAGTTGGAGGAATTCCTGATGCAAGATGAGGAGGGAGTACACTTTTGGCCGGAAAATGTCGCCGCCGCCGACAATATGATTTTAGGTCTTGAGGAATGGTGGGAAGCTGAGCCTCCCAAGGTAGACGAGCAGCAGTCGGATCTATTTTCTTTATTGGAGGAGAATGATTTCGTAACCCCACAACCAGCATTCGGCGAAGAAGATGATAGCAATAGATTTTCTTATTGTTCGTTCCAGGAATTAGTGCAAAAACAAGAACAGGATCGAGTTTTACTTGAGCAGGAACAACAACAGTTACTAGAAGAGCAGCTTCTACAGCAACAGAGCACCGGGGCCGAAGGGATGGAGGACGAAGAAGAGGAAGAAGGAAGTGATAGCAAGAAACAATATGGAATAAATAGTAAGAATTTGGTTTCAGAACGCAATCGGAGGAAACGGTTGAATAAGCAACTCTTCACTTTGAGATCTCTGGTACCCAACATCACAAAGGTATGTTTTTTATCTTCTACTTCTTCTTCTTCTTCTTCTTCTTCTTCCTGTAATTGTAAACAACTGTCTTTGTGGTGGTGACAGATGGATAAGCGATCGATTCTCATTGACGCACTGGCGTATCTTCAGGGTGTACTGCAACAGACAGAAAGAGAAATGGAGAGAAGTAATAACTTGTCATCGGGTTCGCTCTTATCGTCATCCTCAGGCGAGGATTCATGTTCGACCATTAACAATGATGAGGTAGAGCCAAAGCTAAACCCAGAAAGCCAACGATACGATCGTTATGCCTCTCTTCCGACCATATTAGAGGTATATGCATACATATAAATATACACCCCATTGATCTGCTGCTTACATTTTCCTTTCTTAGTAACTACAGTTATTGCAAGAAAGAAAGAACTAAAGAACACGTACGTTACAATCAATCAAGTTAATCTGGGTTTGTGTGTCATGAATCAGATGGATGTAGTGATGCTAGAAGAAGAGAGATTTCTATTGAAGATAGTGAGAAATAAGGCAGTGGGATCGTTGGGTCAGGTGCAACGGGCGATTGAATCGCTAGAAATGGAAGTCACTTGCGTCTCTCTCAGCGACCTCGATGAAGCCCACCTTTTGACCACAGCTTTCGTTCGGGCAAGCCGTGTAAGCCCTCTTTTCTATCTCTAATCTCTATACATTTTGAGGTCCCCAATTCCTCCTTCCCCGCTGAAAGCTGAAACTTCCTACCAAAAAATAAAACAAGATATTCCTGTAACTTAATAAAACATCTAGCCGGCCTAGTAGCAACGTGATCCATGTGGCCTGAAGGCCGCATATTCCAACTAAAACCAATCAGTTTCATTTTTCCAACTTTAAGATTCTCTCACACGTGAAACCTGGATGATTTTGATTGCCACTGGCAATCACCCAACGGTGTATTGTATGATATGTAGGCATATATGAATGACCATCATTAATACTTGCTAGTGGCCTAGTGGTGATGTCAATTTTCACCGGAATATTGGGTATACCGTTTCTGGAGATTGCCTTGGTTTGAATGGAAACGGGGATGGAGATGGGGAGTGAATTGTTAGCCTTTCCTGACAATTTTAAAATATTTTTATATTTTTTAAAAATTTTAGGGATTTACATTTAATGAAGAATCTCTCTCTATCAGGGATTAGGGATGGAAGGTTATTTTTATTTTCTCATCCATTATTATTTCCCTGTTTTATTGGCCGACCAAACTTTTGTTTCAAATTTTTTTATTTGACAATTATCAGCCTTAATAAGTCATATATTCCAATTTCATATATATCACTCTTCTCTACTTATTACGTATTTGACACAGATATTTATATAAAACAAAATACAGATCGTATTTTTTGAAAAGGAAATGTAGAGTATGCGGGCACTAAAGGTGTTTGACATGCAGATGAGTGAAATGAGGTATATGTTTGGCATCGATGATGCAGATACAGAAAATGGTGCTGTATATGTGTGGGTTGGAATTCCCATTTTCTGAGAAGATGGTATCTTTATTTTTTGTTTGGAAATGTTGTTGCTAGGTAGAATATTTTTTGATGCACCAGTGCTCCATCTATTTTCAGCACTGGTATCTGATGAGGGGTAATTTGGCATGACCTGTTAAGTAAAGGTAACGTGGATGTGATCTACCCGTAGAATGACAACTCGGCAAGGGGAGACTAGTCAGCAATTTACAGAGTTCGGCTGTTTGGCCACCTCGATATAACGCCACCTTGGCATAAGGTCACCTCGGCATAGGGTCAGCTCGGCATAGAGTCACCTCAGTGCCTAATCAAGTTCGGGGCCCAGGAATTGAAGTAACACGTAATCGATTCCAAAAGCTTCACAGCAGACTCTGAGTATCACGGGATCATGCCACATAACGGCAGGTCCTCTCCCCACCCGGATCGGGCAGCAACGATAAGCTTCATTGATTGATACGTTACTCCCCTAGTAAAGCGGAAACGAATCTTATCTATTCAGGCAGCAGATCCCGGAACCGTTTCGGGAGATCCATGATGGCTCAGCTATATAAGGGCATCAATCCCTCCAGGGTCGACGTACGCGCGATTACTCACATTCAAGCTCTCTAACACTCAGACTCTAGCTCGCAACCACAACAAGAATATTAACTTAAGCATCAGAGCGACCTCCCCGGGTCATCCACCCCGATCACTCTGGTCTCTGTTATGCAGTTTGATCCAGCTCACCACACGAGTACATCCAGGCAACCCTCTAGCTAGGAGCTTCCAGATTGCGCACCATCAATTGGCGCCGTCTGTGGGAACCAATTGAAAGGTCATCCCAATTCCGTTTACAGCCTCAGACTCAGTTTCAACCCAATGGCATCATCCAGCCATAACAGAAGGAGCAACATGAACATTACTAGGGGCAAGAGTAGCAGATAGTCGCTCCCCAAGGATCCTCGGTGACTATTGGCCAGTTCACCATTCCCCCGACCACCTCCGGGGTTCCATCACTATCCATGCCACACACTACCCAACAGGTGAGTGTCCCGCTCCCCCAGGTGAACGCCACATTATTGGAGCCTTCCGTGATTCCCCCTGGGATCGGGCACACCCAGTTCAACGACCTCGTCTAGAGCGTTTGAACGATGCTGATTCAAATGCAGCAGATCCATCAATTCCACCAGTTTCAGCAGTATTATTTTTATCAACAACATCAGCAGCAGTTCCCACCACTACAACCAAGCCAGCCGACAAACAATCAGCACTAGGCCCACCAGAACACCTGTCAGTCTCCCCCCCGTAGGGAGAGAACTTTGCAGGTACCAGTCCCTCCCTCGGGATGGACCTCGCCACATGGTGCAGTAGGCGACTGACGTACTCCCCCTGCTTCCCGAAGAGAGAGCTCGAGGGATAGGCCCGAACCTAGCCAGCCCGAGAGGCATAGTCAGTAGGTTTCTCATGTAAAGCGTCAGCTCGAGGCCCAAGGCGTGGGCTCCAAAGGAGACCCCTCAGTTCCGTGCAACAGCCAACATCAAGCACAAGACGAAGAGGAAGCAGCAAGGAGAATCTCTAAACCACCTTGCCCTACTATTCGGAGTAAGAACAAAGTACCTGATAACACAGAGGCCGGCAGTACTAATGTCGCTCCACCAAAGAAGCAGTAGCAGCGACGTCGCAAGACTTGCCGTTCATCAGCAAGGAATGATCCATTGGCGAAGCCCAGCCATCCAACAGATCAAGGTTGAGAAAGAGCGCAGTAGACAGGAACCCGAACGTTTATTGTCACTTTCATCGGGACCATGGTCACAGCACAGAAAATTGTTAAAACCTCCGCGATGAGATCGAAGAATTAATCCGTCGTGGGTACTTGAGGAAGTATATTTTACATGAGGAAAAAGAATAAGGGAACCAATAGGGAGATTGGAAAAAAGACGCACCAGAGAGTAGTAGACAGAACGAGCAGCCACCTCGCCCAATACCAGAAGAAAGACCGATCCGCGGGGTGATTAATATGATCACCAAGGGATATATTGTAGCGGGGTGCACAGTAGCATATGGGAAAACGTCAGTTCGAGAACTGAAGCATGAAGCAGAGAACCCGCCCAAGCGACATCAAATTGAAGAACCAATCTACTTTACCGAGGACAATGCCCGTGGGATTCAGTATCCTCATGATGACGCCCTGGTCGTGAAGATGATCATTAATGACTTTGAAGTAAAGCGGATCTTGGAGGACTTAGGCAGTTCAGCCAATATCCTCTTCAAAGGAACCTTTGACAAGTTGCAGTTACAACAGAGTGATCTAAAACCAGCAGATGCCCCACAAGTAGGGTTCAGCGGAGAGGAAGTCAGGCCTATAGGTCGTGCCATAGTATCAGTGGAGGCGAGCACATGGCCGAATATTGTCCCGTTCGACCACACGTTCTTGGTGGTCACTACTCCATCCCCTTACAACGCAATCATAGGTCAGCCTATTACGCATATTTTATGCACAATAGTGTCAACTTACTATCTTGCGATGAAGTTCCCAACGGATTACAGAGTGGGGGTAGTACGAGGCAACCAACTCGAATCCCGGAGGTGTTATGTGGCTGCCCTCAAAGGAAAGGCAAAATTAGTAGAAGACGTCGAACTGGAGCGACCAGCAGAATACCGTGAGGAGCGAGCTGCCTCGATGGAAGAGACGGTCAACATACCGGTGTCCGAAACTGAACCGACTAGGACTTTCCAGATCGGTGCACTAGTAAGCGAACCGCTCTGAACTCAGCCATTAAGTTTTTTACTTAAAAATTTAGATGTTTTTGCCTGGTCCGCGGCAGAAATGCCCGGATTTGACCGTAGCATTATAACTCATAAACTTAATGTGGACCCTCTAGTTAGGCCAGTCAGACAAAGAAAACGCAACCTCACCCCTGAACGGTGGAGGGTAGTTGATGAGGAGGTCAGGAAGCTCCTCGTTGCAGACTTCATCAAGGAGGTCCATTACCCAAGCTGGGTCGTAAAACCCAGTGCTCGTAAAGAAAGCTAATGGCAAGTGGCACATGTGCGTCGACTACAACGACCTAAACAGAGCATGCCCAAAGGATTGTTTCCTCCTGCCCATAATTGACCGCCTAGTAGACGCGACCTCAGGGCACGAGTTGTTGAGTTTCATTGACGCCTACTCCGACTATAATCAAATTAGGATGGACACAACTGACCAAGACAAAACTGCTTTGTAACCGAACTTGGGCTATACTGCTATAAAGTTATGCCCTTTGGTTTGAAAAATGCTGGAGCAACTTTCCAGCGACTTGTAACAAAAATTTTGAACCTTTGATTGGCAATAAAGTGGAGTGTTATGTTGACGACATGGTCGTGAAGACACAGTTTTCTAGATCTTTAATTAACAATTTAGATGTTGTTTTTCAAATTTTAAGAAAATATAATATGAAATTAAATCCGAATAAGTGTGTCTTCGGAGTCACTTCGGGTAAATTCTTAGGCTACATAGTCCACCGACGTGGTATCGAAGCCAACCTAGAAAAATAAAGGCAATCATAGATATGAGACCACCTTGGAAAATAAAAGAAGTCCAGAGGCTGACTGACCAGATAGTAGCCCTAAGCCGTTTCATGTCTAAGTCAGCAGGTCGGTGCCTCCCCTTTTTTAAAGCGATTAAAAAGAATGAGACTTTCGAATGACTGAAGAATGTCAACTCGCATTTAACGAGCTAAAAAGGTATCTAAGTACAGCCCTAGTTTTAACCCAACCCGAGGAAGGAGATGTATTGAAGTTGTACCTCTCCGCAAGTGACGAGGTAGTCAGCTCGGTACTAATCAGAGAGGTAGACTGAGTTCAACGACCCGTCTACTATGTAAGTAAAGTGCTACAGGATGCAGAGACCAGATACCCCTCTATCGAGAAACTGGCATACACGCTAGTGGTAGCACCTCAGAAATTATGCCCATACTTCCAAGCCCATACCATCGTCGTCCTTACGGATAGACCTCTGAGGCACATCCTACTTAAGCCAAAGGTGTCTGGGAGATTGACTAAGTGGTTCATCAAGCTTACCGAGTATGACATTCGGTTCAAGCCACGACCAGCAATCAAAGCCCAAGTCTTAGCGGACTTCATAGCAGAATGCACGTTTAGCACACCGGCCCTTGAACTGGCTAATCTCGCTTTCATGTCAGAGGTGTCAACCAATGTGGCACCAGTCCCGGTTAGAGCAATACCGACCTAGGACAATGAGCCATGGATCCTCTACGTCGATGGCTCATCCAACCAGAGAGGAAGCACTGCGGGATTGATACTATACGGCCCAAGTGAGGTGAAGCTAGAGTACGCTCTCCGGTTCGGATTCGAGGCATCGAACAACGAGGTGGAGTATGAGGCGCTAATTGCTGGGCTTAACTTAGCAAAGGAAATGGGAACGAAGCACCTCATTGTCTGCAGCGACTCTCAACTGGTGGTTAACCAAGTCAATGGTGACTATGAAGCTCGTGACTCGATTATGGCAGCCTACTTAACCAAAGTCAAAGAGATTCTACCGGGCTTCAGTTCTTGCTTCATCAGGCAAATTCTGAGGTCCGAGAATGCTGAGACCGATGCTTTATCACGACTAGCAAGCACAAGCAACAACACTATGCGGATTGTGTACATAGAGGACCTACCTCGGCCCAACATTCTCAGGGGGGCAGAAGAGGTCGCTCCCGTGTTGCAAGCGAAACCGAGCTGGATTGACCCACTCGTTGATTATCTGCTCCACGGGACCCTACCTGCAGAACGCAATGCAGCTCAGAGGGTAGAGCATCAAACAGCCAAGTACATCCTCATAGACAGACGGCTATACCGGAGATCCTTCACGATCCCCTACCTACATTACCTGCGACCCATAGAAGTTGAGCTAGTTCTCCGCGATATCCATGAAGGTTTGTACGGAGGACATTTGGGGGGTAGGGCCCTTGCCCAAATGGCATTAAGGCAGGGCTACTACTGGTCCACAATGAAACCAGACGCACTCGAACTCGTCAAGAAATGTGATAGATGTCAGAGGCATGCCAACATCCTCCATCAACCTGCTGCCGATTTGAAGCGTCTTACTAGCCCGTGGCCCTTCGTGCAATGGGGAATCGACATCCTCGGTCCTTTTCTGCTAGTAACCGGGCAAAGGGAGTTCTTGGTCGTGGTAGTAGACTACTTCACGAAGTGGGTGCAAGTCAAACCATTAGTAAGCATTACAGCCCGGAACGTGCAAAATTTCTTTTGGAAAAACATCGTGTGCCATTTCGGACTACCCAAAGTCTTGATTTCGGATAACGGGAAGCAATTTGAAGACATCAAATTCCAGAACTGGTGTGCCAAGATGGGGATTCTGTAGAATTTCACTTCGGTAGCACATCCACAAGCAAATGGGCTGGCCGAAGTAACGAACAGGGCCATCCTCCGCAGACTGAAAGCTCGCCTTGCGCGAGTTAAAGGGTTGTGGGTGAACGAGTTGCCCAGTGTTCTTTGGGCCTACCGAACTACCATCAAGATCGCAACGGGTGAGACCCCCTTCAACCTCACATATGGTATAGATGTGGTGATCCTGACAGAGATCGAGGTACCCACATTATGACTTGAGGCTTATGATCAGGAAGCAAATAATGACGAGCTTCGTACCAACTTGGACCTAGTAGAGGAGGTGCGAGACCTGGCCTACATCCGGACCGTGGCATACCAGCAGAGAGTAGCTTGGTACTATAACGCCTGTGTCAAGAAGCGGCAGTTTTGCATCGGCAATTTAGTCCTCTGGAAAGTTATGGTACTTGAGCCCGGTGTGGGTAAGCTTGGACCGAACTAGGAAGGTATGTACCGTATAACACGGGTGTACGGGGAAGGCACATATGAGCTCGAGACTTTGGAAGGGAAGCAGGTACCTTGAGCATTGAACATCGACAACCTAAGAAGGTACTACGTATGAGCCGGCAACTCCAAGAGTAAATTACTCCAAGTATAAATTACTCCATGAGACCACCGAACAGGTCAAAAAGACGACGAGCTGGAGAGAGGACTATGAGTCACTCCCAGAAGCCTAAGGGCTACGGTGCCGAGCTGGCAAGAGACCTCGGCATGATAGAGGTCCTAGTCACCTCCTCGACATAGGCAACTTAAGACCTGGTTGCCACTTCAGTATAGGCTCATTAAAACCCAATCGCTTTGGCATGGGCAAGGCAAAGAAACCCAGGCACAGACAAGTCGGGCATGTACCCTATAGTGTCTGTTCACCCTGGCGTACAATGACGATTAAATTATTCCTATTTGTGTCGAGCTTGCCAGCTCGGAATTAATTTGCACTTAGAAAAATTTTGCTCCTATTTGGTTTAGCTCGCTAGCTCGGGAGTAATCTATACTTAGAAAAATTTTGCACACAAAGAGTTTTGCAAAATACTTGTATTCTATTGATAAAAAACTCCGAGTACATAGTAAAAAAAAAAGGAAAGAGAAAAAGATTACAACTGTCTAGCTGAGCTTGGAGGCTCAGAACATGAAGTATTACACGGGGGGTCCAAGAAAAGAGGCATCGGTCAGTTTGTGGCTCCTTATCCTTAACGGAGACTTTAGTAGGAGGATTTGCCTCCATACGGTCCTCAGCGACACCAGCCTCCTCTCCTTCTTCATCGAGTAGGTCATTGTCGCTCTCCGCATTGGAGTCCGGATCCTTGGAGGCTTCAATGGCCATCTCCTTGGTGATTTTGGATGTGGTGATGGCACTGAGGTCGAGGTGGGGAAATTCATGCCAGGTCAACCACCTACTAAGCTTAAACCCCTTGCGGTAGCCCACTGTCCTAGCCTCGACCAATCTTTTTGGAAGCTCCACCAAACACTTATACTCCTCGACCGCCTTGACCTTGGCCTCCTGAATCACTTGAAGCCGGATTTCAATCTGTTCCTTCATGTGAGCCTCAAGGTTCTCGATCTCCCTCTTCAATGTTGCCTCGCGCTCGTCGAGCTCCTTCTTCTCTGTCATCAGCAGAGTCAGCAACTCCTTAGCTCATGCATCATTTTTCAGTTGGTTGATCTCATTGCGAGCTAAGTTGAGTTCGGAGTGGGCACTTCAGGAAGACTCCTCGGCTTTGAGAGCTCGCTTTAAGTTCACCTTGGACTGGTAGGCCAAGGCATGGATAGAGGAGTTCACCTGCCAAAAGAAGAAAACAAGCATTAGTATGCGGAAAAATCTAAGTATAAGGCAACTTGAAGGCTAAGTTTAAGTACATACCACCATACAATGCTGCCGCTCGGGCCCTGAGCTGAGCAACCAGCAAGTCAGCCCAACGAGCGACCTCCTCGGTAAACACCGCATACTTGCTCTTGAGAAGGACAAACTTCAGAGTCAAAATGCTCCGGACTGAAGTATCATTTCCCGAAGAGGTGGCGGTCATTGGAACGGGCTCTGAAGACGTGGTCTCATCGGGTATGCGGGGTGGAATGGCCTTGCCTGGGTGCTCCTCAACCAAATCAATTACAGGAGGTTGTTCGGCGATGGGTGGGTGTTCGAGCGCGGAAGCAGCGACCTCGGTGGTGGTAATCTCAGTCTGGAGGCGAGCCTTCTTGGAGGCTCTCTTCTTCTTCTTCCCCTTTTGCATGCTCCCGAAGAGCTCATCGGTAGGGATGTCATCCATGGAAGCTGCAGCAACTAATGAGCTAAGTCAGATAGAACACCGAAGTAAAACAAACGGAGAAAAGGTAAAACAAGTAGCGACCTACCAGGAGGGTTTAGGCCAGCTTGCATGAGTTTCTCCTCGGTCATGAAGTTTTCAAACTTCAGGACGAGTTGTGCCCAAGATCGGACCTCCTCCCTTGTCTTCGGGTCCAATCTGACGCCGGGGTCCTAGATGGCTGCCCTCCAGTGAGTCGGGAAAAGCCACCCACCAGTGCTGCGGACCACGAAGTAGCGCCTCTTCCAGGCCGAGACCTTATTAGGGAGTTCGTGCAATAGCTTGTACCCGGGGGCGAGGAGTTCTTCTTGATGGAAAGAATCGAAAAAAAGATGTCAAGCTCTAGGGGACGGTTGTAATTGTGCAAAAGGGAAATGGTACCTATAATATTACGAATGGAGTTCGAGTGTAACTGGTTTATGTCAATGTCAAAGAACTTAATGACTTCGATTATGAAAGGATGGAGAGGGAGGCGTAGCCCGGCTACGAGCTGCTCCTCGAAGACCACGATCTCGTTGTGGCTATAATCCCAAGGGAAGTTGCCTAAGGGAATACTATATACAAAGTCATTGGGGACTCTGTACCGAGCTACTAAGGATAGGAGCCTATCCATTGTCATTATTGACGGACCGAAGTTGTTTGGCAGGCGACCTCGGTGTGAGGTGGAGGCCGACTTGCCAGAAGCTTCTTGCTCGCGCCGAGGAGAGTCTGCCTCGGACAGACTGGGGTCCACATCCTGTGCCGAAGTGCCCACCTTGGTAGGATGAGGCTCCGCGCTCTGTGCCGAGGTAGCCACCTCAGCCCTAGTGGATTTGCCGCTCCCATCTAGAAGACTATCTAAGCTAAGGCTAAACATGTTAATGGAAAGGACAACAGAATTAAAAAGCAAAGGGAGGCAAACTCACCAAAAGGAAGACCAAAGAAAGTGAGATGATCTCGGACCCAGAAATAGCTGACACCGAACTAGGATACTTGAACATGACCTCAAGGATTTTGGATTCACAAATGTGTGGTGAAGAAAATGGGCCCTTTGGCCCCTATTTATAACTAGTATATCCAGGAATCAACGGTCAAGATCAACACGATCCAACGACTCCTAGGAAAATCGGTTGCATGCCTCCCAAGGTTGAAATCAGTCTAGCACATGTTTTGACGTCAACAGAGACTATAGTCGGCTTAACGTCCGTGCGTACCTGATATGCGATCTGGGTCACTTCCTGGTTGAGCCGAACGGTCAAACAGGTTTGACCAACGATCCGCCTTCCACATCCCCTAGACTCTGTGCCAAATCCACCTAGTCTCGTCATGAACTCCCCGCGTCGGGTCAGCACCCCGGGCACGAGGAGTGGGGGGCAATTGATGAGGGGTAATTTGGCACGACCTGGTAAGTAAAGGTCACGTGGACACGATCTGCCCATAGAATGACAACTTAGCAAGGGGAGCCTATTCAGCAATTTATAGAGTTTGGCTATTTGGCCACCTCGGTATAACGCCACCTTAGCATAAGGTCACCTCGGAGTAACACCACCTTGTCATAGGGTCACCTCGGCGTAAGGTCAGCTCGGCATAGAGTCACCTCAGCACCTAATCAAGTTCGAGGCCCAGAAACCAAAGTAACACGTAATCGATTCCAGAAGCTTTACAACAGACTCCGAGTATCACGGGATCACACTGCGTAACGGCAGGCCTAATCCTCTCCCCGCTCGGATCGGGCGGCGATGATAAGCTTCATTGACTGATACATTACTCCCCTACTAAAGCGGAAACGGGTCTTATCCATTCAGGCCACAGATCCTAGAACCATTTCGGGAGATCCATGATGGCTCAGCTATATAAGGGCATCAGTCCCTCCAGGGTCGAGGTATGCGCGATTACTCACATTCAAGTTCTCTAGCACTCAGACTCTAGCTTGCAACCACAACAAGAATATTGACTTAAGCATCGGAGCGACCTCCCCGGGTCATCCACCCCGGTCACTCTGATCTCTGTTTTGCAGTTTGATCCAGCTCACCACATGAGTACGTACAGGCAACCCTCTAGCTAAGAGCTTCCAGATCGCGCACCATCAGTATCCATTAAAGAAAGTCCATGTCACTATCACATCATATCCTTATTGGCAGCAACGAGTTTCAAATTGAAAAAATATCAAATTCGACATTACTACAAACCATGCCTTCTCAATTTCTAAGACATGCCTTGAAGCACTGTTTTTTATGAAAAAAATGGTTTCAAATATATTACCATTTTCTAGAGCATCAATTTTTCTAACATAACACTAATGTATCACCATTTTTTGGAGCAACAACATCGATACCAAACAACGCCGAGGATTTCTATTAAAATAAGGCACTTGGTATCTCTCCATGCAATTTCTTGAGAGAAGTTGTGATCGTTTTTTTGTGCAACAAGCAGGATTAACAGTACTTTAATACTACAAAATTCTTATGCCTACTAAGCTTTCTTGGTAACTATTTTATAATTAATTGGGTAAATTTTAAACACCCACCCAGTATTTAGAGGGTTGTGACACATACTATCCCAAACTTTGTTTTGGGACAAAGAGCCCCTATACTTTTGGATTTCATCACTTTCTTGTCATTATCATTTTGTCAATTCATTAAGTACATCAAATATTTTGCATGTGATTGTCATGTGTGGCGTTAATAATTTAAACCCTAAAATACCCTTATTTTATTTTTTTAAGACCATTTCATCCCTTTGATTTAATCAGGGGCAAAGTGATGGAATCTAGAAGTACGAAGGGGATATTTGTCACAAAACAAAAAGTTTAGTGGTTCTAAGTATTACAACCCCCGAGTACAGGGTGAGTGTCTGTAATTTATCCTAGCTATTTTATTAGTAACTTATTTTTGGTATTTATAGTTTGTCTTTTATATATAAACTCTGAGGTCATAGAACTTGCAAGTATTGAATTAATGGATTTCTTACTTTCTTATTTATTTTGAAATGCTCATGAAATTCTTCATTTACCTTATTGCTTAAACATGGAAAGCTCGAACCAGATAAAGCAATTGGCTTTACAAATTAAGGTTGTGTTTGGTACCATTAATGTTTATTCATGAAACATTTGGGATTGATGGGTAGAAATTGATGTTAAAATATGGGGAAATTGTCTAAAACTCACTATGACTTCTCAGAATTTTTCTTAAACTCACCACAACTTTTCAAAACGTCTAAAACTCACCATGTTAGTAAGTTTTTATTTTCCAAAACTCACCTTCCGTTAGTACACTGTTAATGTTTCTTAACAGAGGTATCCATGTCAACATAAATAACAATTTTTATGATCAAATCACCCTTCAATGGTGAGTTAGAGGAAAATGTTTTTTTTTTTCATTTTTAAATTTTCTTTTATTTACATTTTAGTGTTTTGTTATAATTTCTAATGTTTTTTATAATTTCTATTTTTTACATTTTTCTATTTTTTTATATTTTATATTTTCTAAAATCTATAAAATTTTCTGTATTTTTTATTTATTTGCAATTTCTGTGCTTTTCTATAATTTTTTGTTTTTTTCTACAATTTTTATTTTCTAATTTTGTTTTTTAATTTCTATAATTTGAAAATAATTTTTTTATTTTGTGTGTGTAGACATGTGAATTTTAAGCCAAATAAATGGGCTTATTTTACAGGACAACCTCTGAATTAGTATGGGCCTCCATGGGCCCAAGGCCCAAGACTACATAAATATGTCTTGATGGCCTAGAGATCCAAGTGTATTAAGTCCATTCTGGCCCATCTCCTATTGTAATAGGGAGGCTCCATTGGCAAGACCATTAACTCCTAAATAATGGTACATGTATAGGAGTTAATGCTAACCCAACACCCCATACACATGGGATTGGTTAGCTAAGTAGGCTGAGGTGGCAGCTTTAACCCTTGGCTATCAATAGCCTTGCCCAGGAGAAAAGTGTTAGATAGTTGTATGCCCTTAGCTTCAATCATAAATATGTACATTATGAATTTATTGTAAATAAATAAAGTAGACATTTGATTCATGTTCCTGGGCTGTGTTTCTGTGTAATACCCTTAAACTGGACACTTAATGAGACTTGTGTTAGCTTAGAATGTTCACAGCTATTGGGTAAGTCTGGGGAGATTTATCCTGCCAAGGCTGACACTGGTGTRYKGYCAACTRTTGRRGTGGYTTGTCTCARCTACCAGGGTGAGACCCGAAGCACATGCAGTGTAGGATTAATAGAACCTTTGAACTGGACCAGATTACCAGTATTGCCCTGGACCTTGGAGATAGATGGG
>NW_010729151.1:282202-314522 GCF_000365185.1 Nelumbo nucifera
ATCTTCAGTGGGAGCAGTCTTTGGGTCCTTCCTTGGGCGTGAACACCTCCATTGAGAGATACTAATTCTCTGTATCAGGTACATCCTCCCTCCTACTCCTTTTGGTTCAGATCTGGTTTGGTTCATGGTTCAAGATTGATCCTTGAAAAATATGTTTTTCTAAAATAGAGAATTCGATTCCCTGCAAAGATGGGAGAAATTTTTTTTGAAATTCGCCCAGTCCATTCCGCATAACTTGGGCGTCCATGCGATGCATATCCCATCCCTTCAAAAAGGGAGTCATTTTTCTTCCTTTTGGAGAATCACACTACAAGAAGCTCTCAGACACCAACATTGAAGATTGCAAGCAACCACAAATTCCTGCAACCTCTAGAAACTACAAGATTCAGAGAGAAGAAGAAAGGGAAAAGCTTCTTCGTTCTCTTCAACACACTTGGATTCAAGCTCTCCAAAGAAGATCAAGCCACCACAAAAGGGCCCTTCTTAGAGAAGCATCCTTCACAGTCGATCAAGTACGAAGCCCGGAGTGCAGAAATCTACACCAAACCTCTCAAAGCACCAAAATTAAGGAAATTTACATCAACACTTCAAGAAGTATGAGAAACATGCCAATGGCCCTCGTCTTCACCAAATTCGACCGTTAATCAGAGGTTGTTCACGTCATTGAGCAGAAATCAAAGAGAGTTCATTCCCTTGTTTGTTTTCTTTATTACAAATTTATTTTTGTAATTTGTCCCCATATTCTGTGCTAATTGAAATACATGAAATTTGTGTTGACAACGTGCAATTTCTATAATTTTTTATATTTTTTCCAATTTTTGTGTTTTTATGTATTTTATATTTGAAAATATTTTTTGAACCTTTTCCTTTTTTATATCTAAATATTAAAATATATGTATATATTTTATATTTTTCTATAAAGGTTAAAATGGTAATATATTAACCGTCGTTAGTCTCTTTAACGTCAAGTTAGTGACATGGTGAGTTTTAGACATTTTGAAAAGTTGTGGTGAGTGAAAACTCATGGTGAGTTTTTGACAAATTCCCTAAAATATGTGTTGTTATGTTACATAATCAAAAATGTTTTGGATTGATCAATACAAATTACGACTATTGTCACTTGAAACATCAAATTGATATTTGAACTCTAAACAGCAATGGTCAGTCCTCACATGTTTTTTTTTTTCTGTTGAAGTGACTCTCTTAAAATGTGACAATTCATCTTTTGCATCAATTTCTATTGATCAACTCCAAAAGATTTTATGAAGAAACTGCAATGGTACCAAATACAACCTAAATCAATTTCCTATTAGGTATAAAGAAAAAAAATAAAATTTGTAGAAGATATAAAAAGTTAATACACTAGCCAATGTAATGTTTAAATGGCTAAAAAGTAAGACTGACAAATAACATTGGAAATGGGTACATGTAGAAAAGAGGAGAATCACCTCAAGTCTCAAGTTCGTAACTATTGACAAGAGAAAAAAAATTAAATTGAAATGGTTTAACCTTGTAAAATCAAGGTCAAAAGGAAAAAATAATATTGATCTCAAAGAACTCAGACACATTAAAAATTTACAAATTAATATTTTCTGTATACTTTGAAAATAAGATAAAATACAAGAAAAGAGGTTAAGGCTGATGATGATGGTGATGGTTGTAGATAACATCATGCCATAGAACTATTGAAGTATTGATCTAAATCAAACCATTGACTTGATTGGGCTAAACGCCAACCATTCAAGTTTATGGTGCTTACGTTGTAACTTCACTTCTTAATTTTAAAATTACCTCCATCCATGAAAATAGTGAATTTTAAATTTGTAAATATTGATTGTCCAAATAGTGAATTTAAAAATACTTGTATCTTTAGATTATTACATATAGTTAAGACATTTGAAGAAATAAGTAAAAAATCTCAAAATTTATATGCCTTTCTTTCTTTTGACCCTTTAAATCTTCCATACATGCATGGCATACAAAAAGTTAAGCCAGTCTCTATACCAAATGAAATCAACATCTGACCAAGATTTAATAAATATATACACCTACTTCTAATTTTGGATCAACTTTGATATAAATAATTAAACAAGGAAAGCACTTAAATACTTTGTTAGTAGTTAATAATAATAATAACAATAATAATAATAAATAAAAGTAATACTATTGGGGTGACCATGGTTTTCAAAACCAGATTGGATCAGACGGTCAAACCAGAAAAATCAGGAACTGATCAGATGACCGATTCCGTTTTTCTCCAAAACTGGAATTTCTCAAAAAACTATTGATTTTGGTCAACAAACCGTTGACCGGGCGATTAACCATTCGAGTTGTTCATATGATTTTGGCCGTTTTTTATTTTTTTTTTATTTTTTTATTTTTGTTAAAACGGGCCAATTGTTCGACCCGATAACCAGACCCTGACCGGTTCCGGGTCGGTTTTAAAAACCATGGGAATGACAATTTCAAACCACACCCTATTCTAATGCCTATACTAGGCCCTTCTAACCCTACTTTTTGGGCAGTTCGGGTTGATCGTGACTTCATTTGTAATACTATTTTGACCTGCCCATAAAAGGTACACCCAAATTATCAAAATTGTCTTATACGGCACCATTGCCCAAACCGGTAAATAGACAAATAGATATTGCATTCATATTGATGTATGTTGACCATTTATCCCCTCTGGACTGGGATCGTCTGTCCTCTTCTTCTGCCCGTCTCAGTGTCCTCCCATTCAGGAAACTAACACTTGATTCATTTCACACCGTGTCAAGGTATAGAAAGAGAGAGAGTCCTGATCTGCTTCTCACAGTGCGCGCCTCACATCATTTTTGTCTTTATTTTTCGAATTTAATAAAAATGTTTAAACTAAAAAAAAAACAAAAACAAAATCAAAGTTGTGTCCCCTTTCTCAGTTTCTCTATCTCCTCTCCTCAAACGTGATTTCACTACTTTTTCTGTATCATGAAAATAATCTTCTTATCAACTAGTAATTCTATTATTCCCTTTCTAATTAATAATGCTAGTGGTTTCACTACTTTCTCTACTGGAAACATTTATATATATATACATATATATATATATAATAAACATAATTATCCATTTTAATGATAATGAATGGGAATGGAGATGGATGCGGAATAAACTATGATGAATTAATTTAGTTCTTAACATAAAATATAAAAAATATAAAAATGGGTAATTCCCTGTCTCTCCTTTTTGGTTTCAACTATGATACTAAGAAATTATATCGAAAAAACTTACATCCAATCAACTGATAACATAAAAGTGGTGACTAATAAACTAGTATTTATTATAATTCATTGGTCAAAACTCTTCTGCAGTATGATAGATTTTCTACGTTTATAAATTGGGAATAAGACAATAATAAGTGTCACTCCTTGAATGAGACGACACTGAGATCAGAGAGGGAGAGAGGGGAATTGGGTGACAATCCCAACCCCCTCTAGGAATGGCAACGGAATGGGTTCAGGGTGAGGATCATATTCCCCATCCCTAACCCCGATCCCCGTTAAGAATAAAAGTTATCCTCCATCCTCGATCTCGAATAAAGACAGATTTCCCATGGGGGCCTAAATACCCAAAATTTTTTAATTAATAGAATTTTTTGAAAAATAAATTTATTTAAAATAAAAACAAACTTTAAAATATATATAATATTTTAAATATATTTTGATATATATATATATATATATATAAAATGGAAACTTCATTCCCCATTTTCTATTAATCCCTATCCCATCCCTGACCCGTCAAAATAATCCCTATCCCCGATTGGGTCGAAAAGGTCCGATACTTGATGGTAACAAGAAAAGTTGACCATCTCTCTATATGATACTTATTAACTTTTTTCTTGTGCATATTAATGAATGAGGCATAGATAGATGATTTTTTTTCCCTTTCTGGAAATTGGCGTAGAAGATAGGTGCCCCACTTGTTAACACGTAATGGGTATATATTAATGAGTCCGTAATAAGCGGACCACTCATCTATGCTCCACTCATTAATATGTGCCCATTACATGTTAGTAAGTGGGGCACCTATTTCTCTAGGTGCCCTAACTACCCTCCCTCTGGCCTTTGTGATAGTTTTGATAAGGAGTTTACTTTTGTTAGGATGGTGTTATATTGCAGGGCTAAAATCGAAAATCATGGCTTTTGATATACGGAGAAGTATGGATACATATGATGCAGAATTCTGAATTACAGCCCCCCCCCTCCTACTACTATCCCCCTCCCCCCTTATAAACCACATCCTTCTTGTGAATTTGGCATCAATTCACGGTCAGGATGCATTCCTCCTTTAAGGTTATAAAATTCTGATCTGGGCTGATTAATCATTCTCCCTTTGATATATTGGGGTAGTCATATTAAAATGTCATTTTATCTAATTCAATATGGTTATAGTAATATATCAAGGCCTCTTTTGTTTTTTGGTAAGTTATTTAACTAGGTAAATGCAATTATCTGGGAAACATTTACTCAGGTAAGTGTATTTACCCGTGTTCTTTTATTTCTTAGATAAATAAGGTAATGACCATTTTAGTCATAAAAAATTATTATTAAAAAGGACATTTTTGTCCCATTCAAGTGTTAGCAACTTTCCTCTTAGGTGGGAAAGTTATTTACCCACTTAGGATATGAGTATCATATGTGGTAAAGTAATATTTTTCCCTATTCCCCACATTAATCTGAAAAATGAACATGAAATTCTTGGTCAATGGGAACCAAAATCTCATTTACTAACTTTCCCCCTCTTTAATTTTATTGTTTTAATGTAGTGATTATCTAATTCAAGATGGGATCATGGTAATATATCAAAGGTTTTGATTTTATTGTTTTAACGTAATGGTAGGACATTGTCCTTGAAAATGTAAACCATTTGGTAAGAGGTTTTGGGCTAACTACAAGAAAGACAAATTGATGTTCAGTATTGTAGAAGCCTCCCAGGCTAGTTGCTGAAATTATTATGATGGAGGCTTCTCTAACGAGGGCTGCAACTCTTTTGGAAATTTTGAAAGGGTGCATTTTTATTGCAGTTTGTGGGTCAAGTAAAGCGAAAAAACTTTGGCTGTTGGGGCCAACAGCCTATACTGTTGATAACATTTTTGGGAATGTCACTTACCATAGGGTGAGGTAAAATAGTAATTACCCCCTATATATATTAGATATATAAGGTCTTTAGGCTACAACCCCCCACCATTCATAGATGTGGCCTTTTCATTTTTTTGGAAATCTAAATACGTGGCATTTTCTAAGAAATCGTTCTTAAAACTCACAACTCACTACCACCATTCAGACAAGTGGCTTTCTCATTTTCTAGAAAGCTAAACACGTAGCATTTTCTGAGAAATTCCTACTAAAGCCCAAAGCCCCCCACCATTCAGACATGTGGTTTTTTCATTTTTTCTAGAAAGTTAGACATGTGGCACTTTCTAAAAAGTTGTTGTTAAAACCCACAACCCACTACCACCATTCAGATACGTGGCATCCTATTAATTCATGAAATAGGATTCAAAAAGTGGGTAGTTTCACTCCTAAACATTCACAATAGACAGTTATTTATTAACTTAACGCATGTTTGTCCATAATTTATAAAATACAAATGGTGGGACCCATTAAAGATTACCATAAATCCACATTTATTTTTAATGTTTTTTTCAAAAAGAAATACTTTATTAATTACAAACTTAATTTAACTTTTAGGAAGCAACCTAATTTAACTTTTAAAAATAAATAACTCAAAATAGATTTATTAGATAAATAGTAAATACCAAATAAAGTGGGTTATTGTTTACCAATAAGATCTCATTTAATATCTTAGATCAAATTAAAAAACATAAATTAATAGTGGGTTTCAAATAAAATAGGTCAGAATAGATTGTCAATTACAAATATGCAAGACCCATATTAGTTTTTTTAATTTAATTTTTATTAATTAAATAGTAAACTTCAAACTAAATTATAGGTTGTTGGCCCCCAACTCCTTTTCATTGTTTTAAAGTGGAATTGATGGTTAGAATTCGATGACTCCAGATCTCCTACCCACGAGAACTCTGCCCACGCCTACCCACAATACACTATCCCCCGTGAATTGAGAACATCTCCCCCTGCATAATACTATGCAGAGGATGAGATATTCTCCATATGTGGCTACGATAAACGTGGGCTGGAGATATGGATATATATAATATAAATATAAGGTTTTACACTATATATTTGCATTTATACTCCTTTCAAATTGAGCTTAATAGGTTTCTACCAAGGTCATGTAATAGGTCTATTCATGATAATAGGTCTATTCATGATAAGTGTACTGGTAACCAATATAATTCTCTACCAGAAAAAAAAAGAAGACCATTTTTTTCTTTCACATGGTTTATTTAATTTAGGACCACTATGTTAAGTCTAGGTGTATCACTATGTTATAGGAAACATGGTAAATTTCATTTTTCTGGATATCACTTTTCTAAGTAAATGATATCCTTCTCATACTCAGGTAAATTTGGTTTCCCGAGAGTGAATGGAAAAAGGTGAAAATGTCAATATTACCCCCAAAACATAATTACGTTTCATTGGTTCGATAGTTTCGTCACTTCTACTGTTCTTCTCCCAAAAATCACCGCTGCAATGTTGCCAAAGAGTTTCTATTCCGTCGTCTTCCGCGTTCTCGCTGTGGTTGATCCTCTCACTTGCCGCCACTGCTCCACCTAATCACCGCCGCTGCTCTGCCTAGTCATTTCCGTTGCTCCATCTAGCCGCTGTCGTTGTTATTTTTTCCTCCGGTAAGAATCGTTGTTCCTACTCTGTTGTTCCTCTGTCTCCTGCACTCCAGCATCTTGCTGCCATTGATTCTCATTTTATTGTTCCTCTTTTATTATTATTTCATTGTTTTTCTTTTTTATTTTGAATATATTTTTGTTTCCAGAATTCTTGGATCTGGTATTTTGGTTTCTGGTACCTAGTTTTTTCTAGAATCAGAACAAAGAAAACAATTCTTATTGTAGAAGATCTACAACAAGGGAACACTGGATCAGACCAGGTAATTCATGATTTAGTAGGAGCATATTTGAACTAAGGTAGATAAAGTAGAAAAGGAAAAGAATAATGGAATCCTGCACCAAGGATCCATTTGAAACTTTACTCTGCCCCTACATAAAACATTTACTAGACAATTTCCGAGGAAAAATTTAACATAGACCTCTTACAAATGGACTAGACCCAATGGTAATTTGTAGAGGTGTCAATTGGATTGGATTTGGTCCAACCTGATCCAGTCCAATGTGAGTCCACTTACAAATGGACTGGACCCAATCCAGTCCAAATCCAATACAAATCAAATCCAATCCAATCCATTAAAATGTAAATGGATTGGATTGGATCCAATTTAAACCGAATGAAATTTAAAAAATTATATAAAAGCACTTTTGGCATTGAAAAAAGCACTTTTGTAAAAGTTTTTTGATAAGTACTTTCATAAAAGTGCTTTTACAAAAGCACTTTATTGAAACTACTTCGTAAAAGTGATTTTGTAAAAGCACTTTCAGAAAAATACTTCCATAGAAGTGCTTATAAAAGAACTTCCGTAGAAGTGCTTCTATAAAAGTACTTTTATAAAAGTACTTTATAGAAGTACTTTTATAAAAGTACTTTTATAGAAGTGCTTTTGTAAAAGTACTTTTATAGAAGTATTTTCGTAAGTGTTTTTATAAAAGTACTTCCATAAAAGTGCTTTTTTAAAAATGCTTTCATAAAATTATTTTATAAAACTAATTATATAAAAGTACTTTTGTAAAAGTGCTTTTGTAAAAGTTCTTTCATAAAAGTGCTTTTATAAAAGTACTTTCATAAAAGTGCTTTCGTAAAAGTGCTTTTATTAAAGTACTTCTATAAAAATGCTTTCACAAAAGTACTTTTATAAAAGTACTTCTATAAAAGTTCTTTTGTAAAAGTGCTTTTGTGTAAAAGTACTTTTATAAAAATGCTTTCTTAAAAGTACTTTTGCAAAAATGCTTTCATAAAAGTACTTTTTTAAAAATGCTTTCATAAAAGTACTTTTGTAAAAGTGTTTTCATAAAACTACTTTTGTAAAAGTGCTTTTATTAAAGTGCTTTTGTAAAAGTGCTTTTATAAAACTACTTTTGTAAAAGTGCATTCATAAAAATACTTTTGTAAAAATGCTTTTATAAAAGTAATTTTATAAAAGTGCTTTCGTAAAAATATTTTTAATTACTTTTATAAAAGTGCTTTTGTAAAAGTGTTTTCATAAAAATACTTTCATAAAAGTAATTTTATGCTGGCTTCAGTTTTGATTGATTTCAAATTGGACAAGGGTTTGGCCTCATTATAGGATTATTGGAAATTTGATTTGTGTCCAATTCAAACCAATAAGAATATGGACCAATTTATTTTTGGTTGGCCAAATCCAACCAAAATTCTCCCACTCCTTAAAGCTGTTATAGCTTTAGCATTTTCGAATTGGGGTTTCTGAGGAGGCGGTTGAATTTGCTGAGAAAAACCCAATGGCTAATTCCTAGGGTTTGCAACTAGTTGACTCGGTACCTGCCCCACTACCCTCCTTGCATTAGCTTCAGCTAGCTGTCCTATTTGGCTTTCTAACCTAGCAAAGGATTGCTATTGATTTAGGATCAACTGTTGCAGCTGCATAAATTGATCGTCTACTGATCAGGATTGAGGGGGTTGTGAGTAGCCCTGATATGGTTGGGCCAGTTGACTCCTAGGATGCACCTGCTGGAACTGGTTTTGTACTACTGGCCTCTGAAACTGTTGAGCCATGGAGTTGGACAGATGTTGATGGGACTGTACATTGCGTTGATGTGTCCTCCAAGAAAAGTTAGGTTGGTTTCTCCACCCAGGGTTATAAGTATTAGAATATGGATCATTATTGGCCTTTGAGAAACTCTGGACCGCTCGAACTTGTTCTTGGATAAAAGGTGGAAACTGGGCCGCAGTAGGACAATCATCAACCTGGTGGGTCGGGCTGGCACAAATGGAACATACTTCGGGATAAGAGGTAGATGAACTCGATTGTTGGTTAAGAGTGAAAAACTGGTTGAGTTTCTAGGCTAGAAGGTCTACCCTATCCAACTTTCTAGAAATGGCATTCAAGTCCATTTTTGCCTTGGGCTCCTCTATATTATTTCTGACCTCATAGAGCCTTGCCCTCTTTGAGGGTCCCACCGACCTTTCATAGGAATACAACGACGTATTATTGATAGAATTCTCACTCATAGTTTCGAAAAGATTATAAGCTTCATCCTCGCTCTTGCTCATAAATGCCCCCCCACACGATGCATCTACCATCTACCATCTACCATCTATCCGTGATAGCTCTCCTCATGGTATTGGTTCTGCCTATAGGACAAAACTTCCTAAGGAATTCTTGTTGCATTTCTGCCCAAGTCCTAATGGGTCTCCCTATAGTCCCTAACCAATGCTTGGCCTTATCCTTCAAGGAGAAGGGGAAAAGAACCAATCTAAGGGCATCATCATTGAAATTCTGAGTCCTTACAGTTGAACATATTTCCAGGAACTCATCTATGTGCTTGTATGGGTCTTCGCTTGGGTTCCCATAGAAGGATGGGAGCATCTAGATTGTACTTGACTTAATTTCATACTGTAAGGCCTGAGTATCAAGTAACTGAATGTAGGATGAAGGGTTGTATTGTGTTGGAGTGAAGTATTCCTTCAACTTTCTAGGTTGTCATCATTGATTCCGGCCATTTGATTTCGATGTTGATGATGGAGGTATCTCTCTATTTCAGGTATAGTTTCTACAGTTTCTCTCCTTAGAGATCTCCTTCCCAACATACAACACGGAAGTCCCTTTTCTTCTTATTTGAATTTAAAATTTTGAGTTTAATTTCAAATGTGGATTTTGCAACTTGAATTTTGAAATTTAAACTCAACTTTTGAAACTTTATCTTTTTTCTCTAAAATTTAAATTCAAACTCAGCCTTTGAAATTTAAATTCCTAACATCTAAATTCAAGTTGCAATTTTTAAATTTTTTTCTTCTTTTTTTTTCTATTTTTTTTAAAGGCAAACAAATCAACCACACGACATAGGGGCTGACCTAGGGTTTCCTGAACTAGTGGTTCAACCAATGTGAATCCTTGTAGGTTCACTTAGAATTACACCACTTCCTTTGGTTAGCTAGGTAAGAGGTGGGGATGTGGGAGGCTCTCCATGCTCTTGCAAGAACCTAATTAATAAACCACAAAACCCGCTTAGACTTAACCGTTTAACATTTTTCCTTAGACACCAACCACTGGTTATGGAAAATAATTTCAAGTTCTCTTAAAATTCAACACACCTTTGAACCAAGTGTGAGGCTTTCCTGAAAGATTTTTCTATTCAAATTTTAAATTAGAGTTAGGGTGAACTACACGTAAATGGTGGTGATTTTTGGGCCAAGGAAGGGTGATGAAATCCCCACCTTATCTTATTTAGGTTGGATGCCCTTAAATGAATTAACAGAAAGACAAAATAAGCACAACAAAATGCAACTAACTACAATGCATGAACAATTATTTCTAAAATGCAATTCAGCAATATACCATAAAAGAATAAAGCAAACAAACTAAGCAAAAGGAACAATTAAAATAATAAAAAGAGCACCTAACACATTCACAACTAACAATAATAATTTCAGCAAACAAATAATCCTATATGATGCATGCTCTAGAATATCAAACCCTAAATAATGGAATGAAAATGCAAGAGAAATATTCAAATTTTTTTTTGTTTATATATATATATATTTTTTAATTTAAAATTTAAATTTTTGGGAGTTTAAATTCAAATTCAAATTTTGAAATTTAAATTCCTAAAATATAAATTTGATTTTTTTAATTTTTTGTCATTTAATTTTTTTATATTCAAAATTTTAAAATTTAAATTTCAAAATTTGAAATTCAAATTCAAATTCAAATTCGGGTTTGAATTAAAATTTAAATTTAAATTCAGATTTGAAATTTAAACTCAAATTCGAAAATTTCAACAATTTCCTATTTAGCAATTAATTATTCAATTAAACAACTAAAAGAAAAGAAATTAAATAAAGCAACAAATAATAATTGCAAACAGAAAATAAAACAACAATTAATTGTGCTAAACAGAATTAACAACTACCAAAAATAAATTCTAACAAACTAATTGCTAATCTAAAAATTAAACTGAAAATAAAATGACCAAAAAAGAAAATTATGCAAGAAATAGATAAAAGAAAAGAAAAAAATATAAATCTAAAAAAAATTAAACCGAAAATAAAATAAACAAAAGAAAAAAATAAGCTGAAACTTTTTTATTTATATTCTTTTTCGTTTTTTTAATGAAAGAAAAACACAAATCTAAAAATTAAAACGAAAATAAAATTAATGAAAGAAAAATACGTTGCAAAACAAAAGTACAACAAAATAAATGATTTTTTTTCTTGTTTTTTTATCGAATTTAAACCGAAAATAAAATAAAAGAAAATAAACAAAAATTATGCTGCAAGAAAATAAACGATTTTTTTTGTTTTTTTTTTAATCTGAAATAAAAGAAAAACACAAACCTAATAAAGAAAAAAAATCGAACAAGAAATTAAAATAAAGAAAAAAGAATAGATCTAGAAACAAAATGGAAGCAAAATAATACCAAAAAAAATCGGATCTAGAAAAAAAATTAATTAAAAAAATTAAAAAATCACTATTCTACCAAAAAAAAGGATTTCAAAAATTAAAAATTAAAAAATTAAAAATAAAATTGGGCAACTACACCTGAAACACAATCCAATTAAAATGAGAAACAAGAATTAAAATGAGATAACGAATTAAGTAATAAAACAAAAAAAAAATAATGAAACAGATCCGGATAAAGCCAATAATTTTTTTTTCTGTGCTTCCCCAACAACGGCGCAATAAACTTGGTGTGTCCGAAAGCGTGTCATTAAACACTTCAGAACACCAGTTTAAACATTTATAAATTTTTCTGACTCTCAAACAAATACTAACATAGTAAATGGGTGAGAACGGGTCGTATCCACAGGAAAGCGAGGGAAAAATTAATAAACACTCAAATCCGGACAAGAGAACACAAGAGGGAAGTTTAAAAATATAAAAAATAATTAATTAAACTAAGAAAAATATAGAATTTGAACAGTACTGAAAGTTAAAAGTGCAGAAACATAAATAAATATAGAAATAAATTAACAAAAGAAACGAAATAGAAATCTGTAATCCAATCAAAGGTAGTAGTCTCCGGACCACTCCTTTGACCATCGAACTTCTCAAGCTAGAACTTCCGTCTTACCTGGCCAAATTGTAGATCTACAAAAAATGAAACAAAGATCATACAGAATGAAAATAAATTGCATAAAGTAAACAACAAAATAGGAATTGGAAGAACAAAAATTAAAACTAAAATAAAGTAAAAGTGGTTAGGATCTAATTTCAGAGGTGGCAGTAGTGGTGTTGACGAACTGCAAGTAGGAACCCCTCCTCTTGCTTGGGCATCCTCATCTTCTTCTACCCTTGAACTTCTCAAGATCAGCCTTCATTCTTACTTGGGTGAATTGACCAACCCCTTCTACAGGGCCCCTGGGACCCTTTTTATAGAGAATGGTGGACACAACTAAAAATAGGGAGAAAGATGGGAGGCGGCAACTGGAATTTAGGAAAGTTAGGGACGCCCTAGGGTTTCTAATGGATGGCTAAGTTGATTTTGGGGTGATCCTATGGCTGAGAATGGAAGGAGAGGGCACCTAATATTATGTAGGGCCAAGATTTGGGTGCCTAGAAATGGAGGGTGTAGATTAGAACATATAGGGTTGAAGGGTTAAGATTAAAAGAATAGGTGGCGCCTTAAATTTAATGGTTGGGATATAAGATGGAGGGAGTGGCTGAGATTTAATGGAGAGGATTAGTAGAATAGGTGACGCCCTAGGGTTTAAAAGATACAAAGGAGAGCCCTAAAATGGATGGTGGAGATTAAAAGGAGTGGATGGTGGAGATTACACCGTTGGGGCGGCTAGGGTTAAAAAGGCTCCCTAGGGTTTGCTAAGGAGAGGGGAGCGTGGTAATATAGTAGGATGGGCGCCAACTGGGTTTAGCAGATAGGAGGCACCCTCCTATTCTCAGTTCTTTACAAAAACACCCCCTCTCTCAGCTGGTCTTCACACCAGCTTCCCAAAAACTATACTTCAGCCATGAAAACTTTTAAGTTTTCTACATAATTTGCACAGAGACCCTGAGAGGTCACATAATTAATTTTAACTGGGAAAATGGTACACTTTGACTACTCTAAGGCCGAAAATACTCCTGAATTGATGCCCTTAAGGCATCAAAATGCAAGGTTATTAGTGACCCATTAGGGTCAAGTGAAAAGGGTCAAAGTGGGTTGGGTCGAGAGTACCCATTAGGGCCAGGATGGATTGGGGTCAATTGGGTAAAGGAAGGGTTGAAACTCAAAGCAGGGTTAGGAGTCTCGGTTGAAGTTTAGTTTTCTACCGTTGGGAGGAAATCTTCTATCATAGCACTCTGAAGCCAATGATCTGTTCTCAGTAGTCGACAATCACCAGCGATTTCTTCTTCTTCTTCTTCTTCTTCTTCTTCTTCTTCTTCTTTCAAAGGTGCATTTGTGTATATCTCTCTTTGCTCTTTCCGCCATGGTAGAAAGGTGGAAGGTTTTTCCATTGTTGGAGTGTGGAATGGCATGTTCAATATCAAATTCACAATAGATCTAGTTCAAAACTATATCTATGTTCATCATCTCCTTTACTGGAGATAGGGCAACGACAGATCTGGTTTTGAGCAAGATCTGTGTTCATTGTGAAGAGAAGGCAATGGAAGATTTGGTTTTGAACTAGATTTGTGTTCATCATGAAGATAGGGTGATGATAGATCTGGGTTATTAAAATATCAAAAAAATAAAAAAAAAACTATCATTTTCTGTAACTTCCCTATGTTTTTTACATTTGTTTTTCTTGTACTTTTGTCATTTATTTGCAATTTTTTTGCTTGATTATAATTTTTGTTGTTTTTCTTGCAATTTTTATTTTTTTCCATTTTCTGTATTTTCTTTGCATTTTATTGTTTTCTATAATTTGTAATGTTTGATCATTTATGTGTTCTTTTTTTTTGCAATTTATATATTTCTAGTATTTTTTGTTATTTATTTGCGATTTTTGTGTTTGTTTTTCTGTAATTTTTACATTTTTTTTATTTTTATGCGATTTCTACTTTTCAATTTTATATTTTTCTAAATTTCTGCATTTTCATAAATTTTGACACTTTTTCCTGTAATTTTGTATATTTTATACAATTTTCTGTTTTTATGTGCAATGATACTTTCATTTAATTATTATTATTATTTATGTTTTATTTGAAATATATATCATTTTTAGTCTTTTTGAGCATTCTTATTTTAATTTAAAAAATGTTTTTTGAACTTTTATAATTTTTTATGTTTTCTTTATTGATACATACATTAGAGTCTGGGTCAAGGTGGGTCATATGTGTGGGTTGTGAGCCACTAATATCAACAAATATGGGTGGCAAATGGGTTAGAGAGTCAGTATGGGTTGGTTAATACTCAACCCGCACCCAACCCAACCCAATCCTCCCATTTGCCATCCCTATTAATTAGACTGTTAATCAACACAAAACTATCTCCAAAGCTGAAGCTAAGATACGCCAAGAAACCTAGATTGTTGATATAATAATCAATAGGTTATAAGCATCAGTAGGAGCTAGAATGCTCTCTTCATTTGGCTCTACTTCCCCATATAAAGTTAGTAAATAAACCAATCTTATGTGTTTGCTTCTCTCCCTCTCTCTCTACAGGTTTGGTCTTTGTATTTGCTGCTAACCAACAATTCCCTTTGTTTTTTTCCTCCTGCTACAACTATAGCAGGATCAAGGCAGATGTTTGGATACCAACATAATTTAAGGGGGCGGATTAAAATTATTACATGATGAGTAGTAATATACTTTTGTTGTCAATGAACTCTATAAAGTTTAAATTATTATAACGTTTCATCTTTTTTCTGCAACTGGCCGGTTTGGCTTGGGGGTGGTTTTGCAAAACAGATATTAATAAAAAAAATCATTTGTCTCAGCTCAACATGTCTCAAACATGAGTTCACGATTGCTCAAAAAAACCATGCAAGTATTTTAAGTATTTTCTTTTTTAAGGAAAATATTAAGAAAGAAATAAAGAAAACCTCAAAATTTTCAACTAGAGACCACCAATCCAGATGCTTTTTTCAGTCACTAATCCAGATAATTTCAACCTCAAATACACTAAGCAGGCCAACTATTCATGATGTCAGGGCTCAAAACTGTCTCATACAGACAGAAAAATATAACTTCTAATCATGTATTAAATACTAGGTTAAACACCAACCCTTGTTAATAAACTACAAGCAGCAGATGTATCAAAATTAGGTCTTCAAAGTTCAAACCTGTGTCCTGCATGTTGGAAATATAATGCCTGGTGGAGAATTTGGCATTCTTGATCCAAGACAATCCTTACCAACCCGAAAGATGACATGCAATGCACCTTTAAAATGCAACTGTAATTACACTATGAGGAAACATACGAAAAATGTAAAATTATAATCAGACACAAATCCCAACCAAGCACAAATATTTTCTCTTCTAGATCAACAAAGACAAGTTGAGGGTTTTACCAATCAATGTCAATAGTATCAATCTATGAATTTGGCAACATTGGGCAAGCAAAATTGTAGCTCTAACTTCTTTTATAGTTGCATCTTCTTTCCCAAAGGATATATTGTCTTTGATACTGCAAGAAAACAACACAGTTTCCTAGCTGACAAGACCAATTTTCTTTCTGATCCATCTTAGTTGAAACTCCATGAGGTTTATGCCATCTATAAGAACTTCACCGGCTTGTGGATCATAAACTCTCTCAATCAAACTAACCACTATAGACTTACCACTTCCACTAAATGAAACAGTGATATTTTGCGGCCACCACTAGATATTGATAGGAAGAAAAAATTGGTTGCAACTATGATTTGTTCTCACTATGAAATGTTGGTGCGATATACTTTTCTAATTGTATCGGTTACTAATACCAATGAAAATAAGAAGAGAAGGTTGAGGGTCTCTAGGAGATTAAGTAGTGATGGTGAAGATGACATCAACGTGGAGACAACTGAGCAAAGAATTAAAAGTAGGCTTTCAAACATCAAAACCATGGTCATGGTTTCAGATACAGCGTGTATATACCATACACGAATGGATAGGAGTAGTTATCTTTGACTATGTGACTTACTTAGAAGGGTAGGAAAGTTAAGGGATACTAGACAAATGGGAGTGGATGAGATGGTTGCATGCTTCCTAAACATTTTGGCACATGATGTCAAGAGTAGAGAGCAACAATGGCATTTTAGGAGGTTTGGGTCTACCATAAGTAAGTACTTCAAGTTGGTGTTGAATGCATCGCATGTTATGCCTGCATGAAGTTCTACATAAAAAACCTCGGCCTGTGACTGCAAATTCAGCTGATGAGAAATGGAAGTGGTTCAAGGTTTGTCCACTTTTTTATATATTTGTTTTTCCATTATAACATATATTTAGGATTATTATCCTTAAATTCATATCTCTTTTTCTTTGTGTGTGTGTGTGTGTAGAATTGCCTAGGGACTCTAGATGGAACCTATATTAAGGTCCGAGTGCCTAAAAAGGATAAGCCTAAGTATCGAACAAGGAAGAATGAGATTGCAACAAATGTCTTGGGTGTTTGCTCTCCAAACATGCAATTCATTTATGTTACCTGGTTGGGAGGGATCTACCCATGACACTAGAATCCTACATGGTGCCATCTTAAGGAAAAATGGCTTAAAAGTACCACAAGGTATATAATAAACTCTAACCACTAAGGAAATAGTTAAGAGAACAAATGCAACTATTTAATAAATTAATATGTTTTGTTACTTGTTTAGATTGTTACTATTTGTGTGATGTTGGGTACCCCAATAGTGATGGATTCTTAACACCTTATAGAGGACAAAGATATCATCTAAATGAGTAGAAACAAGGGCACCAACCCAGCACCCCAACTTAGATCTTCAACATTGAGATTTTCTGCATCCAGGAATGTAATTGAGAGGACATTTGGCCTCGTTAAAATAAGATGGGCAATACTTAGGACCTCAACTTAGTCTCCAATAAAAACCAAAATTAGGATCATTATTGCATGTTGCCTCCTACACAAACTACATACAGAGAAGCATGTCAAATGATCCCATGGAAGTAGGAATAAGAATTTTTGGTTGGTGAATAAGGCCAAAGTGCAACTGAGATAGATAATGAACGAATAGTAAGCCTAGATGATAGTAGTGAGTGGAATGCATTTAAAGACAACTTGGCAAATCAAATGTAGCAGCACTTTAGGCACTAATAGCAATTTGTATTTGGCAGACCTTGCTGGATTAGAGCGTCCTAAAAGGACAGACTAGATTAAAATTGCTCAAAAACTCAAAGTAGGACGAGGTAATTAATAAAAGAAGCTTTCTCATGGTAGAAAGACATGTCTTTGTTATCTCACTGTTTTTTATCAGGCCAGGTTAGTTGGTTATAGTTGACATTTGGAGGGATTCTACTTACATCAAAAACATCTCCGGTTGGTTATAGTTGGCATTTGGAAATATTTGATGAATATATGTTATTCCATAAGACATTGAGATTTAGAGGTTATTTGACACTGATGTTGCTTATGATTTCAGGTTGTTGAGCTATATTTTTTGTACCCTAGTAAAGGTATCCATCGGAGGTGGGATAGTGGCTATCGTATCACAACAATTGCAACAACTTGGGACCAGGATGCCTTTGTTCTTAGTGTGCCTAGAAAGAAGCATGCTTATTAAACTTAGGAGACACTTAGGACTTCTTCTTTTCCTAGTACACATGTTAAGGTAGATTCATCACATGCATCAGTTTCTTTGGTTCTATTATGCAGTGATTTGTTGTTGGAGACTGAAGTTACCTTGTGGTTGGTGTTTGTAGGAGAAACAAGCTAAAAATCTTTATATTGCATCTCTTTTCTATGGTCAGATAGTTTCATAACCTTCCAAATTTTGTTTATTTGTGGAGATTCTTTGAGGCATCACTTTTTAAGATACATGGTTTTGTCCTATGCAAGCCAACTCTTATAACCTTACCTCTATGTTGGGAAGCGTGAAATATGTGACATAGGAGGTAGACAAGAGATCTGGGCTAAGTAGCTAATATGGTTTATGCTACTTACACTTGCATAGAGTTAAGAAAATAAATTAAAGCAAAAAGAGAGACTTTAAGAATGATAATGTTGATGGTATACAGAGGCCATCAGATGAGTGATATCTATAGTGAGGGTGTTTACACATGAGTAGAGTCCTACAGATTTTATGAGAATGTACAGATAAGGTCAGTTACAACAAGATTAGGATAATATGATGGGATTATCCTAATAAAATAGGAATTATCCTAAGAGGAAAGGAATTATCCTAAGATAATCGCTATGAATCAGTTATGATCTTCTTGGATACGTAATGCACTGGGTTGTGCATCATTATCCTCAATACGCCCCCGCAAGTGAAACGGTTTCGAGAAGACGTGAAGCTTGAACTGAAGATGAAGGAACCATGGTGTTGGAAGAGACTTTGTCACAATGTCAGCTATTTGATCCTCTGATGAGATGAACTTGACTAGCAGTTTTTGTTTGAGAATTAGATCTCGTAGAAAATGAAAATCAACTTCCACATGTTTGGTGCGTGCTTAGAACACCGGGTGAGCAGCTAAGTGTGTGGCCCCCACATTGTCGCACCAAGCAACTGGAGGAGTTGTAGATGGGAAACCCATATCAGCTAGGAGTGACTGAATCCATAATAATTCATCACCGAGTTTGCAAGTGCTCGAAACTCTGCTTCTGTGCTGGAATGAGCTACTGTTGCTTGTTTCTTTGTGCTCCATGCAATGAGATTGGTTCCTAAGTACACACAGTATCCCCTAGTGGATTTACGATCGTCAGGACATCCGGCCCAATCAGCATCATTAAGCGCATGCAACTGAAGAGAGGTTGGCTTAGTGAAATAAAGACCAACATCCAACGTGCCCTTGAGATAATGGAGAATCCGTTTGAAGGCAGCCCAATGAACACAATGGGGGCATGGAGAAACCTACAAACTTTGTTGATAGAATATGCTATATTTGGACGAGTGATTGTGATGTATTGGAGAGCACCAATGATGCTTCTGTACTCTGATGGGTCCGGGAGAGCCACAGCTTGGAGAGATGACAATTTGCAGGTGGAAGAATATGGGTTTGGCGTCAGAAAGTTTACTTCACCATATTATGTCAAGGATGTAGCGACATTGCATTAGGACCAATCTTGTAGAAGTGGTGTAAGCCTTTATCCCCAAGAACAAGTGAAGATTACCCAAATCCTTTAGTGCAAAGGTTTGAGAGAGAGAGGAGAAAATGCGAGATACATCATGTGGGGAGGATCCTGTGATTAAGATATCATCAACATAAACCACAATGAAGATAGTGACCCCATCATGCTTATAACTGAACAACGATGGGTCAGCCTGAGAGCATCAAAAACCAACGCTAAGAAGAGCAGTAATCAACCAAGAGAACCATGCCCTTGGAGGTTGTTGTAATCCATACAGAGCTTTGTGCAACTTGCAGACATGTGTGGGCTTTGAAGGATCTTTGAACCCTTTAAGATGCTTTACATAAATATCCTCAATAACAAATCCATTCAGGAATAAATTGTTAATATCAAGTTGACGGAAATTCCACCCAAAAGAGAGTGCTATAGCAATAACTGTGCATATTGTAACTAGTTTAACCACAGGGCTGAAAGTATCAAAAAAATCAAGCCTTGGCACTTGACTGAAGCCTTGTGCTACCAAGCGAGCCTTGTGATGCTCAATAGTCCCATCGGATTTACGTTTGATTTTGTAAATCCATTTGGTACCGATTACATTCATGCTTGGATAGTAAGGAACAAGCTGCCATGTGTCATTATTGATGAGGGCACAGTATTCTTGTTGCATAGCATGTTTCCATTAAGGACTCTTGGCTGCACTAGAATATGTAGTTGGTTCTCACTGTTCCGGTGTGATATCGGCAAGGAGGGCTGATGGAATAGGATACCAGGTAGTAGACTTTGCAAAGGATGCCGAAGAGCTCATCGATCTAGTGATCATGGTATGAGTCCGTGGTGGAGGAGGAGGCACAGCAAGGGTGTTATCAAGGAGCTCTTGAATTAATCTGGTTTGTCGAGGAGGCTCAGAAGCGAACAGTGGATCATCAGAGTGAGCAGAATCGGCCAAGAGACCTGAACAAAGTTCTGGTGGAGGTAGGTGAGGCCACATGAGTTTCCGATGAGGCCAAAGGGGAGGCAGGTGAGGTCACATGAGTTTTTGAAGAGGCCAAAGGGGGTTGTCAGACGTCCGCTGATGGTAGAACTGCTGAACAAAGTCCTGGTGGACCCGTAACCGGTCCAGACGTGGTACCTAGGGAAGAAGAGATACTATCACTCAACTGGGCAATTGGAAGGAGTTGCATACCGGGAAACTGGGATTCGTCGAAGACAACATGCCGACTGATATATTCTCGTTCACTGGTAGGGTGCAAACATCTATAACTTTTGTGAGAAGAATTATATCCCAGAAAAATGCATTGTTGAGATCTAAACTCAAATTTGTGGCGATTGTAAGGTCGTAGAAGTGGATAGCAGGCACAACCAAATATCTTAAGAAAAATATAATCCGGGGTTCTCTGAAATAGTACCTCATACGAAGAATGTCCTTGAAGAGTCTGGGAGGGAAGTTGATTGATCAGATAGACAGCCATTTGTGTCGCATTAGTCCAGAAGGAAAATGGAAGAGAGGCGGAAGCAAGTAGAGATAATGTGGACTCAATGATGTGCCAGTGTTTCCATTCAACTACACAGTTTTTCTCACGAGTGTGTTGGCACGCCAATCGATGAATACTACCTTTAGGGTCGAGGTACCGAGAGAGAGTGCGAAACTCTCCTCCCTAGTCAGATTGAAAATTTTTTCTTTGTAGACAACAATCATTCTACATGCCATTTAAAACTCAAGAAATCAACCATGACTTTAGATTTTTTTTGTGAAGATACAACCAAGTAAATTTCGAGAAGTCATCCACAAAAGTAACATAATATCTAAAACCTTTATTAGAAAGAGTTGGGGCTGGTCCCCATACATTAGAATAAACAAGATCTAATGGATGTGCTTAAGAAAATGACGAAAGTGGAAGATGTTGCCTACGACTCTTACCCATTTGATAGGATTGACAAATAGTAGTATCACTACGACTCTAACAAGGTAAACCATATTTTCAAATGACCTGACTCACTACATTGAATGCAGCATGACCCAGCCATTGATGCCAGCTTGAGAAGGTTGTGCACTCTCCAAAGAAGGCAACTACTTTATTATTGACTTGAGTACCTCCAGGAAATTGATAAAGTCCATCTCTATTGTTTCCTCTGATTAGAACTCTCCCTGTATAATCCTTTACAAGAAAGAAATCATGATGAAACTCAATGTAAATATCATTGTCCTTGGAAAATTTGCTTACAGAAATCAGGTTCTTTGTGATTTGGGGAACATGTTAAACTGTATTTAGAGCAAAGGTATGATTATTATGTGTCAATGATGATGACCTGAAATGTAAAATTCTCAAACCTGATCCATTACCAACAGTAACTTGATCCTTACCCATGTACTCAGATTGATTCTACTAGTTATCTATGTCTAGAGTGAGATGATGAGTGGCGCCTGAATCTGGATACCATGTGGGATCAAGCTCATTTCCAAGACTTGTGTGATACACAACTAGATTTGAGGGATTTTGTTGCTCTCCCTGATAGGACAAATCATAACGCCTCCGGCAGGTAAGAGCGCCATGTCCGGGTTTGTTGCAGACCTAACATATAATTGCAGGAAAATTACCTCTACCATGGCCACTTTTGTTATTCCTACCGCTGTTATACTGATTGGGATAACCCCCACAATTGTGGCCACCACCATGACCCCTGCCATTGGAAGGAGCAAAACTACCACGGTTTGTTGTAGTTTTAGAATTCCAATTATTTTTATTTTTTCCTTGTGTGGCCAAATTTGCTGAGGGAGGGTTATCATTGGCGGGTTGGTTATGTTGTTCCAACCAAGCCTCATGATTTAACAGTAATTCCATTACATCATTGATAGTGAGATGATCAAAATCAGACCTATTAGTAATCATAGTAACTATGGACTCATATTCAGCCCCCAATCCAGAAATAATGTAAAGTATAAGATTTCCCTTGCCTATAGGTTCAGAAATTGCAGTTAGGTTGTCGGCGATTACCTTGGCTTTCTTGACATATTCAATTATTGATTGAGAACCCTTTTTGATGCTCTGCAACTGTCTTTTCAGATGAAGTACCCTCGTTCTCGATATGGTGGAGTAGGTCACTTATAGAGCCTACCAAGCTTCGGCTGATGTAGTTAGATTGATCACCTCGATTACAACACTTTCAATGAGCGAAGAAATAATCCATCCAAGAACAAGTTGATCCAGCTACACCTAGTTGTTGTAATCTGGATTTATCATTCTCTGTCCATCAGGACCATCGATGTGAGTTGGAGGTGCATGCATGGTTCCCTCCACAAGACCGAGCAGCTTGTGAGTCCTGATAACTGGAATCATCTACACCCTCCAATGAAGATAGTTTTCGTGATTCAACTTGACAAGGAGGGAATGAGAGATATTGGGACAGAACTTAGAAAGGGGTTTGAGCCACTTGTGTTCGAGCTCTCCATTGAATGCACGCCATTACGAGCCATGGCTCTGATACCAAGTTAAGAAAATAAACTGAAGCAAAAAGAGAGACTTTGAGAATGATAATGTCGATAGTGTATAGAGGCCATCAGACGAGTGATATTTATAGTGAGGGTGTTTACAACAAGATTAGGATAATATGATGGGATTATCCTAAGAGGAAAGGAATTATCCTAAGATAATAGCTATGGATCAGTTCTAATCTTCTTGGATACGTGATGCACTGGGTTGTGCATCATTATCCTCAATACATAGGCTATGCCCCTCATGATACGGTTTACTGTGAGATATGTAACTTGACAGATTGTCTCGGTTATAAACAATGGATAACATTCCATCAGTTTGAGTAAGCATGTCTGTAAGCATGAGTGATCTTCTTGAGACAGGTTAATAATCTTCCTTGGAGGAATTACATGACGCGTAGATATTGATACCTATATAAAAGGATGTATTTTGAATATTTCACATGCCTACAATTTATCTATTACCTTGATATTGATATTTAAAGTTCCCTAGATGCAATAAGTAAAACAACTGCCATCAGTTTGGAACTGTTCTTCTTGGATAGTTTGGATTCTGAACTCCAAAATATGTTGTAAAGTAACCTGCTCTTGCTAATTTTGAGTTTTCTCGGTTGATGTTTTACTTCTCTTTTGTTAATACAATGCTTGAAGAGGAAAAGACTATATGAACAACAAACTGAGCAGCTTAGGGAATTTCCAATTGCAGATTCATGATCAGGTGTGCACACAACATTAGATAAAAGTTTTATACTTGTTTCAAGGAGATTTTAGTGACCTCCTTGTATGTTATCTGGTGTGGAATTTTCTGAATTGTGTTATTTGGTATCGACATTTTAGATGATAATGCTAGAAGGTGCAAAAGCTACAACTGAGACAGTCAATGCATTGAGTACTAGAGTTTCATAAAATTGTCAATTAACTATTTTCTTCAGAAGTTCATAAAAAATTGTTTTCCAGAAGTTGTAGAATTTCATAATCAACTCTGAGGTTCCCATTTTTGCAGTAGGGTGTAAGTGGCTGTTTAAAGTCCTGCTAATCTCTTGTTCCTTAAGAACTAAGCAATTCCAAATAATTTTTTTTTATGAAGTTTCAAATAGCAAGTTTCAATATCTAATCTTGAAATTTGAATCCTCTTCATGTTAAGCTCTAATAGTGTCGTTTTCATTTATTTCTATGGGGCAAATTATAATAACTTGCTTGGTCGTTATGTCCAGGCATTTTCACTGTTTCTGGAATAGTAGATTCATTCATATACCATGTCCAGAGGGCTATAAAGAAGAAGATGGAAATTGGCAAATTCAGGTGATGTTTTGGCCATTGCATTTCATGTTTCAATTTTGTTGGCCAAGTTGATGTTGCATATGGCCATGGCTACTATGGAAAATTGATGAATGGAAAGAGAACCGATAGAATGGGTTCGTTCCCCTACAACTAAGAATATCATGGAATGAGTGACGTCCTTCAAACAAGAATTTTTTCGTTATTTTAACAACTTTTCTCAAGTTTTTGTTTATTGTCATTAAACTTGAACTTTTTGGATATAGAACTGAGCAGATACAGAACTGTAAGTTTTTGGATGTTTGGACTGCTTCTTCAGGTTTTAAAGCTTTGGTGCTTTTGGGTATAGTGGTTTTGGTTTTTGGTTGTCAAGTGTTTCAAGCCCTTTTTTGGTTGTTGTTTGTGGAGCCTGTAGAGCTATTTTAGGCTCTTTTATCTTCACAGTTCAATGATGGTTCAAGGAAGCTGTTTGATCAAGGAAGTCCAGAAGCCCCCTTTGTCTTAGTTTTAGTTTTAGTTTTTTTTCTATTTTTGTTGTTTGCTTTCTCTATTTTCTTTGTGTTTGCTTTCTTCTATTTAGCATCTGTTTTACCAAAAGAAAAAAAGACTGGAATGTATTTCGGTTTTGAAAGTAGAGGGCAATGAGTGCCTTTATCAAGAAGACTGCTTGATACATCTCCTTTGATCAGTTTTGGAAATTAAATAGTTGCTCGTGAAACCAAAGTGAAATCAGTTTTTTTTTTTTTTTTTGCTTCTTATTTATTAATTTATATTTTGAAAGCACCATTCTTTACTTCTAAAACTGATTTTTACTTAAATATGTTGAGCCACAAGAGGAGGAAATATAGATCTAATGCATTCAATGTTCCACTTGCGTGTCTCCTGATTAATCAGTTCACCAACTAGATGCAGATAAAAGTCTCTTGGTATCGGGGAGGCTACCAGATGATTTTCGAAACCGGGAAGCCAGGGATCAGACCATATATTGACATCAAATCCATCCCCAATCAACTAGTAACAACCCTTCCTTATTGATGAAGGGGAATTTGGCCCGACCTCGTAACAGGGAGACACGTGGGCGTGATTCAACATAAGCGATAACTCAACATGACTAGATCGGCACATGGACATGACTCGGCACAAGTGACAGATCAGTTCGCTACAAAGCAACCTCGAGCACCCTGATACCCCAAACTGAAGTCACCCCGGTATCGGATCACGACCAAGATAACGATATCAAGTCCGCTATAGATAGAACTCGGACAGAACGACCACCTCGGTCAAGACTACCTCGAGACAAGTATACCTCGACGCAAGGTCACACCAGGATCACCTCGGTCCAAAGGCACTTCAGCATTCATATCAGGTCAGATCTGAAGAGCACGAGCTCAGGCAGCTTTCCACCAGTCAACTTGCCACCAGGCAGCCCGGTACCTTACAGGCAGCTCGCCTCCCATTCAGACCGACCATCGCATGGCAACCCCGAGGATCTCACCACCGTGTTCCGCGCCTTACGGGATCATACCTTATAATGGCTATATTCGCTCACCCACTCCCCGGTTCAAACGGGAGCGGACAACCTTACCGGTTAAAGGCATTTAACCCACCTAACACGCAAGCGGATCCCATCACAAGGAAGATCCAGGAACCGCTCCACCAACCCACGGGGACTCCAGTATATAAAGACTTCACCCCCCAGGGGCGAAGGTATGTTTTTATGCGTAATTTTTGCTCTCTAGTTCTCAAACTCACTATTATCAACTTCAAGCTCTCTACTATTGTTGTTGTGTGCTAACTTATCCATCGAAGTGTCCCCGCTGGGTAAGCCACCCCGGGATCTCTGACTCCTCTCTTGCAGGTTACCCCAGTTCTCGTTGTTGCTGGTAGCCAGATCGTCTCCAGCAAGGAGCTGCTGGATTATGCCACATCATTTGGTGCCGTTTGTGGGAAATCGTTACAAAAAGCCTTTTATCTCCATTTCAAAAACCTCAAGCTCAAAATCAAGCCCATGGCTTCTTCCAGCAATGCCGGACAGCACAGCAAAGCAAACGTCTCGGGGGGGCAACCTCAGTTCCCAACTGTCTGCATAGGCCAGTTCACCATACCGCTCCCCGCAGGTGGGATTCTAGCACCTACTGTACCTCAACCAACTGAGCCTGTGAATGCCCCACTTCCCCCTGTAGTGGGTGTGACCTTCGTTGAACCCTCTATGGTTCCCCCTGGAGTCGGACAGAACCAACTAAGCGACCTGGTATATTGTGTGCGGGCTATTCAAGCCCAAATGCAGCATGTCCAGCAGTTCCAGCAGTACCAATAGAAAGTTCTGCACCACATGTACCAGCAGCAGTTCCCACCGCTACAGCAGAACCAACAACCAACCCCACCTCAGTGTTCGATCACCCCGAGCAAGCCTCGTCGCCAAAGCAACCATCCTTGCCGGGGAGAGACCTCCCAGGTCTTGCCTCGCGGCAGGAGGGAAAGACAAGTTGTTCCTCCCGTCTCCTAGCAAGTAAGCAGGTTGAGAGATACTCGACCCACCAGAACCAGTCCACCTCGGCCCTCGCAACCTGAAGGCACTCTTGTAGGAAACCGGTTCGAGGTCCTAGCCGAGGACTCTAGACAAGGCCTTTCTGTCTGTAGTAGCCAACAGTCCGAATCGCTCCTGACCAAGACACCATCTGATAGCACAGAGGTCAGCAGCACTGCCACGGAGCCAGTCAAGCACCAGCGAAGGAGACGTGCTAAGGCACCTCGAGTAGTAGACCCAAGCCAGCTCGCCGACCTAAGCAGGCTAAAGGTAGGGTAAAGGTAAGCTCGAGAATCACAAAAACCGCTCCCCTCCTCTCTGTACCCTCTCCACTGTCCTCCGAGCTCCTGGCCTCCCCAATGCCGATGAACTTCAGGGTCCCCCTGGATAAGTATGATGGGTCTTTTGACCCCAATGAACACATAGATTCTTTCCAGTCCTAGATGCACCTCGCTGGGGCTGATGAGGCTTGCATCTGCGTTGCCTTCTCCATGACCTTCAAAGGGGTAGCTCGCACTTGGTACAGAAACCTCATGCCTGGGACCGTTAAAAGTTGGGCGCAGCTCGTACAACTGTTCACCTCGCACTTCATCACCAGCAAGAAGTGTCCGAGGTCACAAGAAAGCCTCCTCAGCATAGTCCAAAGGGAAGGAGAGTCGATTCGAAACTACATCAAACGCTTCAACGACACATGTTTACTTATCCCGGACTTGGACCCCACGTAAGACTCACAACAGGAAAAAAGGGAATCACCCACAGGGAATTCAAATGGCATGTGGTGGCAAACAAACCCAAAGACATCACAGAATTCCTTAAGCTCGCCGATCAGTTCATCGGGACCGAGGAGGAGATGAACCAAAGGACTGAAGCCCCAGTAGAGAAAAGAAAGAGAGAAGACCACAACTCGAACAACGGTGGTGGCAAGAGGAAGAAAAGCAAGTCCCCAACCAGGGGAGGGAACAGGTCAGATTTTCATCCCTGAGCTCCCCCGGTTGAAAGAACGAACTTCACTCCTCTCAACACAAAGCGAGGGGAAATCCTTATGGTGATCAAAGATGCCTCTTTTGTGAAGTTGTCGCTCCAATTGAGGGGGATTCGACCACTAGAAATAAAAATGTATTTTGTCATTTTCCTAGAGATCACGGTCATAGTACCGAAGATTGTAAAGCCCTCTATGGTGAGATAGAAGAGCTCATCCGTCGCGGATACTTAAAAAACCTTGTACAAAGAGACAATAAAAACTAGGCAGATCGGTAGGGGGAGCAAAGGAGAGATGCTCCCGAGCCCAGCAATCGGCACAACGAGCAACCGAAAAGACCGTTTCCCGAGGAAAGGCCAATCCGCAGGATGATCAACACGATCGTTGGTGGATCCATAGTCACGGGCTGCACCTCGGCCGCAGGAAAGTCCTCAGTTCGTGAACTGGAACACGAAGAGCAGAATCCGCCGAAGCGACCTAGGCCCGAAGACCCGATATTCTTCACGAAAGATGATGCACGAGGGGTCCAGTACCCCTATGATGATGCACTGGTGATAAAGATGAGAGTCAACGACTTCGAGGTGAAGCGTATCCTGATCAACTCTAGCAATTCAGCAGACATCCTGTTCAAAGACGTGTTCGACAAGCTCCAGCTCTAGGAAGGTGACCTCAATCCAACGAGCACTCCACTAGTATGCTTTAGAGGAGAGGAAGTCAGGCCCTTAGGGTGAATCTCAGTACCCGTGGAGATCGGCACCTGGCCTAGCATCGCGAGGTTCGAGCACACCTTCTTGGTGGTTGCGACTCCCTCCCCGTACAATGCCATTATAGGTCAGCCTATCACCCACGCGCTTCACGCAGTGGTGTCCACCTACTACATGGCTATGAAGTTCCCTACAGACTTCGGAGTTGGGATAGTGCGAGGCGACCAACTTGAATCCCGCAAGTGCTATGTTGCCGCTCTCAAAGGGAAAGCCAAGCTGGCAAATGACCTCGAGCTAGAGCGACCTGTGGAGTATTTCGAGGAGTGAGCTATGCCAACCGAAGGGATGATCCACATCCCGACCTCAACGGAAGATCAAGCCAGGACCCTCCAGATCGGAGCAATGATTGAGAAGCCTCTTAGCTCTCGGTTGGTAAGTTTTTTACTTAAAAATTTAGATGTATTTGCATGGTCAGCGGCAGAGATGCCCGGTATAGATTCTAAGGTAATAACTCACAAGTTGAATACTGATCCTTTAGTCAGGGCAGTTAGATAGAAAAAATGCAATCTCGCCCCGAAGCACTGGAGGATAGTTGCTGAGGAGGTCGGGAAACTCCTCGTAGCCGATTTCATCAGGGAGGTCCATTACCCGAGCTGGGTGGCTAACCCCATTCTAGTAAAAAAGGCCAACGGTAAATGGCATATGTGCATCGATTACACCAACCTGAATCGAGCTAGCCCGAAGGATTGTTTCCCACTCCCTAAGATCGATCGTCTAGTGGACGCAAATTCAGGGCACGAGTTGCTGAGTTTTCTAGACGCATACTCAGGCTATAACCAGATCAAGATGGACCCCGTCAATGAGGAAAAAACAGCATTCATAACTGAGCTAGGATTGTATTGTTACAAGGTCATGCCCTTCGGGCAAAAAAATGCCGAGGTGACCTTTCAAAGACTTGTCAACAAATTGTTTGAGTCGTTGATCGGCAATAAGGTTGAATGCTATGTAGATGACATGGTCGTCAAAACCCAGTTTTCGAACTATTTAATAAGTGACTTGCAATGTGTTTTTGAAATCCGGCGCAAGTATAGTATGAAGTTAAACCCTAACAAGTGTGTCTTTGGTGTCACCTCGGGTAAATTCCTGGGTTACATAGTTAACCGGCGTGGCATCGGAGCAAATCCCAAAAAGATCAAGGCTATCCTAGATATGAAGCCACCTCGCAGTTGAAAGAGGTTCAAAGGCTGAATGGCCTCATGGCTGCCCTAAGCCGCTTCATGTCCAAGTCAGCAGATTGTTGCCTGCCTTTTTTCAAGGCAATTAAGAAAAGTAAAGACTTTGAATGGACTGAAGAGTGTCAGCTCGCCTTCAACAAGCTAAAGAAATACCTAGTTAGTATCTCGGTTCTGACCCGACCAGAGAAGGGTGATATTTTAAAGCTGTACCTCTCCGTGAGCGATGAGGTGGTCAGCTCGATACTAATAAAAGAAGTAGATCGGGTCCAACGACCTATCTACTATGTGAGTAAAGTTTTGCAGGATGCCGAAACCAGGTACCCAAAGATCGAGAAGTTGGCATACGCATTGGTCACAGTAGCTCGAAAGCTTCGCCCGTATTTCCAAGCTCACACAGTCGTAGTCCTCATGAACAAACCTCTGAGGCAAGTCTTACTCAAGCCCGAGGTATCTAGCAGGCTGACGAAGTGGGCTATCGAACTCAGCGAGTACAACCTCCGGTACGAGCCTCGGACGGCGATAAAGGCCCAAGCCTTGGCCGAGTTCGTGGCAGAATGCACCTTCAGCATCGCAGTCCCCGAACTGATTGAGCCCAAACACAGAGAAGAGGCTTCGACCAGTGCGGCACCAACCCCTATTAGAGCAAGGCCAACTTGGGACGAGGAGCCCTAGATCCTCCATGTAGACGGCTCATCCAATCAACAAGGAAGCGGAGCCGACGCTATTCTGCACAGACCAAGCGGGGTGAAACTGGAGTACGCACTTTGGTTCGAGTTCACGACATCCAATAATGAAGCACTACTAGTCGAGCTCACACTGGCAAAAGAGGTACAAGCGAAACACATCATCATCTGCAATGATTCCCAACTCGTGGTCAAACAGGTCACCGACAATTATGATGCTTGCGACCCCACTATGGCTGCTTATTTAGCCAAGGTCAGGGAAGTTCTACACAGCTTCCAGTCATACTTCATCAGGCAGATTCCAAGGTCCGAGAATGTTAAGGCCGATGCCCTGTCCCGGTTAGCTAGCACGAGCAACAACACCATGAGGACCGTGAACATAGAACCTACCTCGGCCCAGCATTCTCAGGGGGGCAGAAGAGGTCGCTGCTGTTGCACAAACAGAGCCGAGTTGGCCAGAAGGGTAGAGCGACAGGCAGCCAAGTACGTCATGATAAACGGACGGCTATACCGAAAATCCTACATGCTCCCCTACTTGCGTTGCTTGCGACCTTCAGAGGCTGAGCTCATTCTCCACGACACTCATGAAACCCTGTGTGGTGGACACCAGGGGGGCAGGGCTCTCGCCCAAAAAGCGCTGCGACAAGGATATTCCTGGCCCACGAGGAAGGCGTACGCACACGAGCTCGTCAAGAAATGCGATAAATGCTAGAGGCACGCCAACATCCATCACCAACCTACTACCGACCTGAAGTACCTCACCAGCCTATGGCCCTTCGCACAGTAGGGAATCGACATTCTTGGACAATTCCCGCCAGTGACAGGACAGAAGAAATTCTTAGTGGTAGTAGTGAATTACTTTACGAAGTGGGTAGAGGCGGAACCCCTAGCAACAATCACAACTCGAACTGTACAGAACTTCATTTGGAAGAGCATAGTATGCCGCTTCGGACTGCCTCAAGTGCTCATCTCTGACAACGGTAAGTAGTTCGAAGATATTAAGTTCTAGAACTGGTGTGCCGAGATGGGGATACAGAAGAACTTCACTTCAGTAGCCCATCCTCAGGCGCACGGGTAGACGGAAGTCACGAACAGAGCCATACTTTGCGGACCGAAAGCTCGCTTAGCCCGAGCTAAGGGGCTATGGGTAGACGAGCTGCCCTGCGTACTATGGGCTTACCGAACCACCGTCAAGACCACCACAGATGAAACCCCCTTCAACCTCACCTATGGCATGGAGGCGGTAATCCCAGCCGAGATCGAGGCACCTACATTACGCCTGGAAGCTTACGATGAAAAAGAAAATGGTGACGAGCTCCGTACCAACCTCGACCTGGTGGAAGAAGTACGGGACCTCGCATATATCCAGACCGCAGCCTACCAGTAAAGAGTAGCTCAGTATTATAACGCCCGGGTCAAAAAGCGGCACTTCCGTGTCGGGGACCTGGTCCTTCGGAAAGTTATGGTACTTGAGCCCGGTGTAGGTAAGCTCGGACTGAACTGGGAAGGCCCCTACCGAGTAAAGCGGGTACTTGGGGAAGGTACGTATGAGCTCGAAACCCTAGAAGAAAAGCAAGTACCTCGAGCGTGGAACATCAGCAACCTAAGACGATACTACCTGTGATTGCCAAACTAAAGAGCGAACTGCAAAGACACCCCAGAAGACCAAAGGCCAAGCTAACAATTGACCTCGGCACCAGCACAAGACTCAGTTGCCTCTTCGGCATGGGCAAAGTTCAAGAATGGACTATGAATCGCTCCCAAAGCCTAAGGGCTACAATACTGCTCAAGACCCAGTTGCCTCTTTGGCATGGGCAAAGTTCAAGAGTGGACTATGAGTCGTTCCCAAAGCCTAAGGGCTATAATACTGCTCAAAACCCAGTTGCCTCTTCGACATGGGCAAAGTTCAGGAGTGGACTATGAGTCGCTCCCAAAGCCTAAGGGCTACAATACTGCTTAAGACCCAATTGCCTCTTTGGCATGGACAAAGTTCAG
>NW_010729151.1:314697-326795 GCF_000365185.1 Nelumbo nucifera
AAGCCTAAGGGCTACAATACTGCTTAAGACCCAATTGCCTCTTTGGCATGGACAAAGTTCAGGAGTGGACTATGAGTCGCTCCCAAAGCCTAAGGACTACGATACTGCATAAGACCCAGTCGCCTCTTCGGCATGGGCAAAGTCCAGGAGTGGACTACAAGTCACTCCCAGAGCCTATGGGCTAAAGTACCGAACTGGCAGGGACCTCGGCACCACATGAGACCTGGTTGCCTCACTGGCATGGGAAAGTTGCTTCGAATACTTGAGGCATGGACAACTCGAGCATAAGCTCTACGATATCTAGCCCACTACGGAACATAAGAGCAGGTCGGATCCATAAGGGACAACTGGCATCCAAATAAGTAGCCTATGCGCGAACAGGACGGGTATATACCCCGCAAAGTCGCTCACCTTAGCGTACGTTACGTGGAGTTACCCCTACTAAGCCTTCGTAGACAATTCGGGGTAACAAACACTAAGACAATTTTCTATTACGATTATCCTTACTTATTGTCCAGCTCGGTAGCTCGATAATTCGGGTAATCTGCACATTTGTTGCCTAGATCGGAAGTTATCTATACTTTAGAATATTTTTGCACAAGGATTGCTTAGAAATGTTTGTATTTCATTCATGAAAGATGCAGGTACATAGATTTTGTTCTGACCTGAGCTCAGTGGCTTTGGGGTGTACATCCATGATTCAAAAGCAAGAGAAAAAGAAGAAGCTATCACGTAGGAGGACTGCCAACCATATCCGAGGGGTCCACCTCTTTGACCTCGTCATCACTCTCCTCCGCTGACGAGTCGGGCTCCTTGTTTGCTGCCTTGGCCACTCCGGGGGCTCAGCCCAACATCATGATGGCACCGAGGTCGAGATAGGGGAACTTTTGTCGGACCAGATACTTGCACAACTTGAACCCGGAGCGGTAGGAGCTTGAACCATATTCGACCTAGAGAGCACGGAACTCTGAGGACTCCTTGAAGCGCTCAACGACCTGGTTCCTTTCTTCTGTCTACGCCTCCTGGATGGCTGTCTCAAAGATCTCGGTACGCTGTCGAACCATGGCCTCGAGATGTTCGATTTCTCATCGAAGCCGCGCCTTCTCCTTGGTCATCATCGAGATCAGCTCCTTCTACTTCACGTCCTCCTCGGTCATCGTTGAGATCAGCTCCTTTTGCTTTGCACTCTCCTCGGTCAGCATGGAGATCTGTCCCTCCTGATCCAAGATCAGTTGCTTCTGGCACTCGGCTCCCTTTTTAGCCCGAAGTACCTTGCCCCGAGCTAGGTCCAGCTCACAGTGGAGCTTCCGTGCCTCCGCCTTAGCGTCCCAAGCTTCCTTCGAGCGGATCACAGACTGGCAGCCCAATGCGTGAAGGGCAGAATTGACCTATCAAAAGAAAATCAAGTGGTTGGAAGCCAATCCCAAGAGCCGGGCCGAAGACATGTCAGCCCATCGCGCGACCTCGCCCAAAAAGATGGCATCCTTGCTCTTACGCACCGCGATCATGTGATCCATAATGATCTCCTTCTCGCTCGCGGGGGCGCTCTTTGGCTCGGCGACTGGCCCCCTGAAGCAGATAAGTCCTTTGGTTCCTAAGGATGAGCTTCCTCCTCGCGGCCCTCGTCCATGACCACCTTGGGGCCCGCTGGTCGGGCCTCCTTCCTGGGGGGCTTAGTGGAGATCGGCTCCACGGCCAAGACCTCGGTTGCTCCAGAGGTTGAAGGCCCAACTTCCTGGTGAAGTCTCTTCATGGCCTTTCGTTTCTTCCCCCTCTGGGAGCTTCTCAAGAGGCTCTCCGCATCGACCTCTGGCATTGTAACTACAAAAACGGGACAATTTGTCAAAAACTTAAAGAGCACTCTAAAATAAAAGAACTAAGGAGAAAACCTACCAGGAGAGCTCAGACCAGCTCGCACAAGCTTCTCCTCGGCCAAGAAATCCTTCATCTCGAGAACGAGGTCCCTCCATGAGTTGATGACTGCCCTAGTTGTCGCATCCAAGCTCACCTCGGGATCTTTGATAGCTACTCTCTAGTGGGTTGGAAAAGACCACCCTTCAGGGTTACGGATAATGAAATACCTCCTTTTCCAGGAGGGAACCTTGTTCAGACAGCCAAGCAGGATCTTGAACCCAGGCCGAGGAGAAATGTAATAGCTCTGTCTGGCATTCCGACGCAGACAGGCCGAGTTCCTCTTAATGGCACAAATCGAGCTAAAAGTGTCTAAGGATAGGGGACGGTTGTACTCGTTGAAAAGTGAGATCGTATCAACTATGTTCCGAATCGAGTTCGGATGAAGTTGGTCGATAGTGATGTTGAAAAACTTGATTACTTCTACAATAAAGGGGTGGAGACGGAAGCGCAGCTCGGCAACAAGCTGCTCCTCAAAGACTGCAAGCTCATGGTGATCATGAGCAAGGGTATTGACCTAGGGGAAGGCTGAAAACCAAGCTATCGGGAAGACGATAGCGAGCTACAAGGTACATCAACCTATCGGAAGTCAGGGTGGAAGGACCGAAGTCATCTGGATCCCGAGTCCGGGAAGAAGACGAACCCTCTTCCTGAACCTCGGTCTCCCCGAGCCGAGATGGCTCAACTTCGGGAGTAGAAGCTTTCCCTAAAAGCTGAAGAGGGAAATCACCCTAAGGTGAGCTGACCTCCCCAACAGGGGCCACAGATAGCCCCACGGCACCCTCAGCCTCGCTAGAACTACCTAAGAGTCTGTCTATACTAGAACTGGACATGTTTAAAAAGGAAGAACAGGGAAGCACGGACTCACCGAATAGAAGCTTTCCCTAAAAGCTGAAGAGGGAAATCACCCTAAGGCGAGCTGAGCTCCCTAGTAGGGGTCACAGATAGCCCCACGGCACCCTCAGCCTCGCTAGAACTACCTAAGAGTCTGTCTATACTAGAACTGGACATGTTTAAAAAGGAAGAACAGGGAAGCACGGACTCACCGAAAAGAAGGTTGACCTCGGAAAACAAAGAGAAAAGCGAGTTGGAGGATCTCGACGTGAATTTGTGGCGATATCAAGTCCACTACAGATCGAACCCGGACAGAACGACCACCTCGGTCAAGACTATCTCGAGACAAGTATACCTCGGCGCAAGGTCACACCAGAATCACCTCGGCCCAAAGGCACTTCGGCATTCATATCAGTGCAAATCTGAAGAGCACAAGCTCAGGCAACTTGCCACCAGTCAGCTCGCCTCCCATTCAGACCGACCACCGCATGGCAACCCCGAGGATCTCACCACCGTGTTCCGTGCCTTACGGGATTGTACCTTGTAATGGCTATATTAGCTCACCCATTCCCCAGCTCAGACGGGAGCGAGCAACCTTACCGGTTGGTGGCATTTTACCCACCTAACACGCAAGAAGATCCCATCACAGCGAGGATCCAGGAACCACTCCACCAACCCACGGGGACTTTAGTATATAAAGACTTCACCCCCCAGGGATGAAGGTATGTTTTTATGCGTAATCTTTGCTCTCTAGCTCTCAAACTCACTATTATCATCTTCAAGCTCTCTACTACTACTACTGTGTGCTAACTTAGCTATCAGAGTGTCCCCGCCAGGTAAGCCACCCCGGGATCTTTGACTCCTCTCTTGCAGGTTACCCCAGTTCTCGTCATTGCTGGCAGCCAGATCGTCTTCAGTAGGGAGCAGCCGGATTATGCCACATCACTTATGATGTCTCTACCCATCAGAATGCTCCTCCACCCCCAGCCCCCAGGAGCATTTGGATTTTGCTCTTGCATTGAAAAGAGAACCTGTGGGGATATATTGATCTTGGGGAGGTTGTAGAAGGACATGGCATAGACAAGTAAAGCTAAGTATACTGATTTGATTAATACTTCTTTCCTGGCCCAAGAAAGAAGTTTTGGCTTTTGTTTCCACTCTGTATGATAGGTAGATGAAGGTCTCTTTCTTAGAGAATCCTATCTCTAGAGGCAGACCCAGGTATGCGCTAGGTTTAGATACAACTCTAAACCAAAAAACTGAACCGACCGAAAAACCAACCAAAACTGAACTGAAAAATCGGTTAATCGAACCGGTCGGTTTGGTTTCAGCTCGATGTTTTCAAAAAATCGATAGTTTCTGTTTGATTTCGGTTAACCATTTAAAACACCAGCAGTTAACCAAACTGATCGATATATAAATAATAATATATATTTGTATAATATTATATATTATTTTTTATTATTTTTTGAAAATCTAATAAATGCCGAACTAAGACTTTTTAGTTCAGTAGTAGACTCTAACGTGTTCGCTAGTCTACCAAACTAGTGAATTGAGACTATTCAGTTCGCCAGTCTAACAGACTGGCAAACAGCCAGACTTTTCACTTTTTCAGTCCCTTTTCCCTTCTTTCCCTCTCTCTCTCTCTCTCTTGACTCTCACTCTTCGGCTCTCCCAAAAATCAACGGATCAACGGACAATGGCCTTCGGCACTCCCAACTGCAATAGCTTCAACGGACCAATGGGCGATGGCCTTCGGCGCTCTCAAAAATCAATTTTCTTCTTTGTTCTTCCCCAAGCCCTGAGCTCTCTCTCTCGTCTCTAAGCTCTCTATATTTTTTCCACTCTCCCACTCTCTCAGATTCCCACTCTTCCTGTCTCCAGTTCCTCTTTTTTTTTTAATTTTGAAGTCATAAAAAAACCGAAAAACCAAACTGAGGTTAACCGGTCCATCGGTTAATCGGGTTGCATCGGTTCGGTTTCAGTTTAGTTAAATGTAAAAACCGAACGGTTCGGTCCAGAAAATCACCCCACGGTTTGGTGAGCACCCCTAATGCAAGGTTCTAGACAGAAGTCTTCTAAACCAGTTTGGGGTCTTAGGGCTGAAATAGAGCTCTGATTTGCCTAGATTCACCTTCTGGCCTGAAGCCTTCTCATAATTATTAAGGACTTCCTTTATATTGTTGGCTTCGGCAAGGGAAGCTTTCAAAAAAATATAACTATCGTCAGCTAGGAGGAAGTGAGAAATTGTCAGGCATCTGTGGTTCATCTTAATTCCACTTATGGCTTTGTCTTCCTGCTTGGCTATCAAAGTTGATGATAAAACTTCTGCCACCATTAAAAACAGAAAAGGAGAGAGTGGATCTCCTTGCCTGAGGTCCCTGGATGGATAAATTACTTTGGAGGGAGATCCATTAGTTAGAATTCTATAAGAAACTGTGGGCACACATTGCATCACCCACTTCCTCCAAATCTCCCCAAACCCAATATGCTCCATGATTTTGTCTAGAAAATTCCATTCAACCCTGTCGTACACCTTAGCCATATTGATTTTGAAGGCCATGAAATTTGTTTGAACTTTTGGAATGGCGCATAAAATAAAGAGGCTCCTGAGCTACCAAGATGTTATCTCAAATCCGCCTTCAGAGGCTAATTGACCTATACGGAGACATATTTTCTGGGTGTTGGACTTTTGGTATAGGAGTAATAAAGGTAATGTTGAGTTCCTTAAGAAGCTATGCACTACCAAAAAACTCCATGATAGCTTCTCAACAACACTGTCACCAACAGCTCCCCAGTATTTTTTATTAGGGTTGTTCATAAGAAGACCCAACCCAATTCGACCCAACCCAAGTCAGTCGGGTTTTCCTCAGTACTAGTCGGTTTCGGGTTATAAAAAATCATAAATTGATGATTCGGTTTGGTTTCGGTTTTCACACATGAAAACCGAAACCGACCCGACCCGAACTGACTTAGTAGTTAGTTCCTAGTTAGTAGTTACAACCTACTTAATTCTTCACTACCGAGTTCATCCGGAGGTATGTTGTAAACATTAAGATGATTCAAGACCCATCACTCCATCAGTGAATTAAAAAAGAGTACATGAATAAATGTTTGCCTTAAATTTCAGTATTTCACCACTACTTATCTACAGTAGCAGAGAGCATCTTCTTAGCTTTTGTTGGATCCGACCAACTTTGATAGTTTGATCCATCCATTATATAGTTTCCTGCATATTGAAATCTTACTCCAGTAAATAGTACTCTCAAACTCTACTCCCTCCACAAAATCTGGATCCACAGATGGGCCACAAAACATTAAGGAAATGCTGGTTTCCTTTGGGAATATAGAGCCAGAAATGAATAGTAACTGAGTCATCACTACATAGAAATGAAACTGACCCAAACCAACCCAAACCGACTCAACTCGATCAGGTCGGTTTTGCTTAACACAGGGTTGGTTTTGGTTTCAATTTTAGGTAACCTGACCAGGTCGGGTCGGTTGGAAAAACATCAGTAAACCGACCTGATGAGGGCAGATTTGGCCCTCCAATGACATTATGACACTTGGCACCTCATGACAACTAGACAGCTCGCCACTTATAGGTAGCTTGCCACTAGGTAGCTCGACACCTGCTCAGCCCGGCACCTCACAGGCAACTCGGCACCTGGTCAGCCCAGCACCTCACAGGCAGCTCGACACCTGGTCAGCGCAGCACCTCATAGGCAGCTCGACACATGGTTAGCCTAGCACCTCACAGGCAACTCGCCACCAAGCAGCTCGTCACTAAGCAGCTTGCCACTAGACAGCTCGGCACCAGGCAGCTCGCCTCCTAGTCTGACCAACCACCGCATGACAACCCCGAGGAGCTCACCACCGTGTTAGACAGTGTATGCTCTTAGCTCCAATTAGAATGATGTACTTTATGACATTTATTGTAAGTGAATGAAGTACATATTTGGTTCATGTTATTGTGGTGTGTTTCTATGTAATTCCCTTAAACTGGACACATATGAGACTTGTGTTAGTTTAGAATGTTCACAGACGTTGGATAAGTCTAAGGAGATTTATCCTACCCAGTCTGACACTGATGTGCCACCAAGTTGGTTGGGGTAGCCAGTCTCAACTACTAGGGTGAGACCCAAGGTACATGCAGTGTAGGTTTACTTGAAACCCTAAATCAGACCAGATTTCCAGTATTAACCTAGACCTTGGAGATTGATGGGCAAAACTGGAAAGTTAACATGACCCATAGACTCGATTATGATACTGCACTAGGTGTCGGATTGGGTTGTCTTTGATATGCCAATCAGTGAGATCCTTAGAGGGGGTCAAAACCTGGGTATGTTGGGACAGTCTGAGAATTCATCTGAGTGGGTGATCATAGTGACAGGATCAGCCCCTTTGTTGGATAAAGGTAATGATCGGGGATGCACTCTCTTTGATGGAAACCAAGACTGCCGGCAGCCGATTTCAATCGTTGAAATTTGTTTTACAAAATATATTTATATACGGATATACATATATATATTATGGTTTCCAAATGTTTGCAAAAGGTTTTAATTCTCAGGATCCATGTAAGTAGAGAGGGTAGCACTATTCCTTGCAGCCGAGGGAGAGGTCCTCTCTTATCGGGCAGTGTTAGATCATCATGGGCTGAGAGGTTAAGTGTAAGACCATTGAGGGTAGTACCAGATGGGCTAATCTTGCATCTACCCACAGTCTCTGTGATTTTATAAGGTGGCTTGGCCCAGGGACCACTTAGTGTAAGTGTTGGGCCCATTAAGAGCCCATGGTGATGGGCTCTGGAGTTCACTGCCCATAACAGTGAATTCGGCCAGGCCTTGTAACAGAGGCTAGGCTGAACCTATGTGGCTGATGCGTAGATCAATGTTTGGGTCCCACACCATACAAAGAAACCCAACTGAGCAGCAGTTTGGAAGGTTAGTGAGCACATGGACTTAATGAGCCTAAAGCCCAATTCGAACTGGTCTAATTTGATTAGTTAAAGAAGAGGGCGGATCTGGGATTTGGATCAGCAGATAGGATAGGGAGTTATCACTATCCACTCAGAGAGTCCAGATCCAAATACATATTTGGATTTGGAAACTCCTAATAAGATTAGGAGGGGCTGATCTAATCTACAGATAAGATAAGGGCTTATCCTTATCTCTTAAAGATAACTCCTTATTCAAATACAGATTTKGATTAGGAAACTCCTAATGAGATTAGGAGCTCTCTTTAAGGCTATAAAAGGAGGAGGGGGTGAACCATTCTACACAACATCTCATCAGATCTCAGATCACAGAAAGAGAGAAGACAGCTACAGTAAGACTACGTCATCTTCTGCTCTTGTGCCCTCCTCCTGCTGCCGCCATTGCCAGTTCAATCTCCACTATAGGAGCGATCAATAAGTGTTCTTGATATCAGTTTTTGGAGAACAACTGATTTGAAGTCGTGCTCACATACCCTCCATCGAATTCTTGCTGAAGGATTTGGTTCTTATGAAGAACCACCTGTTGATTCTGCTCCACCCTACGCTGTGTCATCTTTAGTGGGAGCAGTTTTTGGAGTTTTCCTTGGGTGTGAAAACCTTCATTGGGAGATATCGTTTCTTCGTATCAGGTACCTCCCTCTCCACCTTTTGGTTTCAGATCTAGTTCGATTCTTGGTTCAAGATTGATCCTTGAAAATGCAGATTTTCTAAAACAGGGAATGCGATTCCCAGATGGGAGAGAGAGAAATTTTTGAAATTTCGCCCTACCTTCCTACAGGGTTTGGCTATCCATATGATGGATCTCGCTTCCCTTCAGTGGTATCAGAGCTATGGTTCAAATCTTTAAGTGAAATAGATCAGATCTGAACCTACGAAAATGGGCAGAAGGCATTCTACCCGATTTGCGCAGATTGTGGTTTTTCTAGGAAATTGTTTCCCAGATCAAGGGCGAATGATCTGAAATTAATTCTTTATAAATCTGAAATTTATTTAGAATTGTTCTCTATAATTTTCATGATTTATGGGTTGTTCGTACAAAGGAGATCGAATTCTTTATTGGCGTAGGATATCTGCGATTTGTAGTTTTTCACATTCTAGTCTGTAATTAATTTTTTTTTTAGACTGAATGTATAGGTATTTGATCTGATGTAATATTAATAGAAAAATTAGGGTTTTCTGTTTATTTTATTTCTTGATGAAAGATGGTTGTGCAAGAGAAGGAGAATTCGCAGATGGAGAAATCGCTATCTGCGATTTGTAGTTTATGAAACTGCAAACTGTGATCTAACATCTGTTTTGCAGGTTTGAGTTGTGCGAACAGCCCTGTTACTGATTTTTGATTGTCTTTGATCAATAATTAATTTCAGATTGTGTTCTTGAATTGATTCTTGAATTAAAAATCAAACCCTAGATCCATTCGCACCAGATTGGACCAAACTGGTTGGACCGAATCTGTGGTTCGGTGGGGGCTATTCTCAGCCCTAATTTCCCACTTTTGGGTCAAGGGATTGATGTTTAATTGTATGACTTAATTCGGCCCACACCTGTAAGATCCAATTTTAAGGAGTTAAAACTGCTAAAGCCCACCAACTATAGAAAAGCTATATGGGCCGAACTGCTTAATGCTATTTAGCCCATATACCTAGATAATATTAATCAGTAATATTATGGATTAAATCGGGCTTTAATAATGGGTTTTACAAATATTAATTGATTGGATCAATTCTATCCTTGCATGTGATGTATGGATGTATGGTGTGCAACGTTCATGGGCCATAAGTACTTGGCCCATGTATATACGATAGTGGCTCTTGCGCACACCATGGCTAAATGCACATCATTGCCATGGTATCCTTAAAGATCATTGGATGATCTCCCTCAGTGATGGGCCCCACACCCCTGAAAAGGATCCGTGCGGAACCCTAGTTGTTTAGGGCTCACCAGAAATCTGGCTTTATGAAAGTTAGTGGGAGCCACTCTGGTTTGACCTAAATTAAACTAGGGCGTAACTTTTATTCCCTCCTAAAATATGAGTGCATATGATAGGGGGATTCATATGATGAACTCTCTAAAGGCCTTCTATCATTAGCATGAAGATGAGTCATTTAGTAATGAGGAAATGCACCATAAAGCTGGGCTATCCATTTGTTGTTGGATCTGTTGGAATGTTTCATAAGATGATAGGGGCGTCATAGACCGATGTGGGAGGGGCCTATCCTAAAATAGAAGACTCTCTCACGATACCTTGGCATTATGATGGGTGAGCACTTTACTAGACAGAAAGGTTTAACCTAAAATGGCAATGAACCTTGTCTGACAGAGGCCAAAGGGAAAGCTCATATGATGAGTGGATATGATCCTTCATAGAAAGGTGGTGGGGTTATGCAGCTGAAACAGTTGGCTCCATGCACCCTATGTGATTTCCCACATTTCCAGAGACATAAGTCACTATCTCCGTCACTGAGATGGGAGTGAAATCTCAGAGATGAACAAATGGAAATGGAACATAGATTAAAAGTCATATCTATGTACACAACATGAATCAAATTAGGTTGTGGACTAATGTTTGCTTTTTACCAGAAATGTCAAACGGACAATTTGCAAAGTTGTTGGATGACAACAAACTTAAGGGCCCAAACTATGCTGACTAGTACCGTAACCTTATGTTGATCCTAACTTCTGAGAAGTTGGACAAGGTAGCAAAAAACCCTGCCCCAGAGCGTCCAGGAGATAGGGCTTCTGAGGCCCGTAGGAGGGAATACCTTGAGTGGGAAGAGAAAAATTCCCTAGCCCGGTGTTATATCATTGCCTCCCTGGACAATCCGATACAGAGGCAGTTCGATCAGATCGAGCTGGCCAAGGACATATTAGACAGTCTAAAGACAATGTACGAAGAGCATAATCGTTCTACTCGGCAGAAGGTCCTGAAACAGTTCATGACCGCACAGATGTCCAAGGGCCAACAAGTTCATGACCATTGTCTTCGGATGATGGGTTACATCAATGAACTTGAGGCTCTTGGATCTGGACTGAACCATGTCACTAAGGTAGATGCCATCTGGAATTCTTTGCCTCATTCCTTCAATCTGTTCATCATGAATTATAACATGAACAAGCTGAATGTCAGCATTCAGGAACTCAGCAATATGTTGCAAAGGGCCGAAGAATTGATCAAGAAGAATGAGCCTCTTGCTATGCTTGTTGAAGCTAGCAAGTCGGGCAAGAAAAAGAGGAAGGCAAAGAAGAAGCCCTAGAAGAAAGCCACCAAGTCCAAGAAGCAGAAGAATGACAGAGCATCAGATGCTTGTCACTTCTATAAACAGACCGGCTACTGGAAGAGGAACTGTCCTCAGTACTTGGAATCCAAGAAAAGTAATTTCGAATCCTAGGTCATAGAAACCAATTTGTTGGTTACTTCTGCTATATGGTGTATTGACTCCAGGGCATCAACTCATACGTGTAACTCACTGCAGGGTTTCAGGATAAGCAGAAGACTAAGTGACGGAGAAGTAACTCTTTACTTGGGGACTTCTACAAGTGTTGCAGCTACGACCATAGTTACCGTAGAGTTATTTTTTAGAGAATGATCATTTGTACTAAAAGATTGTCTTTATGTACAAAATTTGAGAAGAAATTTGATTTATGTTTTAAAATTATGTGCGGATGGATATTCTATTCTTTTTGGTAAAACGATTACTATTAAAAGAAATAACAAATTCATCACATACGGAGAATTGGGAGTAGTTTCGTCCAACACATTACCCATCCCATTGTTGTGTGACAACAATGGAGCGATTGCTCAGGCTAAGGAGCCTCGAGCCCACTCGAAGTCCAAGCACATCGAGAGGAGGGGACGTCCTGATTCAGAAGGTAGCATCAGCAGAGAATGTAGCAGACCCATTGACTAAGCCACTGACACAGAAAGTGTTTGAGAAACACGTGGAAAGTATGGAACTCCGGCTTATACTAGATTAGACCTAAGTGTAAGTGGGAGTTGTTAGATAGTGTATGCCCTTAGCTCCAATTAGAATGATGTACCTTATGACATTTATTGTAAGTGAATAAAGTACATATTTGATTCATATTATTGTGGTGTGTTTCTGTGTAATACCCTTAAACTAGACAAATATGAGACTCGTGTTAGTTTAGAATGTTCACAACCGTTGGATAAGTCTAGGGAGATTTATCCGGCCAAGGCTGACATTGATGTGCCGCCAAGTTGGTTGGGGTAGCCTGTCTCAATTGCCAGGGTGAGACCCGAGGTACATGCAGTGTAGGTTTACTTGAAACCCTGAACCAGACCAGATTTTTAGTATTGCCCTGGACCTTGGAGATTGATGGGCAAAACTGGAAAATT
>NW_010729151.1:326925-351394 GCF_000365185.1 Nelumbo nucifera
TGTCTTTGATATGCCAATCAGTGAGATCCTTAGAGGGGGTCAAAACCTGGGTATGTTGGGACAGTTTGAGAATTCATCTGAGTGGGTGATGATAGTGACAGGATCAGCCCCTTTGTCGGACAAAGGTAATGATCGGGGATGCACTCTCTCTAATGGAAACCAAGACTGTTGGCAACCGATTTCAATCATTGAAATTTGTTTTGCAAAATATATTTATATACAGATATACATATATATATATATATTATGGTTTCAAAATGTTTGCAAAAGGTTTTAATTCCCAGGATCTATGTGAGTAGAGAGTGCAACACTGTTCCTTGCAGCCGAGGGAGAGGTCCTCTCTTGTCAGGTAGTGTTAGATCATCATGGGTTGAGAGGTTAAATGTAAGACCATTGAGTGTAGTACCTGATGGGCTAATCTTGCATCTGCCCACAGTCCCTAGGTTTTTATATGGTGGCTTGGCCCAGGACCACTTAGTGTAAGTGTTGGGCCCATTAATAGTGAATTCGGCCAAGCCTTGTAACAGAGGCTAGGCTGAACCCATGTGGTTGATGTGTAGATCAATGTTTGGGTCCCACGCCATACAAAGAAACCCAGCTGTGCAGCAGTTTGGAAGGTTAGTGAGCACATGGACTTAATGGGCCTAAAGCCCAATTCGAACTGGTCTAATTTGATTAGTTAAAGAAGAGGGCAAATCTGGGATTTGGATCAGCAGATAGGATAGGGAGTTATATCACTATCCACTCAGAGAGTCCAGATCCAAATATAGATTTGGATTTGGAAACTCCTAATAAGATTAGGAGGGGCTGATCTAATCTACAGATAAGATAAGGGCTTATCCTTATCTCTTAAAGATAACTCCTTATTCAAATACAAATTTGGATTAGGAAACTCCTAATGAGATTAGGAGCTCTCTTTAAGGCTATAAAAGGAGGAGGGGGTGAACCATTCTACACAACATCTCATCAGATCTCAGATCACAGAAAGAGAGAAGACAGCTACAGTAAGACTACGCCATCTTCTGCTCTTGTGCCCTCCTCCTGCTGCTGCCATTGCCAGTTCAATCTCCACTGTAGGAGCGATCAATAAGTGTTCTTGATATCAGTTTTTGGAGAACAACTGATTTGAAGTTGTGCTCACATACCCTTCATCGAATTTTTGCTGAAGGATTTGGTTCTTGTGAAGAACCACCTGTTGATTCTGCTCCACCCTACACTGTGTCATCTTTAGTAGGAGCAGTTTTTGGAGTTTTCCTTGGGTGTGAAAACCTTCATTGGGAGATATTGTTTCTTCGTATCAGGTACCTCCCTCTCCTACCTTTTGGTTTCAGATCTAGTTCGATTCTTGGTTCAAGATTGATCCTTGAAAATGCAGATTTTCTAAAACAGGGAATGTGATTCCCATATGGAAGAGAGATAAATTTTTGAAATTTCGCCCTACCTTCCTATAGGGTTCGGCTATCCATATGATGGATCTCTCTTCCCTTCACACCGTACCCTATGTTTTACGGGATTGTGACTTGTAATGGCTGTATTAGCTCACCCACTCCCCGATTTAGGCAAAAATGGGCAATCTTACTGGTTGGTGGCCTTATGCCCACCTAACATGAAAGCAGGTCCCATCACAGCGGGAATCCAGGAACTGTTCCTCCAAATCCACAAGGACTCCAGTATATAAAGACTTCACCCCCCAGGGGCAAAGGTATGATGCGAGAAAAGGAGATGGTAACCCCGCTCTCTAACTCTCTGATATCATCTTCAATCTCTCTACTACTAAGTGCTGACTTAGCCATCGGAGTGACCTCGCCGAGTATACACCCCCGGGCTCTCTGATTCAGTTCTTGCAGGTTTCTCAGCTCCTACCGCCTACAAAGATGAGCAGATCATCTCCAACAAGGAGTAGCCGGTTGAGTTCCTGTCGTTGCTGGTAGCCAGATCAGTTCCTGTAGGGAGCATCTGGGCTGCACTACACTAGGGAGCTCCATTTCAGTCTTTGAGTCATTGACCACTTGGGAGCATAGATTACCTAGTTAGGGGTGGAAGTTTTTTCACGAGCTAAGCTTAACTCATGAAGCTCGATTTAAACTGTGCTTTGAGTCAAAATCAAGCCTTATATATCGACTCATTTGCTAATCGAGTTAAGCTCGAGTCTAATAAAACTTGACTCGTAGACCTAATTGTGTGGATATATATGTATATATAATAAATATTGTTTATTATATATAATAATATTTGTATTTTTAATAGGATTCAAACCAAATCGAACTCGAACTTGTGAGGTTGTGAGCTGATCCCAATTTGAACTTTAAGTCTTTGGGAGAATGATGATTCAGCCGAGGGTCAAAATTCATAGGCCTCAAAAATACAATTGGGGTAGGTGCCAACTCAGAATTAATGCTAATTCAAGACGGACATTGATGCATAAAATGGGAATAATTGACCTTTTCAAATGTTTTAGATCTACAATAGAAATCATAATTCTGCAATGGGCCAGTCCGTACTTCTCCGTAAGTCTTTTTAACTCGAATCGAACTCGAACTAGCATTGTTTTTGACGAGCTGAACTCCAATAGACCGGTATCGGCTCGAATCCACCCCTTTGACATGGTTCCTCGGTTACAGGCCCTCTCTGCATTCACTTTATTAAACTTCGACTTACACGCTTGTGCCGCTAACATTCCACACCACTATAAGGTTAAATTGTCAAGGCTCAAGACTAAAGAGAAGGGCCAGAAGGCGAACATTGGACTCGAGTAGAACTACCTACATTAACGAAGAGCAAAGAGGGAAAAGTAAAGCAGATAAACATCAGCAGCAGCGAGATGGGAGTGGAGAAACAAGTGCTCCGAGCCGGAAATGGTCCCAAACCCGTTGCCGGTCAGAGCGTTACCGTACACTGTACCGGATTCGGTTGTTCCCATCTCCATCTCTATTGTATATCTTCTAATTAAACTATTCTATGATTGTTTGTTTGTCTGTTTGTAGTTGTTGCTTTTGTTTCCTACCTGCAACTGTTCTCGTCTTCTTCGAAATCCCTTTTTTTTTTATTGTAAGCATCATGACCAATTTCAGATTATAGTTTTCTTCATCTGTTTGGCGTTTATGCTTGTAATGATAGTTCTTCCTTTAGTTTCTTTGGTATGAACCCTGCGTGATTTGCTTCAGTAGTTCATGTACGTGGTTTCTGATTTAAGGAAAATCTGTATCATCGGATTTATATGATGGGTTTGTTTGTGGTGGGGATGCTATTCCTTCTTCTATAAAGCTTGTGGTAAAGATGACATTACGATTTGGATTAGAGACGTATAGAAAAAAAAAGAAAAAAAAAAAGAAAACTGAAACCGATAAGTTGCTCAGATATTTTGAGGGAACAGATATTTGTTCTGAGTTCGAGTAGTAAAGAAGTAGACCATCTTACTTACAGATTTACCCTGAGTGTTTAGGGATGGTGTCTCGCCTTACCTTGGTTATCATCCATTGAATGATGCCTTGGTCCTGTTTACTTGTATCCATGTTGATGGGTTGTCCGTTGTTGGGAGACAATAGAAATGGAGGTTTTAAGTAATGAGTTGATCAACAATAAGAATGTTGACCTGTGAGTATTTTTACTCCCCTGATAGAGGGAATTCCATTATCATAGTCATTCAGCTTATATGCAAAGTTAGGTACCATGAAATCATTTCAAGGTTTCAAAGAAATGAACTAATTTCCCTAATTTCTTTTTCGTAATAACCAGGACTCCATTTCATTTGGTGATTTTTTCCCTTGTTATTAGCGGCTATGTTTTCTGAGCTCATTTTCCCCTTTCCTTTTGCAGGTAAAAATGGTGACCTCTCTCAAAAGTTCTGGAGGTTAGAAACCTGTTCTTGACTTTGCTCCTCCCCCTCCCTCTAATTATTGCATTGTTACACATGGCTATATTTCTGTTCCTATCCTATCCACTGAGGGCTTAATCACCTTGTCATTTGTTTTTTTTTTTTTCCCTCAAATTTTAGCACAAAAGATCCTGGGCAGAAGCCTTTCACATTTAAAATCGGCCAAGGTTCTGTTATAAAAGGTAAATCTTCTTTCTTATATGCTCTATAATTAATACAAGACTATGTTATTTCAGCAAAGTGAACATGCTAGGATAACTTTCTTGTAGAATCTATTATATATCTTCATTTCTCCTTTGACTGGTAAATAATATATTACAACCCTGGGACAATCCTCAGTTTTGTTGCTTATAAAAGTTCTGACTTCTGATTGATGATAGGAAATAGGAGTTCTAAAACATGGATATTCCATTATATGGATGAAATTATTTATACCATACGATGACTCTATTACTCAACCAAATTTGTGACCAACTAGTCTAAACAAAAACATGGTTGACTACTTAATGTTATTCAGTTATTCACAGATACAGCCTCTTTAGATCATAAATTTCAAGCTTCGTTCTAAGTATTTATTTTTGGGTAGAAATTTTCTGATACTTCATTCCATGTTCCTTTTTTGCTTTTCCTTTTGACCTGCATTACTTGCTCAGTCTTACTTGTGCATCTTGTGACTAAATTTATCATTTCTTTGCTGTTGTCTAGGGCATTAAATTCTAATTGCCATATTCATCAACGGCCCCTATCTAAAATTTTTAAAGGCTCATATATAATAGTTGTATAAGGAATGCCTTAAAAGAGAATTAAAATTCATGGGTATTTGATAGAATCATCTGAATTGACTATCCTCCTCTTTCCAATCATCTGTTTCACCATCCTAAATACTACTTAATTATCCTTTCCTATGAAGCATATTTAGTCTTATAGTGTTGCAGAAGCATGTATGCTCTTCATCTACTCCATCCTAATTCCATGCGAAACATCCTTTCATTCTCTCCTTTCTTCTGGATAATTGAAGCCAAGTTTAAGAATGGTCACTTTTCTGTATCTCCCTAAGATGCAGATGTGGATAACTGGATATGGGCACCAACATGGATTGATGTGCTTAATCCAATGCTTTTATGTTTAGTTTTAAACCAAGTATCATTTCTCAAAATTAATATATTACTAGAGTTAGTTAAACTTATAACACATACAGATTTTTATAGTATGATTTATTAAAACTTATAACTTTACATATTTTAAAAGTGTTAATGGTATAAAGTATACTCTAGAAGAGTCCATGTCATTGTTATGAGGGGAACAAGGTGTGACAGGTATTGCCTTGTTGCCTAATCACTTAGGTTGATGCCTAGGTGCCAGTTAGGCAGTGGCTTTTTTTTTTGTTTTTTTTTGACAAATAAGACCAATAACTGATTGGGGAGATCCATGTTGGCACGCTCCAAACAAATTAGCAAATAAATTTTGTGTATATAGGCACATTGTGTCATTAATTTCATATTACAAAATCACTTTTAATGATAAATTTCACATATGATGTAATGAATTAGCAAGCATACCTAAAATTGTGAATTTTCATATAACAGGAACCCAAATGAATAAGCAAAAAAACATATGATAAAGTGCCTGTGTTGTCTTTTTTCTTGCCTAAGAAGGCACCAGACTGCAAATTGCAAAAAGGGTATGGTGTAAATGCATCCATCTAAGTTACATCTTGTCAACTAGGCATTGCGTTGATTACTGTGGTCCATACAGCAACGATTGATGCATTGAGTTAATACCATGTCTAATACCAATATGCTAGGTAGATACAGGTACCTGTATATTGTTGAGTTTCATTTCATTTCTCCAAATTTAGTTGCGCTTGCAACATCTAAAAATGTCTAATATGATCTGTTAACATATACCTTTTAGTCTTTGGAGGTATTGGTGCTACGAAGCATATGTTTGAGGTATCTGTACAATACCCATTGTCATATTTGGTACACACTACACACTGTTTGTGACACAGGCATTGTTAATTATGATTCTAAAGCATTTGTCAAGAGCATTTGCTAGTAGTTTCAATTATTCATTGCCCCCTCCCTTATGGTCTCAACTCTCAAATTTTTGTTGTTAGCAAACAACTTACAGGTTACAGAAGGAGACCTGTCATTATAAGCGTCCAGTCAACTCCTCCATTAAAAATGCAAAACTGAAATGGTTTAAATATCTATCGTTGGTCAACTTACTGTAATTGGAAACTGCCCTGTCCTCCCCCTTCCCTCCTTACCAAATTGTGTTATTACTTTAGCTATTGTTGCATCATGCATGTCCTTAATATGTCTGTTATCTACCTTGAACTTTTTTGGATCATGTGAAATGCTTCTTTGGCTTCTTTTGAGTTGGTTAAGAAGATGTGAAGTTCTTTTCTCTTGCTTCCACACTTTCTTTCAGTTGCCTAGATAAGGGGAGAAAAAGGGTTTCAGTTGCCTTTTCCTGAACATAAAGAAAAGCTTTTTCTTTTTTTTTTTAACTCTTCTTTTAAGTTTTAGGTTTTGATCAAGTTGCTCTTTGCAAAAGTTTCCTAGTATGTTCCACAGAATTGGGCCCAAGATATGTCCCATTGCATGTAGAATTGCACTGTACTTGACTGCTAAATGGACTAGGAAAAATTTACTTGAAACCTGATTATGCTCTTCAGGGGTAACATTTTGTAAGGTTCAACTTTTAATGTTTGGTGCAAGTGTTGGGATAAGGCATGGATTATGATGATTGTGATGAATGTTTGATGCAAGTATTTTTAGGATTTAATAACGGTGCATATGGAGTATTAATTAGTCTATTCTATCATTGGTTAGGATGGGATGAAGGTGTTATGGGAATGCAAATTGGTGAAGTTGCTCGTCTCCAGGTAATATTTAGCTCCTTCTGTTCTTTATGATAGTCTTGAAATCTATTTGGTTTTGGATACTCTTGATTGTTTCTACTTGGGAAAAATTTAGCAGAAATCCTAGTCCTTTGCCTTCAATGCCTTGCACAGTTTCATTTTCATCATTGATTAAAGAAAAGTACATTGAAGTTACAGTCGTTTAAAATCATGGTGTTGAAATATGCGTAGTAACTAGTTTAGTAGGATTAAAGTTGGCTGTGCCCAACCCAGATCTCCTTCCCACAGGACACTACAGCTGTACATTGGGAACATCTTCCATATTTACATGTTACCATTCATGGGGAGATGTTTCCAATGTACGGCTGTAGTGTCCAGTGGGTAGGATCCTTGTGGGCAGGAGATCTGAGTTCGGTGGTTGTGCCTGACTTCATGTTTTATTCCTTCAAGTGGATTGGTTGATTTTTGGCAAGCTTATGGACTTCTGAGGGCATGTGTCTATAAGCTGTTGATTGTTACTTGTGACAACTATAGTTCGTGTAATGTGTAGTACTATTTTTTTTTTTTTTTAAAAAGTTGAAACAGATTTGAACTCATTTCCACGTGAATGCAGTTCTAATTGCTACTTCTTAGTGATAGAGCAGTCCATTTATTGCTGTTTCTGTTATTGAAACTTGATATTAATCCTGTTGGTGTTGGCTGAATTTACAGTGTTCTCCTGACTATGCATATGGTCCTAGTGGATTTCCAGCATGGGGAATTCAGCCGAATTCAGTTTTGGTCTTTGAGATTGAAGTTCTAAGTGTGCAGTAACCACTATGATGGAGTTGGTAACCATCTTAAATGTCTCCTATATACTCTTGATGCCATCTATCATATATTTACATGCTGCTCTTTTCATGGACGTGTTTTGAACTATGGTATCCATAGTAAGAATTGTCTTGGCAGTTTTAAATCGTACTAAAATTATAACTTTGGATGAAAAAGATGTGATTGTTGTTTAAAGATGTGAATTTGTGCTTACTGCTTTTGATTTATTTCATTCCCACAACCTACTTGGCAATTGGCATACCTAAAAGGGAAAAAACGAATGAAAAAATGAATAGCATTTCTAGATCATGCATCTGAGAGCAAGAAAGAAAGATTGGTGTTTGACTCCTTGTCATTCGTCAACCATATCCCATCATTATGCCCTTGTTGCTGATGCCTTGCTTGGTCTCTAACCTCTCCGCCTTGCGAGGCTGTCTTCAGGATTGGCCGATTGGGATACTTGAAGTTCTGAGAGATTGATTTTTTGGTTTCATGGGGTAGTAGCCCATCTCCCTTACCTTTACCCCACCCCTGGTGGCAGTGGGATTTGATGTTAGGTCTCTGTTACAATTCGGTGTTCCTATCAATTGAGCCACCATCAGTTTCTCAAACTTGTGAGTTAGAGGTGGTGTCCAACTTTTGTGTGTACGTGTATATCAACCTCTATGTTTTGGCAATTCCTTTGATTTTCCCGATAAGTGGTATCAAAGTTAGTTCTGAGGGATTGATTTTCTTCATGCCTTTGTGTATTTTGAATCTTTGATAATCTTTCACTGGCTTGAACCGAATGCAACGCACTGCAAAACTATTAAGAGTACGCCTTTAGGGCATATCAATTATCAGTGAGACCCGGTGCTCAGTTTCCAATCATCAAGCATGAGAGGCTAATTTCCGTTAGAGCCCATAAATGATAAATCACAAAATCTTCATCCGTTTTTTTTCCGTAGATTGGATGGATTTTTTCCTCCAGATTGAAATATCTTGGCTATTATTTTACCCCTTTTATGATAAAAGTTTTGTTTTTCAGTCTTTTCGATTTAATTTTTATTTATGTAATAGTCGAGGCAAATTTTATTTCATCATAAAGCAGTAAGATATAGCTCAGAAGTTTTCAGCCTTCAAAAAATTCCCCTCGTTTCATCTTTAAATAGACGGAGCTAGGATAGAAGACAAACACCTTGTATGCATAAGGGTTATATAGCCTAAGCCAGAGCCTATCCTGAAATTTGCGGGCCTGGGCTGGGCCTCAACACAAAACCTAGGACCAAGCCCGGAATTTCTGGGCCGGGCTGATTAGCTGATCACTCCTAGAGGGTGGGGAGCTTATTAGCTGACCAGTTTATTTGATTATTTCCCTTTTTGCTACGCTGCTATGTTGGGCCACATCTCCAATCAACATTTAATGTAATCACCAAATAACTCAGTAATACAAACTACTATCAATGAAAATTATATAAAGCAGCTAAGCAAAGCGTAATTAAAACATGGCCACACCATCTGAAAATAGCCATCACAGAGGTTCTTGATACGAAGTGAATGGATGATTACGGGTTCCAGGATCCTCGATAATCAGACTATAGCAAGCCAACACCAAAATGAGCCAAATCCAGCGGTGAGCAGTCTCCCACTACACAAACCCTGCCTCAATTTGTCTGTTCTAAATTTCTAATAAGTATGCATTATTATGACTTGGAATATGGATGATGTGATGCAATATCAAGGGCTAGTTCTAGTTGTTGAGGGTGGTGGAGGGGACAGAGGGATTGTAGTTGGGATTGGAGGGATGGTGGGGAGAGGAGTTGCTGGCAGTGGAGGCTAGGGCTTCAAATGGATTGGTTCTAAATGGATATAGGCATATCTGAATTTGATTTGCTAACATTCGAATTTGAATCAGATCATATTTATTGAATATCTAGCGGATTCGAATTGAATTTGGATTATAATCAGATATTAAATAGTATGAATAAATTAGACTAAAAGTAACCAAAATATTATATATTATTAATGAGTTAAAAATGACTTTAATAATATATTTTATGAACAAAATGAATTGAAAATTGCTTGTATAAAACTTGAACAAATGACAGTTTAGTGAAAATACAAACACTAACATCAACTTCAATGATAGGTATAATTTAAGTATATATGAGCATTTATATTTAAATCGAATTGAATCAGATAGGGGTAGATCCATATTTGATCCAATTATAAATGGATCGAATTCGGAATCGGATAATTGGATACCATTTGCAGCCCTAGTGGAGGCAACGTGACTTTTGGAGTGGGTATGGGTATGGATAGCAGAGGTGGCAACGTAGGCTTTGGCAGAGAAGGGATTTGGGTATTGGGCAGAGTTGGGATTGTTGGCAGAGGAGGTAACTGGGTGGTGGGCACTGACGGCAATGTGGGCTTAGGAAGAGGAGGTAATTGAGGGTTTAGGCAGAGGTGGGATTGTGGGGATTGTTGGCAAGATGGCGAGCCGCAGCACTCAAATTGATGCTTGACATTGCCAGTGCAAACATCAAACACAGAACCAACCGATGCTTAGAAATTAGCAGCGATTAGAGGAGGCTTGAGGAGCTGCAAACCTAGTAGTAGTAGTAGAATAGAGTAGATGGAGGTTTTGTGAGATAAAAGAACCACAACAAGCTAATAGATATTATTTATAGAGGCGAGGGGACATAAGTTGAAAATGCTGGTGGAATTAGAAGAACATAGAGATGGAGTTGAGGAAAGTAATTGTTAGTTTACCTTCTCATCCTTCCACGCTACCAATGTCAAATACAATTACTCTAATCACTTGATCTTGACATGCAATATCTCCTTTGTCCAGCTTCACTTCCAAGTTCCAGCCAACATATTCTTAGCATTTGACTTTTACTCATAGAGTTTGATGGTATTATATGCATTTGGGAAATAAGCCCGAATGATCACTTTTTTTCGCAAATAAGGCTATATTTGGTATTCCTTATTTTAAGGACTTATCTTATACTGTTAAAATGCCCCTATGAGCAATGAATTTTTAATAACAAAAAGGAGATAAATTCTTATAACAAGGAATGCCAAATGCAGCCTAAGTCTTCTTTTGAATAAATTCAAATTCAAAATTTTGATATTTTTTTTTTCAAATGCTTATTGTGTTACTGACCCATCTTGACCCGGCATGTAATTTTTAAGATGTCTATACTGCCTTGTTTGAAAGAAACGCTTTTTCACCAAACACTCATAAGTACTTATTAGGATAAGCACTCCCAAACAGGGGCTAGGTCCATCTAGTTATAAAGGAAATAGTATGTATCATCATACCATTGGTACTTTTATTAATTCACTATTAATATTACATAATATTTTTGCCACGTTGGAGAACACTGTACCAATTCAAACCGTTTATCTGGATATACTCTAGATTTGCCATGTAATTCACTCTCCCACTTGACATTCTTTGTATTTTCTCCAAATTATACAAACTATCCAATTCTTTTTCAGTATTTTATTTAAAAGGCCCAAAAAAGAGAGTTTAAGAATCTAGAGTTAGTGGTTGTTTAACCAATAATAACATCCCACGTCAGCCATGCATTTGGCCATAGAGATGTTGACTTTCTGATCCACACAATTCTATAGAATCAGGATTTGCACATCATACCGACCTCACAGCCCTATCTCACCATATATTGGTAACATCTCCCCATGAATAACAACACAAAGTACGGGGAGATGTTCCTAATCTGCAGCTGGGAGGCATTGTGAGGTTGGAATAAGGAGCAGATCCGGACTCAATGCTATACATCAAGTAAGACCTGTTCAGGGGCTGGTAGGAATGGCAATGGGGTGGGATGGGGAGCCTCTCCCCATCTCCATCACTGTCCCCGCTAACGGGGACAATTAAGGTTATATTCATCCCTGCGGGGATCCCCACTTCCCGTGATATTTTATAATGTTAATCATTTTATTTTTTTATTTTATTTTAAAAAAAATAAAAATAAAATAGTTAAAATTTATAATCCTATTAGAAAAGATTCGAACATATTTTTAAAAATATTAATATATAAGCGTATGTGTTCATATGTATATATATATATATATATATATACACATACGTACACATACATACAAATATATTAGCAGGGATCCCACGGGGCAGGGAGTGCTCTCTCCGTTCCTGCCAACGGAGATGAAAATTTCTCCATCCCCATCCCCATGGGAGAAAATCATCCCCATCCCTTCCCCATTTGAGACAAATAATGAAAAAAAATTACTATTCCTAAGAGATGGGCTTTGAACTCGGCTCTACATTATTGTTATAGATCTCGCTGAACCCTTTCAAATTATGGCAAAAATTAAGCCTGAACCCGGGCCATAAACCCAGACCTAACCATTAATTAGAGCAAGTGATGGATCCTGTGGTTGCACAAGATTTTCTACTATAGACAAGTCAGAAATTTATTCTGATTCATGAGATGTAACCTCACAAATGAATTTTAGAGATTAGACAGGTCGACTAGGAAACATTCAAAATGAACCAATAAGCAACACTGGACGATGCTTATATCCATATTAACAATCCAAGCCATGAAAAAAATGGTAGGAAAACTAAAAGAGACATACAAGAGAAATATGATCTCCCACAAATTTAAGAAGCAAGCACCACCACCCGCGTACATGACAGAACCTTGAAATCACGTTCCTATAAACAAACCTTACCACCCTTTCTCCAATCCTGATTTTGGGAGTTAGAGGAGCATCCTTTTAATGGTTTTGACAAAAATTTTGCTAAATGAGAAAATGAGAAAAGTCAGGGAGAACACCCAATTGCAGGTTCAAGATTATCTTTTCTATCAGTTTATGTTGTGATCAGAGTGCACATCGTTCTTAAATAAGACCTGGACCAATGTTCCAAGGGGTCAGGGCCAAAGGACATTTTAGACCATAAAAGCATAAAAAATGGGATTTAAAAAACATATATAAATCATATGGTATTACATGTGAACGGGTTGTAACAATACTTTTTAAGGGAATATTTAGTCAATTATCAAAAAACTTATGGTCCGTTTGGTTTACGAACAGGATCGGAATCGGAATCTGAAACTGAATCACCTATTCCTGTTGCTTGTTTGGTTCATTGAGGAATCGAAATCAGATTCTGATTGTTGTTGTTTGGTTCAACTAGAAGCTAGAATCAGAATCGGCCAAAATTTTCAATTCTATCCCTATTAGAAAAAACTCAGAAACAGTGCACTTATATATATTTTCAACACATACACACATTGGCAGCATGCTAGCAATTGCATATATGATAAAATATGAAAAGAAATTGAAAAAAAAAACACAAAAAGTCATTATTCACCATAAATTTTTATGAAATCATTTTTCAGTTCTGCAAACACAAAAATCATTATTCAGTTCTGCAAACACAAAAATCATTATTCAGTTCAAAGAAAACAAATTTTTGTAAAATTGATGATGACTAGAATCCATGCTGATAGCTAAGGTATAGTCAAATACCAATTCTTTCATGGAAAAAAAGTTGCATCTCTTAACATGGCAGCCATAAGAAGCAGAATATCCTTGTTTTCTGATTTTGTTGTATTGATTAAAGTCCAAATGACACATCGGATGAGAACATAGGAGTTCAAGGAACTTACGATTGAAAAGTTTTGGTGGATCTATCATTACCCATGAATTGGACCAAAGAACCGGTTCCCGGAAGAACAATTTCCATGTCCTCTAATGTGATATTCTCTAGACAACTAGCAACAGTTTGATCATTCTTAACTTCATCCATGTCAGTGGCATCTAGACATGGGATCTCCTCCCTTGATGTCATTTCACCTCTTTCTCCTGATGATATCTTATCAGGTTTAGATGTATTCTCATTTATCCATGGTTCTTCAATCATAACTACATCATCCTGCACAGGTGACAATCTTTTAGATTCTTGGGACTTGTGTCACATGCATCAGTGATCTCAGGAATCTCTGAGATAAGTTCATCAATGATCTCTGTCGGTGTCAAAGAAATAATTTCCGCCATTGTTGGAGTTGTATTGCATTTATAGGCATCAAGATTATGGTTTAGTAGGGTATTTTTTCTTTATTTTTGTCTTGTTCCTATCTACTTTTCTCTGATGTAGGTTTTGATTAGGTGGACGCCTGAAGAGGGATTTCATCTGCATCTCATGTATACTGCAACTACTTGCATCCTTTTTCCCTTATTCCTTCTTATGGAATTGAACTAGGAAATGACTTATAGTTTTGTATTTATTTTAGAATTAATGAATATATCAAATAATGTTTCCATTGGTTTTCCCTTCAAATGGGACTAATTACATTCTATGCTTGATGAAGCTCAAGTAGCATAGCAGGGACGGTTAGCACCCATGTAATTGCACTTATGGACATGATTAAAACTCGTTTGATGTTGCAAAGAGAACCTAAAAGAGTTGGAGACTATAAAAATGAATTTTGATGATACGTAAGCTGGCAGCTCCTTGATGGAGGACAGTTTAGATACCGAGCTGGTGAATTTTTTGCTGGAAGGTGGTTTGGATGTTGAGTCGGCTAGTGCACCGAGTTAATTTGTAAAAAGATAAGTGTCAGAGTGAATAAGATGCTCTATCTGGGGTGGGTACTCCGATGCTTAAGTCAGCGATGTGGAGATTTTAGAGAGAGCTAAAATGCTAAAGAACTAGAGAGCTACGAGAGCTAAGTTGTGCATACCTTCTGAGGTTGGAAATGATACCTTTATATAGGCGTTATTTAGCATATGCTTCACGCACCGCATCCGAGATCTCTGGGAAGACGTGGCTAGCTAGTCCGAAGTCCTCGGAGGTAGTGGCGCACATAAACCAAGCTTTGTGCCTTATTTAGTTTCCTCCAAAACATTCGATGCGGGAGCTGACTTCCGGAAGACCTGGGTGTGACGGGATGCACACACGGAAGAGGTCAGCGAGCACGTCTCGTAGGTAGCCACTTGGACCTCAGTCGAGTCGACAAGTCCTCGAGGGTGGTCGCTCTTCACACCGAGGTCCCTTGGACCGGTAACAACAAGGTACCACATGTCGGCCATGGACGAGGTGCTCCTACCCGCCCTACCGAGGTGCCCGAGTTGTGTATGAGGTCACCAGCTAGGAGGACTCCATCAGGTCGGCGAAGGTAAGTCACTAGCTGGGTCTCTAGTAGGTTGGCAGTTGTGTTTCCATCATTTTGGCTAAGGCAAGTCATCACCTTTGTGGTGCTGGGGTGTTATTCAACTGTTCTGAGATGCCACATGTCATGATGTCAGCAGAGGGCCAAATCTGCCCTCATCAGATTTCATTGTGCAATTGAAGTATAAAAGTTACACATCATATTTACTTTGACAAAGTCTGTACTTTGAGGAAGGGAAATCATTATAGTTAATGAATGGCATGCTAATTTACTTTCATATTGGCTATATGTTTTCACAATTTCCTTTTTTCGAATTGTTCTTATTCCTTTCACTTGCTACTTTTATTTGCATAAGGCCAATCTTCATCATCAGTAACTCTCATCAGTTTACAGGCAACAATAAGATTGGTTTTCTTGCCATTTGCATTGGTTGGGACTTGGAATTAGAACTTTTAACTGGTATGCAGTAATGGGGTTTAGGACTCTTAACTACTTTAAGAGAGTTGAAGCATTTCTGCAAATAGGGCACTATAGCCAATAGGACTTATGGGTGGTGCCTGGAATCATTAAAAGGGGTTCATTCCATGTTTAGAGTTCTTTTGGAGCAGGTCCATTAGAGAAGTGCCTAAGAGCAGGTTCTATCATCCTCTTGTTGCTCTCTGAATTACCTAAACCCACTTTAGAATTTCACAGAAAAGAGAGGTCATCTAAAATTAGTTCTGCTTCATATTATTTTTCGAATTTCAGCTTAAATGAAATTGCCCCCTTCTTGAGTTTTAGACATGTAACTGTCAGGAATTTTGACCATCATAGAGTTTGTTGGTTCAAATTTTAGCATTGCAGGATGGAATTAAAGACGAACTTCCATTACTTGATTTTTGCTCTCCGCTTTCCAACCTGTCTAATACTTTATAACTTGTGGTTTGAGGTCATGCTAACAGAAGGCCCCCGGGTACTTTACAAAGGGTAAGATTGTAGAGATGACATCAATTTACACTGATATTCATGCACGCAAGTATCTATTTACACTCGCATACATTCATATTCATGAAGCACCCAATTTGTATTGTTTAATGAGATTTGCATAGTAGTGTTGCATCACCAATACCTGGATTTACTGGTTTGAAAAGCTCGTTAATGGCACCAGTGAAGAAATAGGTCAATCCTGAATCAGAGTAAGGACGGATCTTTAAAAAATAAAAATCATATTGCAGTTAGTAAAAAAAAAAAAAGGAAAAAGGAAGAGGAAGAGGAGCTGGGAAGAAGAAGAAGAAGATCCCAAATCAGAGAAGATCTCAGATCAGATCATGAGTGGTTGATTTGGAAGAAGGAGGAGAATGGGTCGACGGCAGTTTTACCTGACCGGAGGTCGGTTCGGCGGCAGCGGATAGTTTGGACTTTGGTGGTCTGCCCTTCCTGTTCAGTCACACGACATTCCAACTTTGGAGTAGGGTTGGAAATGAACGGGGTATTCTTTTCCAGAAAAGAAATAATCAACCCATAAATCAGAATTGGAATCACATTCTTTGGGGGGTGGGGGGTCGGGAATGGCCATTCTCCCCAATCCCATTCGGGGATGGATTTTCATTTCGGTCAACTAAATATTTGGAATGGAGTTGGGCCATTTTGATTCTGATTCCAACCTCCTATTCATTCAAACCAAACGGATTATTAGAGATATTTTAAAGGATTTTGAAAAGACAAATTTTTTAAACTATTCCAATTGTTTAGTTAATTGATAAACTGTGTCTTTACTATTTATTTATTGTCTTAAACTATTCTTTACTGTTTTTGACAATTGATTAGTTCTATCCCTGTCATTAAAGTTTCATTAAAATAATCCATACACATGTCACACCTCGTATAATTTTTTTAAACCCAATATTACCCTTTATTCATGGGCTGAGACGCTCGTGGGGATGAACAAGGATTCCCTGCCAACGTCTAAGTTATTGGGTGTATGGTGATTGAGATGGCCACCGGGTGTCCCCGGTGGACGGAAGCCCTGATCTCTGCCCTTTAGGCCCCCGCTGATACCCTTTTCAGAACTTCCCCTGCACCAGCTCCCTCTAGGTGAAGCTGCAACAATAGCGAAGCCACCTTCTCCTCTTTGTCTTCAGCCCATGGAGCCAGTTCCAAGTTCTCCAAACAAGATAAAACCCCAGCAGCGAACGAGATTACAGCTGAAACCTGGGGCATAAAAGATTATTGTGGTGGGAGTCAAAGAAAATTTAGAATAGAAGGATCTGATGACCTCTGCTGCCTTGACCCCCGATTGGAGAGCTTGGTAGCGAAAAACCGACCATGGTCGACAAGGATCTACTGATGAACATTCATTAACGCTAAATCCATCCTTGGAGATTAGGGTTAGCTGGCAATAACAATAAGGATATCATACCAGAGAAGATATTGCACATGCCCCAAGGTGTTGTTCCAACAAGCGAAGTGGGTTGCCATGGCCCGCGCACCACCATCGTTTTGGGGGTTGATCTTTCTGAGGTCCAACCACAACCAAAGCGAATAGAAAAATAAAATGAGATTTTGATTTTGTCAAAAAGATATGGTCCCAGAGGAGCTAGGGTTAGCTTGACATCACTAGACATCGGATCATTAAACTGGTTCCCAAGACTACAACTCCCCAGGATCTCCACCACTTGTTTTTTTTTTTCTTTATTTATTGAGTTCTAGGGGTGGATTCGAGCTGAGTCAAGCTGAATAGTACGAGGTTCGAGTTCGGCTTGCTAAGGTAGTATAAGGCTTGTACTCGAGTTCGAGCTCGGTTTGATCTAGAACCTTGAGCTTGAGTTTGGCTTAAGCCAAAAACTCATAAGTTCAAGTTCAATTTGAGAAAAAATGTTTTATAAAACTAAAAAAAAAATTATATATAAAAAATATATTTTATTTGATATTTAAAAAATTAAGAATTATAATAATTAGTTATTATTATATATATTATTTTCTATAATATTATATATATAGAGAGAGAGAGAGAAATAGATAGATAGATAGATATGTAGCTATTCGAACTTGATTCGAAGCTTAATTAAAACCGAACTGAACCAAACTTTTCACAAGTAGAGCTTGAGTAGCTCGTGGCCACCCCTATCATGTTCTAATTGTTTAACCCTCTTAGAGTGGCTTGGCTTCTTCAAAGCAATTAAACAACAATAGGTACATATGAAGCGAAGTCCCTCTTACAATGGCTCCAACATCTGATACTATGCCATAAAGGTTTTGACTACTCAAAGAATCAACCTAGGCTGGTGAGTTTGGCCATGAAAGAAAGGTTTCGACAAGGCCATCTCCATTTGCCATGAAGCACAAGAAAGTTCCTCTTTCAAGTTCAATTCAGGGAGTTTTCATCTCAATCTTCCTTTGCATTTTTTATTTCTTTTCTCCTTATTTCCTTTTCTCACTTTTGTTTTTCTCTAATAGGAGTTTACTTGCTAATCTGCTAGTATGTTTTCTAAGTGACAGTCCATTCAGACTTGAGGCTTGTACGTTCCTCCCTTGAGTCATTTTGTGGCCTCATGGGTTCTCTGAGGCCCTACACCGATGAAAAGGAAAAAATCCGCAGAGTTATCTATCAAAAAAGAATCCTCAGAGTATACTAGGCAGAGGCAAGAAAATAGCTTGCTCTTATGGGAACAAATTTACCAACCCCCCACACGCTGCAAAGATTCATATCTAAAGAGAAACAAGAAAAATCCCAAAATGGGGGTAGTCCTTAGAAAGCAGGATCTCCAACACAGAATAGAGCAAAAACAAAAGAAAAAACAAGTTGAGAAAGTTTGTGTTGACAAGGACAAATTAGAGCGAAGGAAAGACGAATGCCTGAAATGAAGTAAATTTTCGCTCTTAAATTCATAGTTAATTTCTATTTCCGGTGTCTTGAGCTCCAGTTCCTAAAATTTTTCATCAGATGGGTTTTATTTTAAAAATTTGAGGAACAGTAAAGAGTAAATTTGACATTTCATTGTTTTATCAGTGCTTAACGACGATATCAATTGTCAGAAACAATAGGAGTATTTCAAGACAATATGTAAACAATAAAGGTATAATTTGTCAATTAGCTAAATAGTAGGGATAGTTTAAAAAATTTGCCCTTTTTTTAAATAATAAGAAAGTTACGCAAAAAGGTAGGTACTTAATTTGATATGTTCTTATATTATTTAGGTGAGAACAAAACATATAATGAAATAGAACTGGGTCCTCAAACAATTTATGAATTGTCGCTTTGGCCGAGTGGTTAAGGCGTGTGCCTGCTAAGTACATGGGGTATCCCCGCGAGAGTTCGAATCTCTCAGGCGACGAAATTTCTTTTATTGCCATTTGTATGATGAGTCATGAGTGAACCTCAACGGCTCAACCTCAAGATAGGAGTTAGGACTGACTCACCACTCAGTGGGTCCCACTTAATTGTCGCTTAGGCCGACCGGCCCAGTGTTTGAACGTGTGCCTGCCAGTGCCAAGGCACATGGGTGACTGGTGAGCGATTGTGTTTTCGTGTTTGGGGTTTTTACGACGAGTAAAAAGCCTCTGGGCTCTGGGGCAGTCAGTACTCACTACTCCGTAGTCACCATGCATTACCATGTGGCCGACAGCGAGAATAAACAGCCTCAGCCTAATTCTTTTGTCTTATTCGATCCATTCTCTCAAAAACAAGCATCACATGGTGATTGGTGACTCGAAATAGTGAGGTGAGGTCCCACACCAAATATCTGAGCTGGTTCAGGAAAATGCACCTTTTCTAGTACAGTAGGTCTTGGGGCCAACGAATTCAATTATTGATGTTTGTGTGGGAAACTCGTAACTCACAAGTAATTCTCGGTGTCATTTTGCGGCTATGATTACAGGTTTAGATCTAGGGCTGCAAGTCTGGTCGGGTTGAGGCCAATCCTAATTCAATACTAAGTTTTAAATCTCAATCCTGATCTTAACCCAATCCGACCTTCAACCCGATCAATCCAATTCTAATCTTAACCCTAATTAAATTCTTTCAACTTTAATCCAATTCAACCCAATCTAATTCGGGTTGGGTTGGGCTCGGGTTGGGCCTAATTCAATCTTTTTCCCATTCTTTAAAACCTCATAGAATTTCTCGATTTTAGATCTTAACTCAACTTTCATTACATATATTAATTCTATGTTTCATTAGTATTTGTTTGTTGACATTTTTTTTTGTTCTTTCGGTATAAAATTCAGAAAACCAAGTGTTAGAAATGGCTATAGTTTATTATGAGTTATGGCTTATGATAGATCTTTCTTGGGTGGCAAACAACACGGAGGAGATGAATAAATTTTTCAAAAAAAACATAAAATAATGTTATTAAGGTTTTAGTCTTTCTGATTATGATTAAGTGAAGTGATTATCTTAAAAGAAATGCATAATACTATGTGGTGGGGGTTATACAAATATCATACATCTAAACAAATCAATGTATGTTATATATTGTATATAACATATATTTATATATGACATGTACTATAGAGTCGGGTTGGCTAAGGGGTCAACCCTAACCCAACTCGAAGTAAAGTCGGGTTCATGAATTTCAACCCTAACCCTAACCTGAACATCAACCCGACCCAACCCAACCTAACTTTTTCGGGTTGGGTTCGGGCCAACCCGACCCAAGTTGCAGCCTTATTTAGATCCATCCTCCGCTTCATTTGGTTTCATTTATATTTTGATGTTTTCTTTGGCTTAAATAATAATAATAATAATAATAATAATAATAATAATAATAATAATGATGATGATGATGATGATGATAATGATAATGATAATGATAAAATCTTGGATTGTCAAACTTAAGAGCAGATTTTCAAATCTGAGAACTATAACTTGTGGAAAAAAAAAAACTAAAAAAATCCAACCTACCCCTCCCAAGATCCAAATAGACCAACATTAATCGAGTATTTGCCATTAATTTAATGGGGTTTGATCAATGTTGGACCTTTGTCCTTTGAACATCATAACATTATTATTAGAAAGCAGCGTTTCCATTTGACTATAGTATTGCAAATCCTGGATAATTTTTTTTTAACCTTAACTAGGCTTACCAATGAAGGATGATAAGTAGTTTTCTATTGAAAGGTTTTCTACCTCTTTGGAGTCTTCAATAAAATCAATAGCTCAATTATATCAACACATTTCCAGTAATGCATAATTGGTCACATTTTTTGTGAGAAACATCTCAACATGAAGGTGGCCAAACCAAGGCCATCAAAGCAGAGACAACATCATCTGGGATGGGTCCCTGCCTACATGGATTATTGAGGATGATGCCAATCACAGATTTTGGCAGTGCTTTTTCTGTCATTTGTATGTAAGGAGGAACAGAAAACTACTCAATTTTATTAAATTTGATGCCTCTATGGCTAAAACCATGGTTTTAAAAAATGACTCAGAAATGGAACTGTTTTGGCCACCAGTTTTTGGGTCGACGGTCTGATCGTTTGGTTCGAATGGATGGCCCATTCTGACAAAAAATTAAAAATAATTAAAAATAAAAAATGACCAAAAACCATTGAATAGGTTGACGGATCGATGGTTCAACCACCTAGCTTAACGAGTTGTTGACGTTTTTCAATGGTTTTTGGCCAAAAACCAGGTTTGGGGTAAAATGAAACCGGTTGCCTGGATGATTCCCGGGTTGAATGGTCCAACTATCCGAGTCAACGGCAATTTAAAGACCATAGTTAAAACCAAACTATGAAATTAAAAGATGAGTTCATGTGATGTATAGGTTTTACCTTAATGAGTTTAATTATGGGGCATTAATGAATATTTGTGATAATATCAAATCAAGATTTCAATCAATCATGTTAAAGTCATTATATGGTCTACTTACTTTTCATTAATTTATGTTTCACAATGTATACTTATCATCAAGATTTCAACAACGATGAGAAATGTCAATTGTGAAATCAATTTATCACTAGTTTTCATTTTTTTTGCTTCAAGGTGTCTACATCATCGATTTTGCCTTAATTTTTGTCACGATTCTTACCAAATAAAAAATCCTATCACCATCTTGTTCATATTTTGTTGGGGTTGCAAGGAAATGCTACCATCAAAGTCACTATCGATATGCTCTCGCTAAAATCCTTCCTTGGGTAGGTCATTTAAAGTTTTTCTTGCTTTCTTTTTAAAGTTTCGACAAATTTTAGGCACATGTAAAGCCTTGAGATATAATTTTTCCTTTGATTATGAATTATATAAAAAGGTGTAATGAAACCCAACTCCTTGTTAGGGGTGTTAACAATTCGATTAACCAAATTGTGGCCTTATTTTTGAAATTGAATGAGGTTACTGATGAGGGAGGATTTGGCCCTCCAATGACATTATGACACCTGGCACCTCAGAACAACTAGGTGACACCCGGGACCACTTTGACAATAACTTGCCTTTGCTAAGTTGATGGTGTCCCACCAGGCGGCCTGGCACAAGCGCGGCTTGACCCTGTCACGAGCTGGCAAACTGGCCCTGGCGCGACCTGGCCCTAGCACGAGCTGGCAGCCTGGCTCTGGCGCGACCTGGCCCCGGCACGAGCTGGCAACCAGGCCTTGGCGCGACCTGGCCCTGGACAAGTTGGCGGCCTGGCCCAGGCACGACCTGGCGGCCTGACACAAGCGCCAACCTGATAACCCCGAGGAGCTCACCACCGTACCCCACATTTTACGGGATTGTGACTTGTAACGGCTATATTAGCTCACCCACTCTCCGAGTCAGGCGGAAATGGGCAACCTTACYAGTTGGTGGCTTTATCCCCACCTAACACGAAAGTAGGTCCCATCACAGCGGGAATCCAAGAACTGCTCCACCTAACCCACGAGGACTCCAGTATATAAAGACCTCACCCCCAAGGGCGAACAAGGGGGATGATTCGAGAAGGATGGGTAACCTCTGCTCTCTAGCTCTCTCATTCTCTAATATCATTCTCAGCTCTCCACTAAGTGCTAACTTAGCCATCGAAGTGGCCTTGCCGGGTTAGCCACCCCGGGTCCTCTGACATTTGGTTCCTTACAGGCCTCTAAAAGAGCAACAAAGCTCATCAAGGTAACTCACCACCAGGCAGCTCATCAAGGTAGCTCACCACCAGAAAGCTCATCAAGGTAGCTCACCACCAGGCAGCTCATCAAGGTAGCTCACCACCAGGTAGTTCGCCACCTGTAGCTCGCCACCAAGGAACTCTACTTCAGCCTCTAGGAAGCAGACGAGATGATGAGGTACTTAGCCAAAAAATTGATACGTGACCAGAAAACCGTTACATCATTTGGCGCCGTTTGTGGGAAACACTACAAAAAGCTAAGCTCTCATCCTACAAAAAGCTAAGTTCTTATCTTACAAAAAGCTAAGTCCTCTTCTCCTAGAAAGCTAAGTCCTCAGCTTTTTAGAAGCTGAAGCTCTCGCTTTATAGTTTCCTTTTTTTTATGAACTCAAAGGAACTGAAGCTCTCGCTTCATAGCTCTAAGGCGCCCACCTAGCAGCCAGGTGCGGCCTGCGCACGGCCTAGTGCGGCCTAGCAGCCTGGCACATGCTCCGACTTGGCGCGATCTGGCACGGGTGCCGACCTAGTGGCCTGGCCCAAGCACATACTGATAAAGGACTTCTCGTCACTTAAGACCCAGCCGCCTCGTCGGCATGGGTGAAGTCCAGGAGTGGACCATAAGTCGCTCCCAAAGCCTAAGGGCCAATACTGCTTAAGACCCATTCGTCTTTTTGGCAAGGGCAAAGTTCAGGAGTGGACTATAAGTCGCTCCCAAAGCCTAAGGGCCAATATTGCTTAAGACCCACTCGCCTCTTCGGCATGGGCAAAGTTCAAGAGTGGACTATAAGTTGCTCCCAAAGCCTAAGGGCCAACACTGCTTAAGACCCATTCGCCTCTTCGGCATGGGCAAAGTTCAGGAGTGGACTATGAGTCGCTCTCAAAGCCTAAGGGCCACAATACTGCTTAAGACTCAGCCGCCTCGTCGGCATGGGCGAAGTCCAGGAGTGGACCATAAGTCGCTCCCAAAGCCTAAGGGCCAACACTGCTTAAGACCCATTCGCCTCTTTGGCATGGGCAAAGTTCAGGAGTGGACTATAAGTCGCTTCCAAAGCCTAAGGGCCAACACTGCTTAAGACCCAGCCGCCTCGTTGGAATGGGCGAAGTCCAAGAGTGGACCATAAGTCGCTCACAAAGCCTAAGGGACAGCATTGCTTAAGACCCATTTGCCTCTTCGGCATGGGCAAAGTTCAGGAGTGGACTATAAGTCGCTCCCAAAGCCTAAGGGCCAACATTGCTTAAGACCTAGCCACCTCGTCGGCATGGACGAAGTCCAGGAGTGGACCATAAGTCGCTCTCAAACCCTAAGGGCCAATACTTCTTAAGACCCATTCGCCTCTTCGGCATGGGCCAAGTCCAGGAGTGGACCATAAGTCGCTCCCAAAGCCTAAGGGCCAATACTACTAAAGACCCAGTCGCCTCTTCGGCATGGGCAAAGTTCAGGAGTGGACTATGAGTCGCTCCCAAAGCCTAAAGGCCACAATACTGCTTAAGACCCAGTTTTCTCTTCGGCATGGGCAAAGTCCAGGAGTGGACTACAAATCGCTCCTAGAGCCTAAGGGCTACAATACTGAACTCGCAGAGACCCCGATGCCTCACAGGCATCTCGGCACCCAGTTAGCTCGACACCTCACAAGCAGCTCGACACCCGGTCAGCCCGACACCTCACAGCCAGCTCGGCACCCGGTCAACCCAACACCTCACAGGCAGCTCGGCACCC
>NW_010729151.1:352180-399655 GCF_000365185.1 Nelumbo nucifera
TTTTATGGGATTGTGACTTGTAACGGCTATATTAGCTCACCCACTCCCCGAGTCAGGCGGAAATGGGCAACCTTACCAGTTGGTGGCTTTATCCCCATCTAACACGAAAGCAGGTCCCATCACAGCGGGAATCCAGGAACTGCTCAACCTAACCCACGAGGACTCCAGTATATAAAGACCTCACCCCTAGGGGCGAACGGGGGGGATGATGAGAGAAGTATGGGTAACCTCTGCTCTCTAGCTCTCTCATTCTCTAATATCATTTTCAGCTCTCCACTAAGTGCTAACTTAGCCATCGGAGTGACCTCGCTGGGTTAGCCACCCCGAGTCCTCTGACATTTGGTTCCTTGCAGGCCTCTAAAAGAGCAACAAAGCTCATCAAGGTAGCTCGCCACCAGGTAGCTCATCAAGGTAGCTCACCACCAGGCAGCTCGGCACCAGGCAGTTCACCACATGCAGCTCGCCACCAGGTAGCTCCACTTCAACCTCTTGAGTCATCGGCCTCTGGGGAGCAGACGAGCTGATGAGGTAATTAGCCAAAAAATTGATACGTGACCAGAAAACCGTTACATTAGTTACCAAAATCAAATTGAAGCCGGTTAGTTAACTGGTTCGGTTAACCATCGAGAAGTGGTAGGTAGGAGTGCTCTTTTTTTTGGACCAAGTAGTGGTAGGTAGGGGTGCTCATTGAAAAAAAAAAGAACCCAAACAATCAAATCAAACCGATGAAACTAAACAAAGAATTCCAGTTAATTGAACTGATTGGTTCGATATTTTTGAAAACTCAAAGGTACTAGTTCAATTTTGGTTAATCATTATGAAAATTGGCGATTAACCGAATCGACTAGTATATGTAATATAGTAAATTATTTATTATTTATAATATAATATATTATATGTATTTCTAGTATTTATTTGTAATATATTTTAAATATAAAAACCAAAAATCGAAGAATTGAACAGGTCGGTTCACAATTTTTAAAAAATCAATGATATCGGTTCAGTTTGAAAAATAGGCCCACAATTCAGTTAGTCGAATCGTAAGCAGCCCTAGTGGCAGGCATTTTAGCCATAAATAGTCAAGATTACCTAATTAAAGTATTTTTGGTAAAACCTAATTAAAGTTTGGTCCAATTCAAAGTAATGTGACCCGCCATCTAGTCCTAACTCCTCACAAAATCCATCTTTACAACCTTTTCAGATGTGCATTGGGAATATCTTTGTACTTTTATGATTTTATTCATGGGGACATATTCTCAAATGCATGTGTGAGTTTGGATTTTGTTCTGACAAAACCCGTATTCAACTCACATCTCTCATCTAGTTAAAACTACCCAAAAGTTGTTCTCACTTCCTACCCATAGGACATTATATATAGTTATACATTGGGAATATCTCCCATGTCATTTATAGGGAGGTTTTCCCAGTGGTGGTGTTCTGTGGGTAGAGATGTGGAACAATTTGTGGGTAGTAGATCTGGAGTCCTATCTAATCCCCCACCATTGTTAAGATCAACATCGCGATCTCCACTCTTAACCCTCTCACTGTTGCTACAACTGAAACAAGCAGGTTTTCTCGCTTTCTTTTGTTATGAACCAATCTTACTACACACTCCATCTCCCTGCTATACCATCTCTCCCAATAGATTATCCGAATCCATTGCTACTCCCTATAATTATTCGAACATCTTAACTCGATTAGTCATCTCTCTCTCCACCATACACATAGACCTCCATTACCGTTCTTTGTCAATAGTAAGAGATCTACACACTATACTAGCATAAATTACATCGAGGAAAAGCCTAAAATTCTAATTCATCACAGCCTCTTCACATTCAATATAGACTATTACAGTTCTAGGTGGTGAATGGTGAGACAAGTGGGCATTTGTTTTTTCAAAAAAAAAAAACATTTTAGAAACAAATTTATATCTATATCTATATATCTATACTATAAATAAAAGTATGAATGCAATGTGAAACGTTTTTGGTACTAAAATTACCCTCTACTTCTTTGTTTGAGAAAGGGTATAAAAGCCATTTTATTACAGCTTTAATGGCTACTAAAATGCCTATAATTGTGTATTTAGTTCATCTCTAATAGTTATGATTGAAAATGTAAGTTCAATTATTACTTTCCACCTCATTTAATCCCCTCTCATTAAATTTTTATACTTAAATTATTAATTCTCATTTTCTCTTATTAAATTAGATTTGTGTCAATATTTTTAACAATATAAACCCATATATTTTAAAACTGATTCAAAAACAAAACCATTTTTAATTCAAGTTGTGGGTAAAAAATTAAACCATCCAAATCAAATGGATCAACCTATGAAGTCATAGTTAGGTAATAAAAATTATAAAATAGAAATAAATATAGAAACTTACAAAAAATGTAGAAAAAATTAGACACATTTATGATATTTTTATTAGTCAAATTAAAAAATAAGAGTAATAAACAAAAAATATTTTTATTAGAAATGAAAATGAAATACATAATTTAGAAATAAAAAATGAAATTATTTTATTGTTTGGGAAAGATTAATAGTTCAAATTTTGAGTCAAACATGTTAACCAAAAAATTTATCAAAAAATTAAACACATCTATAATTCTATATTTACATTACTATTAAAAATATGAATGAGATTGTAGAACTTTATTTTGGCTAAAATACTCATTTTTGAATTTAGTCTCTATTTAATTATGAGGGTTAAATTTACAATGTTTTAAAAGGTGTGGAAGGCGTACGCTTGGAGGCGCACCTCCAGGTGAGGTGCTCCCAAAATGCCCTGAGGCGTATGCCAGAGGTGCTAACACCTTTGAGGCATATGCCTCAAGTGCAAGAGGCATACGCCTCTTGCGCTTTTTTCATGAGGTGCTATAGGCGTACGCCTCATGCACATTTTATATAAAAAGACAGAAAAAAAAAGAGAAAAAAAGGAAATGGAAGGAAATGAAAAGAAAGGGAAGGGAAAGAAAAAGAAAGAGAAGAAAAAAAAAGAGAAAAGGAAAGAAAAGGAAAGGGAAGGGAAGGAAAGTGGTTTGCCCCCTGCCCCAATCCGCTTCGACAAGACCCCCCTTTCAACTAATGTTATGCATCTTTGTTCTTCTTAATATAAAAGATTTTTTATTAAAAATAAAGAAAATATGAAATCCCCCTTCCTCTTCATCCTCCTCCTAACCCCCCTCTTCTTAAGGAAGCTTTGTGTTTGGGAGGCTTACGCCTCTTATGTTTTGAACTACGCCTCACGCCTCTAGGTAGTGGAACGTCTCGTGTCACGCCTCCACGTTTTGAAACATTGAATCGAACTATTACTTTTCACCTCATTCAATTCTCTCTATTTAAATCTTATACTTTTTTGATAAATGAACAAAAAAGATACACCAAGAAGATTAAATATTACAAAAAGAAGAATATAGCCAATCAAGTAAGTTTATAAATGATACTTAAAACTTCACAATTCGATTCGATTATCACATATTTGGATGAAGTGTTTATGTAATCAGATCAATCCGTAACTAATTAATAATAAAAATAAATAAAATTTATAGAAAAATTAATACATTATTACTAGCATTATCATTATCTAATATGGAAGTTTTTTTACTAAAATTACCCTTTATTTCTTTATTTGAGAAATGGTATAAAATTCATTTTATTATAGCTTTAATATCAACTTTAATGACTACTAAAGTGCCGATATTTTTCAATTTCGTCCATCTTTAATTGTAAGGGTTAAAACTGTAACTTCAATTATTAATTTCCACATCTTTTAATCCCCTCTCATTAAGTCATATACTTAAGGTATTAACTCTCGTTTTCTCTTATTAAATCCTATATTTAAGTTGTTTTTCACTAATAAATGCTACTAATTAGATCTATGTCAATATTTTTAACAATATAAACCCATATATTTTAAAACTGACTAAAAAAAACCATTCTCTATCCAAGTGGTGGCTAAGCAATTCAACAATCTCAATTAAATTGATAAACCTATGAAGTCATAGTTAGATAACATAGTTTTTAAAATAGAAATAAATATAAAAAATTACAAAAAATATAGAAAAATTAGAAACATTTATGATATTTTTATTAATCAAATTAAAAAATAATTATAATAAACAATAATTATTTTTATTGATAATGAAAATGAAATACATAATTTAGAATTGACCAAAAATGAAATCATTTTACTATTTGGCAAAGATCAATAGTTCAACTTTTGGGTCAAATGCATTAACATTTAATGTCATAAATAAATAATAAAATTAATAAAATAAAAAATAAAAAATACATAAATTTTGAAAAAAATCAGGTACATGTATAATATCATGTAATTATCATATTAAACAAAAAGTAAGTGTGACATATCATAACTATTTTTACACAGAAATACAAAAAACATTATAGGAAAAATTGAACTCATCTATAATTCTATATTTACACTATTATTAAAAATATGAATAAGATTGTGGAACTTTCTTTTGACTAAAATACTCAATTTTGAATTTAGTCCTTATTTAATTGTGATGTTCAAATTGTAAACTAAACTACTACTTTTTTACCTCATTCAATTCCCTCTATTTAAATCTTATATTTCTTTGATAAATGAACAAAAAAAAGTACAACAAAAAGATAAACATTACAAAAAGAAGAATCTAGCCAAGCAAGTAGGTGTTTATGTAATCAAATTTGGATTTTGCAATTTGCATCTAATTAATATCTAGAATTGCCACATGCAAAGTAGGTGCATGCTTACTATTTACTATTAAAAGTATAAATAATGTTAAAATTTTCTTGATTAAAATACCCTTATGACCATATCTATAAACTAGGTCTTTCTCTAATTCTAAGGGTATTTGAACTACTACTTTTCACCTCATTGGATTTCCTCTCATTAAATCTCATTTTCCTAAATTTTCAACATATGTTCAATTGAAGAAAAAAACATGAAAGAAATTGTAGGGGAAAAAAAAGAAAAACACCCTAAACTGTGAAATTAATAATATTTTTCTCAAGAAATTGCTCATTTTCCTTCATCTTACATGCCACTAAAGAAAAAATATTTAATGTGTTTGAGTATGCTGATAAACCAAAGAGAGAAGATATACATGAAGTACATCCAAGTTGATTTATTTCTAATTAAAATATTCAAATCTCGATAAAATAGAGAATTAACTTTAATTTCAAATTGGTAGCTATTTTAGGATACTAATTTGACGATTAAATTTCTTTTTTTTTTCTTAGAAACAAAGGGAACATGAGTTAAGGTAGAGCGAATATTTTCAACTCGTTGATCTGGGCCGTTGAACCATCCAAACCATCATCCCTTTTGTATGTTTGATTTTTCTAAAACCTAGAAATTGACCGAAACCCATTGACTTGGTTAGACTGGTTCAACCCAGTCATAGGGTCACAAGTTACAACTTGATGTATTGAAAACTTTTAGAGGTCATGACTTTGTACTTGCTTTCTGATCGTTGGGGTGATGCTTTATTTTTTGCATAATCTTTTAAAATCTACTTGCTTCAAGAGTACTTGCCTAACTATTTTTTGCGAGAAAACTCTTTTTATGGCCTCAAATCCCAATTAAAAATTGAAATAAAAAAATATTGTTGCTGCCAAAGATGGGCCGAGGGCAACAATGTAATTCTGCTTCTATAGACAAGGGTTGGCTGAGTCTGAGGACTGATTGGCTTCAAGGTCCGACCTGTGAGCAAAGGGAGACATCAGAGGCCCCGGGTGTTATCCGAGGGGCGGAGACTCCAACGGTCAAGTTAGCAATGGCATAGCAAGGGGTCAAACGAGGCCTGAGTAGGGATAGCTCAGATGAGGTCACCAGAGAGCTAGAAAGCTTAGAGTAGTAGAAGCCAAGATAGCTTACCTAGAGAGTGGCACTACTTATTTATACTTGAACTTGCCTAGAGTTTCTTACGAGCAGACGGCTAGGATGCGATCTGGCCTATGCCACGTGTTGCCATCCTGGGCCTGCCATGTGCACCTACATCATATATAAAGTACGTTTAATATAAATCACAAATATCCATATGTCACAAAATATAATTATATATTATTTAAATGATATAATACACACACATATATCCAAATGATTTAATCATGGTTTTGGAAACCGGATTAAACCAGACCAAACTAGTTCTGTTTTATGTTAAAATCGCTTTTTGGCCAAAAACCATTGATTTGGTCAGCAACCCGTTGACTTGGAAGATCAAATTGTCAAACCGTCAACTCGAACAAAAGTTTTTGGCCATTTTTTATTTTTTTTTTAATTTTTTAAGTCAAAACGGGGCCATTTGTTCAAACTGGACAGTCAGACCGTTCAACCCAATAACCAGTCCCCGTAAAGGTTCCATGTCCGGTCCCGTTTTAAAAACCTTGGATTTAACCAAGGATCGAATTTCAGACATTATTGAGTAGAGAAGACCTTGGATCCAATTTTAGACAAAAACGGTTCAACCTTGGACTACGGTTTTGATTCTGCGCATCCTTTTTGGAGAGAGTGCCAACCAATTGACCATCTCCACAACACAAATGGTCATCAGCAATAATTTTTGAATTGACCCGTAGTACGCATGGTGGAGACGGCATCACGGCAGTGGTGTAACGGGATCTGCTCGCGCCTCACATGACATACACATCCACCGTTTCATTGAGAATATCTCAAATGAAAAATAACTTATAAGTATGAAAGATGCTTCCAATGCATGGTATGATGTGTATGGAAGGCGCGTGTAAAGCGCCCTATGTGAGGAATAAATCCAGTCTCGGCAGTGGTTGTGATTACCGGTTAGATCCATGGATCACTGCTCAATTACAATTAGAATTAGGTTTCTGTATCTGAATAATCTAGAAACTTGGACGAAACTTCTCTCCTTTGTTTCCTTTTTCTCTCAAACTCCGTAATTCTGTTTCTGTACACATTCAAAAGAAACACCCAAGTACCCAACAAAAACGACAAAATATGTGAATTGACTATTTTGTGACCCAAACCCGCTAAACATATCTCGAACTGACCCGCTTCATTTTATACTTTACCTAATTACCTAATACAGTAATATCATACGAATCCGGATCTCCTACCCACACAAATTCTGTCCACCTTTATCCCTACAATATCGCAATTACACATTAAAAACATCTCATTCACTTACATAATATTATACTCTCTTACATAATATTATGCAAAGGAGATGTTTCCAATTCACGGGATCCGGAGTCCGTATGTGGGCAGGAGATCCGGAGTCCATACCCTGATAGTGTGTTATAATAGACGTGAACAGGAGATCCGGAGTCCATACCCTGTATGTGGAAACGGAAGAGCCAATCGCTAGTTGTTTTGATTTTTAGAGTTTTTCCTCATTTCCAAACCTCGAGGAAGCTGAGTCAGAGGTAAACGTTTTTCAACGACTACGAGACAGCCATTGACATTTTCACAGATTTTTTTTGTGATTAAATTAATTAACAGCCATTGACATCTATGCCCTTTACCGATCGGTATCTGATTAAATTAAATTAATTAACAGCCATCGTCCGATCGGTATCCGATGGTGATCTAATCCACTTAATTTTGGTTACGCTGCCACGTCAATGCCCTTTACCAAGAAGGAAGGAATGAGTAGAAGAAATTTGTTTTTGTTTTTAATTTTTTTAGTGTCAAAGTCAAGCAGGTCAAACTCCAATGTGGAAACCGGTAACCGGTCATACTTACGCGACGCGGCCGCGTAATTTAGCATCTACTCATCTAGAGACCCAATTCAGCCTTCCTTCCCCTTTCCTCTCTCCCTCTCTCTCTCTCTCTCTCTGAAGACCCCCGTCTTCTGCGGTTCTGCCTATAAATACTCTTCATCTCTCTCTTCCTTCCCAACCATCACTCCTATCGTTTCATCGTCTCTCCTCACAGCATATGTCTCAGAGGCCCACTGTTCCTCATTCTTCTTCCATAGCCTTCGGCCTCCATTCTCATCTCCTGGTTTCCAGTGAGATGAACCCTAATTCCAACTGGTCTTACGTGTCTTCTCTTTAATTTTGCTTCCTTCTGTGTTCTTCCCTAATCCTTTTTCGTAGAAAATAAAAAACAAATTGAAATTTTAGCCTTAGAAAACCCCATTCTTTTCTTCATCGTCCAGTTGGTCTCTCCAATCGAAACCACAATTTTCGGCTAGAGCAATACACAAATCAAGATGGGCCTCAAGGGTTTCGTTGAAGGAGGCATTGCCTCGATCGTTGCAGGCTGTTCCACTCATCCTCTCGACCTCATCAAGGTCCGGATGCAGCTCCAGGGTGAAACCCACGTTCCCAACCCAGCCATCCAGACTCTCCGCCCCGCATTCGCTTTCAACACGCCTTCCGCGGCCGCTGCGGCTCAAGCTGCACTCCACGCGCCGCCACCACCACCTCCAGCACCGCGCGTCGGCCCCATCTCCGTCGGGATCCGGATTGTTCAAACAGAAGGCGTCGCTGCCCTCTACTCTGGCGTTTCGGCCACCGTCCTGCGGCAAACACTCTACTCCACTACGCGTATGGGTCTCTACGATGTCATGAAGCAAAGATGGTCCGACCCTAATTCGGGCAATATGCCACTCGTGCGCAAGATAGCGGCTGGCTTAATAGCCGGCGGAATTGGTGCGGCCGTCGGCAACCCAGCCGACGTTGCCATGGTTCGAATGCAGGCCGATGGCCGCCTTCCCCCCGCCCAACGACGCAACTACAAGAGCGTAGTTGATGCCATCACGAGAATGTTGAAACAGGAGGGAATCACAAGTTTGTGGCGCGGATCGTCTCTCACGGTGAACCGTGCAATGATCGTGACTGCATCGCAGCTGGCATCATACGATCAGATCAAGGAGTCGATCCTGGGACACGGTCTGATGAGGGACGGGCTTGGGACCCACGTGACGGCGAGTTTTGCGGCGGGATTTGTGGCCTCGGTGGCGTCGAACCCGGTGGATGTGATCAAGACGAGGGTGATGAACATGAAGGTAGAGGCAGGGGTGGCGCCGCCTTACTCCGGCGCGTTAGATTGCGCACTGAAGACAGTGAGGGCCGAGGGGCCGATGGCGCTGTACAAGGGGTTCATCCCTACGATATCGAGGCAGGGGCCGTTCACGGTGGTGCTGTTCGTGACCCTGGAACAGGTCCGAAAGATTCTCAAGGATTTCTAATTTGGAGAGACGACGGTGATGAATGATGATGACGAAGAAACAATCAAAATAAAGATTAAAAATTAGATATTATTATTATTATTATTTTATTTATGTTATGATTATAACTATTACTAGATTCCTGATTCCTGAAGAATGGGAAACAAGGAGGCTCTATTGACCATTTTTTGGTTTTTCTTTTCTTTTTTTTTTTTTTTTTTGAGATGAAATGAAGTAGAAATGCATAGAACCTGGCAGGATGAAAACTTGTTGTCCTTTTCTTTCTTGATATCTTTAATTTAGTACAGCTTGTGGTTGCCACATGGAGAAGGCGCTTAGTAGGGTTGGTTCTTGGTCTGGGACAAAGCATTTTGTTGGAGTCATTGCGTGTGTCCATATCTTCCTTCTGATTGGGCTGTGTAGGGCCTAAAATTCCGCACGAAAAGGAATAACCAAATAACCAGGAAGGATTGGATGAGATGAAGAGGTGCCAACTGGGTCAGCTGGTAAGGTATCGGGGTGGTTTGCGTAAGCAACATGTGATCGATTCCCGCTTACATCCTGCTTTGGGGTTGGGGCGTTGGGTGTTGAGGGTAGTTCCGTCACCCATGAACCAAACAAAAGAATGATAAATTAGACACTTAGCTCCCCTTTTAATGGGAATATGGGATTAATGGTGATGATGAAGTCATTAAGGTGATGTTTGGCATCCATGATGATTCTGAGTGATTTTTGAAATTAATGTTTTTTATTTTTTTTTAAATCCATAAATCTTGTTATTTGATATCATTTTTGTCATATAAGCTGATTTTTGAGAAATCGGTTTTGAGTCTGTTTGGTACTGATTCTTAAGGGCCAATTATTTTTGTATTAAAGTTATTCAATATCATGCCATTCTCAAAAAAAAAAAAAAGAATTAGCTAGAAATCAGGAAATCATCAAAATCAACCAACCAAATAAAAATTTCAATGTCTATTCCTCTAAAACAGACGTAACATTGAGATGGCAGTGATTTTCAAAAAAATCATCATTGATGCCAAACATTGCCTAATTTGCCCATTTTAGATTGAATGAGCTGAGACTGAGAGGAATGAGATCTAAAAAGGTATCAACATGACGAAAAGGGCATTCCAAAGAACAAATGAGGTATTTTAGATATTTTTTTTTCATCTTTCTCTTAAACAAGTAAATGTGTACGTGCAATAATTTTAGATAGCAATAATAGTTTCAATATTTTATCAAAATCCGTTAAAATAGATAAGTAATTAAAGAATGGCATGCCAGTGGATTTAAATTTTATATTTTATTTTTATTATTAATAATAATACTTCTTATTTATCATATTTAGTTTTGTTTAATATGATAAACATATAATATTAAAGATGTGTACCAAACCTTTTCACAAAATTTTGTATTTTTATATTTTTCATTTCTATCTATTTTTTATATAATTATGACATCATATGTTAGTCTATTTGACTTGAAAGAGAAAACAATCTCATTTTTAGAAAATTTTAGATTTTCTATTCCATCTCCATAATTAATTGTAAAAAGAATTCTTGTTTATCACACTTATATTTGTTTAAAATAACAAATTTATAATATTTGAGATATGCCAAATGTTTTATAAATTTTCAATATTTTTGGTTTTGTAATTTTATCTATTAATTAGGACATCATTGATTGACCCATGTTACCTAAATGATTAGATTATTAGGGTGCAAATTGTGGAGATTGAGCTGAATTTGTGCTCAACCTAGGCGACTAGGCCCAATAGGCTCAAATCCAAGGATCAAGCTTGATTTGTCCAACTTGGCCTAGCCCGTATTGAAATTTGATGTACTCAGGTTGGGCTCAGGCTTGGATTGGTTAATTATTTATCCCCATGCATGTATACATGTAAGCAAATATGTGTCTATGTATGTATATAGGTCAGGCTCAAGCTACCTTGGGCTTAGGCTTAGGCCTGACCCAAGGACCAAAATCCAAGTTAGTTTGTCTAAAATTGCAAATTGTGTTGGTCTAGGCTTAGATTGAGCTTGCCCAATTTGTACTCGTATGGGTGATTGACCACAAATTATATGAAAAATAGTGTTTCTTTTTTTAGTTAGTTTCAAATTTTATTTTATTTCTATCATTAATAAAAATAACTCTTACTTATCACATTTGATTTTGTTTAATATGATAAAACGCATACCAAGGTTTTTAAAACCGGACCAGACAGGGAACCGTTCTAGGGTTCGGTTCTCAAGGTCGAATGGTCCTACCGGATGGCCCGCTCTGACAAAAAATAAAAAATAAAAAACCCAAAAAGCGACCAAAAACCATTCCTAGGTCGAACGGTTCGACCATCCGGGTTAGTGGTTCACTGACCAAATCAACAATTTTTGGCCAAACAGTGGTTTTGGGGTAAAATGGAGCTGGTCAGGTGATCGGTTCCTAGTTTTTCCAGTCTGACCCTCCGGCCCGGTCCGGTTTTGAAAACATTGATACAATATGGGTTGATTGATTTCACTTAAAAGGTTGAACCATTGACCCATTGCTTGAATAGGAAAATGGTTTTGTGTTAGGTGATTTTAAATTTTATATTTCATATTCCATCTTTAATAAAAATGCTTCTTATTTATCATAGTTATTTTTGTTTAATATGATAAATATATAATTTTAGAGATGTGCCTTTTTTGTAATTTTTATATTTTTATTTACTAGTAACTATGCACGTGCTTTGCATGTGGCAATTCTAGATGATGATAATGATAATAATAATGTATCCAAAATTTTCTATAAACTTTATGTATTTTTTTATTTTTGGTTTATATTTTTTGTTTTATATTATTAATTAGATGCAAATCGCAAAATCCAAATCTAATTATATAAACACCTCATCCAAATAGATAATCAGATTGAGTTGTGAAGTTTCAAATATCATTGACAAGCTTACCTACTTGGATAGATTCTTCTTTTTGTAATGTTTTATTTTTTGGTGTCTCTTTTTTTTGTTCATTTATCAAAAAAATGTAAGATTTAAATAGAGTGAATTAAATGAGGTGAAAAGTAATAATTCAATTTCCAATTTATACCTCACAATTAAATAGAGACTAAAAATGAGTATTTTATTCAAAAGAAAGTTCCACAATCTTATTCATATTTTTAATGATAGTGTAAATATAGAATTATAGTTATCTTCAATTTTTCTATAATTTTTTTTTATTTCTGAGCGTAAAAATAATTCTGATATGTCACACTTATTTTTTGTTTAATATGATAAATATAAGATATTATACATGTGCCTAATGTTTTTTTTTGGCAAAATTTATGTATTTTTATATTTTTTTATATTTTATTAATTTTTATTATTTATTTATAACACTAAAGGTTAACACATTTGACCCAAAAGTAGAACTGTTAATTTTTGCCAAACAATAAAATAATTTCATTTTTGGTTAGTTCTAAATTATGTATTTCATTTTTATTGTCAATAAAAATAATTCTTGTTTATTATACTTATTTTTTAATTTAATTAATAAAGTCATAATAAATATGTCTTTTTTTCTATATTTTTATAATTTTCTATATTTATTTCTATTTAACAAATTTTATTACCTAAGTATGACTTTAGGCTCCATTTAGTTTGTGGGATAGGGATGATAAAAAAAGGAATATTCTAAAAACATTCCTTTTTTCTTTGTTTGTTTTGAAGGAAATAGGAGAATGGGATGGAAAAAACGTGGGATGCGGAATCCCAAAAATAAGAATGCGGGGTCGCACTAAATCAATGCAACCTCAATGAGAAAAGGAAAGTCGAGGACCTTTGTGGGAAAAATTATCGAGGCTTGTCAAACACAAAGCTCCTTCGTTTCTCCATCTACTTACTTCAGACATGTTCCAACATTCATATCTCCGGTCACTTTTCCGGCGTTTTTGAGTGGTGGTAAGACCACACTCATTTTCTACATGGCCGATCAGACGATGGGGCCATCAAGATTGATGGCTCGTTGCTTGAATTGCGTTGAACAATCTCAGTACCAAGAGCGACGTCTTCCATTTTGGGATCCTACTGTTGGAAATTATCAGAGGCAGGAACGTCATTGACGTGAACTACAACCCGCCTTCTATTGTTGATTGAGCCCTGCCACTTATCAAGCAATTTGAGTTCACTCCTCTGTTCGATCCCTGGATCGGGCTGCCAGAGGACCCGTCGGTAATGCATCAGTTGAAGGTGCTGGCGGATCAGTGTGTTGGGAAGATTGCCAAGAAGAGGCTGTTGATGGTAAAGGTGGTTGACCTCGAAGAAAGTTTCCTTTGCAATTTGGAACCTGTTGGTACTCGTTATTCAATCTCAACTAGTTCGGCTACTGCAACGAAAATTGGCTCTACCACAAGCTGCAATGCCCGTGTTGCTGTTTTGTCTTTTTTTCCCAAGACCCTCTCGAAGAGACACCTCCCATCTCCATTTGAGGAGCAATCAATATTCAATAATGGCCAAGCTCAGCCAAAGTGATGATACCTTCCTCTTGACTCTTCTTGCTTTGCCATCCCTCTGGTTGAACTTTTGCTCCTCCTCTTCTTCCAGGACCAGGAGGGTTAGGGCTTCTACCACCATAAGCCAATTGCAAAGAGCGGGTATTGTTTAGATCTCAAGTCTAGCAATGAGAATGCATGTTGTTAGATTGTTGAACAAATCCAAGTCTCTGGGTGTGTTGAAAACCACATCGTTGATGCAAAGTAGTGAAAGAGGATTCATGTTTCAGCTGGTGAAAAATCCTCAATTCAAAGGATTGAGCATGCCTTGATGGGTGGTAAGTGTGGAGAAAGGTTTCCAAAAGAAAATACTGGATTGTGGATAGGGAACGATCAACAGCTGCATCTGTAGAATTTAAATGAAAGCAAGAAAATTGATCAGGTAATTAAATTCCCTCAGGGAGAAGTGCTTAGGGATTCTGGTGACAATGTAATTCTCAGTTATTCAGGGCCATCTGGGTTTGGAAATTCTCTAGGGCAGAACTGTTGACTTTAATTCAAGGCTTTGAACTGATAGGCCAGTAGGGATTTATCGAATATGGTGGTTGAGGGGGATTGTCAAGCAGTCATTTTTTGGATGAATTCTCAAGAACAAATACCTTGGCAGTTTAGACAGTTAATGAGATTGGATCACTCCTAACGTGTCAGCTTGAACATCTCATTCATCTGGGCACTCAGTAGTGCAAATATGCTAGTTGATTCCCTCGCAAGATTGTAATTTGTAAAAGGTTATTATATTCTATTGTTTTTGTGCTTTCTTTGGCCTGTGCTGAGAATCTATTGTAATTTCTCCTACCTGCTTTGGTTCTGAGCAAGTGTGGTTTCTTTTCTTATTTAATGAAATTCACCCTGTTGCTTATTGAAAAAAATGACTCTAAAACTTAAAACACAACTAATAAAACACTTGGGCTGAAACCTGCAGAAAATTAAATAACTGAAATACCCCCTAGGCCCTATTATGTAAAAATTCACAAAATTCAAGTTTTGACTTTAGACTTGTTTGTTTTACTTTATACATATGTAGCATTAGATTTGACCTGCATATGAAGGGAAAGAGAAAAATGGCAGTTCTGAACTTTTCCATAAGAAAAGAAAAAAAATGGTAGTTCTTGTAGAAGGCCTCCAAGATTATGATTATAATCAATAGTACCAGGAGAGATTGTGTTAGGGATTGATCTTCATTTAAATTGATAGGTCTTTGGAAGCTCACACATTTAGGGGTCAAAATAAGTAACTAGAGCTATGAAGTACCAGATGATGCAAATTTAGAATATGCATAAGCTTGGCAGGAAAGGAATAAGTTAACCATTAACACCACATTTGTGCTTCTTTTTTAGTATGTCAGGCATTTAAATAAATATATTTCATTCTTTGTTTTTTTGGTAGAAAATATATGTCATTCTAATAAAGTCTTTTATTCTACCATACTATCAAAATAACAATGATAATGATGTTTGAAAATTTATTCTGGGATCTGGTTTCAGTTTATGGACTTCTAGCTTCCCTTCATGGCCGTTCTTAGCACCTTTGTTTATTTAGCCTTTATTATGCCAATTACTTGAATCATTAATTTTTTCTATATGTATTTTATTGTAAATGGTTCATCCAAAGTTGTTTTTTTTTGGCATATGGCAAAGGTGACTATGTAAATAGAGAGAGAAAGAGTTCTACAAGGATGGAAATCTTAAAACAAAAAAGGCAAACTAGGGGAAAAAAGACAGAAGGTGACAAAAAAATTCGAATCTACCTCTGATTATTTTCCCACAAGAAAACATGGGAAAATGAATTTTCTCATTATTTTCCCTTGTATAACCAAACGGTAGAAAGTGAAATTTGCACACTTTCTCATCCCATCCAAATTTTCCCGCAAACCAAACGGAGCCTTATATGTTAATCAACTTGATTCGGATGGTTGAATTGCTTAGCCACTACGTGGATAAAGAATGATTTTGTTTTTGAGTCAGTTTTAAAATATATAGGTTTATATTGTTAAAAATATTGACATAGATCTAATTAGTAGTATTTATTAGTGAAAAATAACTTAAATATATGATTTAATAAGAGAAAATCAGAGTTAATACATTAAGTATAAGACATAATGAAGGGGGATTTAATGAGGTGGAAAGTAATGATTGAAGTTACATTTTCAACCCTTACAAATAGATGGTAATTTTAGTCCAGAAAAACTTTCTCTTAATCCACACTTTTATATGTAGTATAGAGTTTTAAGCATTTATTATTTAACTAGGAGACCATTGATTGACCCATTTGATTCAAATAGTTGAACTATGTATATATATACCACAAATACAAACAAATAGTTTAGTTTTCATGTTAGGTTTGAACACATCGGTTTTGTATTGTTAAAATTATGTGGCATAGATTTAATTAGTAGAATTTATTAGTAAAAAAAAAAAAACTTCAACTAAAAGATCTAGGGAGGAAAATGAGTTTCAATACCATGAGAGGGAATTGAATGAAGTGAAAAGTAATAGTTTAAGGTGGCGTTTGATAAATCTAAAAAATCAGATTTGAAAAGTTAAAAGATATTAAATGTCTGAAATTTGAAAAGAGGCATAGATGCTTTTCTACTTTTTAGAGGATCTGAATCCATAAGTTTGTTTGTGTTGGATCAACCCTTTACCATATGAAATTTACTGATTTTACTATTTTACCCCTAAAACATACTATTTGGAAATGTTGAATTCAGTTTGCATTATCTCATAAAAACTAATTTTCAACCTCAAAATAATATTGAAACAATACAAATAAAAAAATAATAAATTAATAATTTACACAAATAAAATTAAAATAATTTTTAAAAATTAATGAAATAATTAAAAATTACTAGTTAATAAAAATAATTAATAATTAATAAATAATAAATAACACAGGTAAGTTTAATAAAAAATATTAAAATAATTAATAATTAATAAAAATACTTTATAATTAATAATTAATAAAAATATTATTATTATTCATCGAATCACTACTACTGCATGTTGCAATGGCGGTGGTGGTGGTCGGAAGACAGGGGAGAGAGAGAGAAAGAGAGAGAGAGAGAGAGAGAGAGAGAGAGAAAGAGAAAGAGAGAGAGAGCAAGAGAATATAGGGGAGAGAGAGTCGCTGCTGCAAGTTGTAGCAGCAATGGCGGGAAGAAGCAAGAGAGAGAGAGAGAGAGAGCAAGAGAGAGAGAGAGAGAGAGCAAGAGAGAGAGAGAGAGAGAGCAAGAGAGAGAGAGAGAGAGAGCAAGAGAAGATAGGGGAGAGAGAGTCGCTGCTACAAGTTGCAATAGCGATGGCGGGAAGACAGAGCGAAGAGAGAGAGAGAGAGAGAGAGAGAGTTGCCGCTGCAACTTGTAGCGGTAGTAGTGGGAAGACAGGGCTGATAGATAGAGAGAGCGAGAGAGAAAAAGAGGTCGAATGTTTAGGTTTCCTGGGTTTGGGGTTATCAGGGGTAACTCACGTCATTTCCAAAATATTGTAAAGATATTTTGGACTACGCACCAGCTCTGAAATGCGTTTGAGCACGTTAAGAGCCAACCCAAGGTCTACTACTTTCAAATTTGAAAATAAGATTCAGACCAATTTTAAGTGGTAAAAGCAAACAAGAGGTGAGGTCTGAAAAGTAGCATTTTTAGATTCAGACCTCTAAAAAGTGCAATCAAACGACACCTAAGTTATACTTTTTGTCCTCATGGCAAGAGAAGGACCAAATTAAAAAGCAAGGGTGTTTTAATCAAGAAAAGTCCACAAAACTCATTTATTTAATGTGTAGTACATATAGGATTTAGGCGATGTTCAGCACCATGTTCATTTCGTGGACGAAACCCACGGGATGAACACCTATTTGGTTGGCTGTGGACGGGATCGGTCCACGCTATATCGTGGACCGGTCCCGTCCACACCCCAATTTCTCATCCATGACAAAAACTCGTGGTTAAGGCCCGCCCACAATCTATTTTTGATCCCTTCACACTCTCCCTGAAAGGATGAAACCCTATTGTCTGTTTCACATTTTAATATTTTTGTTAATAAAATATTAATTATTTTACCTAATTTTTTTTAATTTTATCAATAAAATAATATATTTAAATATTTTTTAAAATTTTAATTATTTTACTATTGTTTTTATAAAAAAATAATATTTTATTGGTTAATATTAATTCATTGATGCATTTTTCAATATATTTATCATATAAAATGCAAAAATTAGATATTTATGGTTAATTGTGTAGATCATTCATAAAATGTATATGAGATACATTAAAGCAAAAAGTGTGGGTGTGGATTGGTCCACACCATGCCTATAGAACGCCACAGTAGGTGTGGACGGGTCCAATCCACACAGTTTGTCCATAGTTCAGAACAATTGTAGACTGTGGTGTGATGTGGATTGGTCCCTGCCACAGGGTGTGGTGTGGACCATTCCACACTCACCAATTTCTCATCCACACTACAAAACACCCTCTTAATGAGAATGATAGAAGTTAATACTTTAAATGTAAGACTTAATAAGAGGGAATTGAATAAATTTAATATAAATAGTAGCTAAAATTATATATTTTTACCCTTATAATAAAAGGACCAAATTCAACAATGGTAGTATAGATATAGATAGCGGTGAACAAATCTCTGGGGACCAGAAGAACATGAAATTTAATTGAATTGCACGTCAGTACACTATTGCCTTAGTTGTAGTGATCTTTTAACTATTTATTTATTTTGTAAGCACTCCTTCAGCAATCACCATGTTGTTATCTTAGCTTGCAATGAAGACCTTAGGGTTCCAAAGAGGAGGCAGAGGTCCGATTCATTGAAAAAGCAACAATTTATTGAGTTTTATTTATGGTTATGGGAATACAAGTCAATTTGGTCCAATGAAATCCATGCTCTGTTTGGAACGAGTACAAATACAAATATGTATAGTACAAAAAACAAATACATTGATCAAAATATTTGAACATATAAAAAAAAGCACAATGGTGTAAATTTACTTTTATTTTCATGGTTTTAAAAACCAGCCCAAAAATAAAACTAGTTTGCCCACTGATTCTCAGGTCAAATAGTACCGATTGGTCTGAACTCCTGTCAAACGGTTTTTACTATGATCCAAATGCTAAACCACAAGATTTCAGAAAGCAATTCTTCCATACCAAAATTAATGTACGTTATTGGCTTCCTCATTATTGGATTCTCTGAATTTGCATATTTGGAGTCACTTCAGAAGTATATAAGATGAAATGATCAGATGGTTGGGACGAAAATTCATTATTCACCATTATTTCTCAACAAGACATACGACATTGGTAGAAGAAAAGAAGAAAACAAAGTTAAAAGGGCGAATTTGGTGCTCAATTTAAAAAGAGTAAAAATATAAAAATATTAGTGCAAATACATGTTTTGAAGTTCGGGGATTGACTTGACATAATTTTTGATTTTAATAAATTGATATTTTATAAACTGATGAAATAAATAATTTATCAAATCCATATTTGTATAAAAATATGACTTTTGATCTCAATAAATTTATATAAAATGTATTAATAATAGAATAATTATTTTAGTACTTAAAATTTATAAATCTGCACATAATAAGTATCTTAAAATTTTTTATATACTTTTATAAATTATAAACTATTATTTTAATTTAAATAAAATAATATATTTATTATTTACAAAAATAAAAATATTATTTACAAAATACTCAAGAATATAATATTAAATTGATCTATCAAATCCAATAACCTATATTTACATCAGAAAATGGTTTTTATTTTAGAAAAATTATAGAATAAAAATATTAATAATGGAATAATTGTTTTAATAATTAAAAATTATGAATTTGCATATAATTATTTTAACTTTAAATTTAATATAATTAATTTATTTGTGAAATTTGTATGTATTTTCTTAACATATCCACATGCTGGGTCTATCAAACCATTTGACCCAAGAACTGTTTTAGCCATTCTTTTGAATTTTTTAAAATTTTTAAATTTTTTTATCAGGACAAGCTATCCATTCAAATCAGACAATCAGACCGTTTGACACGGGAACCGGACCCAGAACGGTTCCCCGTCCCGTCCGATTTTAAAAACCTTGGGGTGTCACTTCCCCTAAACGAGGGGCAGAGAAAGGGGTGGTGGTCTTGAGGGGAGTCGTGGTTCCCCTATGCCTTAAAATCTCCACCCCTCACCTGCAGATTGCCATCTAAAATTCTTCGAATTCGCTTTCTGGAATTATCATTTACTACTCCAAAACATGAGACAACTGAGAGGGAGTATATTCAATATTATTTTATAAATGAACTCTCTATTAAAACATGAATTGCCGTCTTAGCTCAGTCGGTAGAGCGCATGGCTTTTAACCATGTGGTCGTGGGTTCGAATCCCACAGACGGCGTTTGGGTCTTTTGGCATCTTCAGCCCTTTACAATGAATTGAAGTTTCAAATCCCTGCCAAAATTCTCATGTGTGATGCTCTGCTGCTTTTTCTTAAAAACCCTGCGCCAGTACATTACTAACCGTTTTTTCTTTCTTTTATTTTCATGCACAAGCTAGCATATCGATCGGTCTGTGTAAGCCATGCTTTTAGATGGTGGGACTTCATCAGCTGTAATCAACAGCGCCACTGAGTTAGGGGTGCTCACGACGGATCAACGTCGGTGAGAAAACACCGAAAGACCTTCAGGCGATGGCTGGATTTTGGATTAGGGATGTCTCATTTACCTTCACTCTTACTTAAATTAGTTTGCAGTAAGCTTCACCCTTTTGCTTTTTTAACTGTTTTCGTTTTTATTCATTTCTCTCGCTTCTTTGCATGGGTTGGTTTGCAGGTGGAGTTGTTTGGATTCTGATAATTTGTATTCCTCTTTGAACGGCCCTTGCGTGATATGGGTATCAAGCTAGGGCAACAAAAAAAAAAAAAAAAAGAAAAGAAAAGAATTCGCCAGCTTAACAATATTGTTTTATCTAATTAAGATCTTCTCAGTTGTGGCTAGGACCTCTGCCCTAGCCTCCTCAATGGTTGAAACTACAATTCTCAACATCTTGCTGATAGTAAGAACGTAACTGCAGTTCGGCCAAGATGCGTGCATGGTGGAACCTCTTTGTTCTAGTACTTCTACTGCTCCCTAGCTTAATTGAGCTGATCAGGGAGGAAGAAGAAGTCGAGGTCTGGCCTCCGTACGTGGTTTGCCTCAAATTCTCTCAAGAAATATCTTCAATACAAAGGTGGTGCTTGGGCTGCTGTGCAGTTCCAAAACAACATATATATTCCTCCCTGCAAGCACTCAGCTTCAAAAAGCACTTCATCTTCCCTCTCGACTGGTCAGGGTGACGATGAAGGCTGTCTTGGCGAGGTGGGGTCTGTCCATATGACAGATTCCGTTTTGCCGCTCAGAAGACTATTTGCTCTTATGTTTATTGGATCAAGACTGGAAGTAGTATTTTATACGATCGAAATACTGAAACTGAAGCTGGTATTAATGATGATAGCGCATGCACTGAAAGGAAAGATCAATCCTTCCATTTATCACTCGAACCCCCCATTCTATTTCTTACTACCGATGAATGTATGCCATGCGCATGGGAGTACTAAGTACGCAATTCATGCATGCATGCGCATGCGAGTACTTTGGCAAAAGTATTTTTTTATAAATTTACTTTTATAAAAGTGGTTTTATAAAAGTGTTTTCATTTAAAAGTACTTTTATTAAAGTATTTTTATATAAAGTATTTTCATGTAAAAGTATTTCAGTAAAAGTACTTTCGCAAAAGTAAACATCTATGGCAACAGTTTTGTAGGCAGAATTTCCTTGGAGAATGAAAATGAGCAAGATGGGGCATGATTATTTTTATTCTACAGGCTACTCAATTTTTGTGATGTGGGGCTAATTTTTCTTCTAAAATGAATGTAGCCTATGCCAAAAATTTTGTAACCAAACACTAATATTATTCATTTTTGTCCATTCTTGCATAAAATGAGCAAAAATTAAAAGATTGAGGCCCAAAGCAATGAACCAAACATGGCCTTAAATTCTGAATTCGGGAAGGGATTAAAGTTTCCAACGGGGCAGAGTTTAGAGTGCTATTATTTCACTCGGGATTTCCTACCCACTCTATGGGAGAGATGTGTGGCTCCAATTCACAACGGGTAGAGAGTGGGTAGAAAAAGCGAGTGGGAAATCTGGGCTCCTATTATTTAGTCTAACATTGCTGACAAGGCAATCCTTAAAGCTTTTAAAATTGGTTACTTTGATTACCAAAGGGAGCAGCAGAGTGGGAGATAGAAGAAGTTATTAGAAGGCTGCAAGAACTAATATATAACACTAATTGCATGCATGAAGCAACTCCGGATCTCCTATCCACGAGAACTCTGCCCATGTTTACCCACAACATGCCAGATTAAGTACTGCCCATGAGAACTCTGCCCTCATTTCTAGTATAAGTATAGAGTTCCAGAGGAAATTAAGCCAAGAAGTTACTAATGAGGAAATCTTTAATACTCTACTCTCCATGAAGAATTTGAAAGCTCCGATGGGTTAAATGTTCTTTTCTTTAAGAAATTCTGGAATATTATTGGAGATTCTGTTTGTTTGACTATCAAAGCTTTGTTTGATTCGGGGAAACTGAATCGAAATGTAAATAAAACATTCATCTCTCTTATTCCTAAAACTGAAAACCCATCAGTTTCTGATCCTCTCTCTCTCTGGAGAAGCCTTGAGAACATATTTCTGATCTGATTCAAGAAACAATGGAAGTCCACTCTGACTCAGAGAAATCAAAAGTCGAGCTTTTACTTCAGTCCCCAAGAAAGTTGAAGACCCCTACTGTGGATGATATGGGCTTTTACCAGACAAAGAAAATAGTGGATTCCTCTCGAAAACCAGATCGGTTATCCACTTTGAAGGAACTTAAACAATCCAAATCTATACTGGACAAAAGATTGAAGAAAAAATGTTTTGATACTCTGCTGGTGGTAGATCCAACAGGAACTTCGTGTAGTCTCTCTGATGATGAAAGGCAAGCCAGGGGTGGTTTTTGGACATAGGTCACAACAAAGAAGAAGAGAAATAGGAAAATATACCCTACAGATGGTCCGAGGCCCTTCACTAGATCACAAGCTGATCCAGGTAAGAAAATCTCAACCAGTTCCTCATGAATGGAATTTTCTAAAATATTAGAGGGATTAACAATCCCTCCTTAATTCATAGATTGAAGAGAATTACACTACAACGGTGATTTAGAGCCGGCGGTCATTGTGACCGCCGCTATAGAGATGTTTAAGGTGGCGCACTTCCAAAGACCGCCGCCTACATCGGTTTTAAAGGCTGATGCAGCAGTCTATATTAATACCTTCGGTGGATTTTATAATTAAATCGGAAATAAACCAGTCTAAATTCCGGTTCCATAGACCAAATGCGGGGAGGCAAAAAATTCTTTCTCCCGCGCGAAGGCTCCTATTCGACAAGGCAGAAGTCTTTCCAGCATAGAACCTTGCAGAGGAAGAGGAATTTTGAAGAAGAGAGAAAGGTTAACGAGCAAGATAAATTGCAGAAAGGTTTACGATCAAGCGATTGACTCTTCGCATCTTCTCCAAGCCAAGGGTTTCTGCTCGTTTCAAAAGAGAGTGAAAGAACTAAGAGGGAGCCGCACGGTTGAGTGAAAGAGCCAAGGGTTTCTGCTCGTTTCAAAATAGAGGGTTTCTGCTCGTTTCAAAATAGAGGGTTTCTGCTCGTTTCAAAATCTCCGCTCAGGATGTTGAGGAGAACATCTGCACATTTGTGAAGAAGGGTTTGGATTCAGATTCAGAGTTTGAGGAGCCGAATGCAGATGCAGTACAGTCCACTCCCAACTCCCAAGTCCCACCAGAAGGAAGCCACTAGCAAGAGGCAAATAAATAGAGTGGCCGAAGCTGTGAATTGATCATAGACGGGAGTTCCTAGCCTTGGCCGACGGCGAAGCATTCACAGTGAGTCTTTAGCTCTTTCCGTAGAATTCTATGATATCTCCTCGTTTTCGATTAAAAAGTCTTATATAGGCGTTTGATTATTTCTTGATAATCCTGTTACGTCGTTGGCTCTTCAATTCGAATCAAATAACCGTTTTCTCCTGTTATTTCCCCAAAGTGTTATTGTAAATAGTTTATAGAAATTGAACGTTAAAGCACCAACTGTAGCTTCTCGTTGACTTTGGTGTTTCCACTTCCTCAGATTTTAACCCCTTGCATCTACTCATCTGCTTGTTTAAATGGTCGTACGTAGTTTGGTTCATACTCCCATTCTTTGTTCAATTATGTCCAAATAACTATGCCAGTATTTTTTTGAGGTTCTGTTTACCTATTATCGATGTTTTGTTCCCGGTTTAATTATGTAAATCCTTGGTCTTAGTTGGATGTTGCATTGTTGATTGACTTGATTTTCTCTTATGTCACTGTTATTCCATCTGAATTTTGAATAATAATATCTAATGCCATCTTTGCAATTTGTAGATTGTGAGCAAGATCTAATTCTTATTGAATTAGAATAACTTCTTTTCTCTTTTGCTATTGTTATCCCATATTCCCATCTTAATCAGATTGGTTAGAAAGAAATGATGATAATAAATGGTATTGATATTTGGGTGATCATAGAATAAAGTATCGTTGTTTTGAGGTACATAATTTTCAAGAAAGATCGAAAGAATCCATGGTTAGCATATTGCAAATGTCGATTGATGTTTTCATTTCATTTCTTTTGAAATCTTACTGGATCGTAGAAAACAATTTCCACTTATTTGAATTCATATCCTAGGAGAGTGATATTCTGTATCTGTCACCTAGTAATTCCCCTACTTAGAAATGGAGAAGGAACAAGAACTAGAGTGGCTCGAAGCACAGAAGATTGTCGTAAGTGAAGACCTCATAGCAGCAGCTAAACAACAGCTGGAATTTCTAGCAACTCTTGATAGGAACCGATGTCTCTATGACGGTCCTGTTCTGTACTATGCTATTTACAAGTATGTAGATTAACAAGTTGTTTTATCAATACTTTTTGATTCATGGTTTTCATTTGGCATGTATCTTGGTACATCATGGACTTAATTTCCTTTTCTTTTCTTTGTGATGTTTTCAAATTGTCAGGTGTTGGTAATAGGGATGGAAATTTTCCTGTCCCCGTCGAATACCCGGCTTCCCTAATTCAATGGGGTCAGAGATGGAGATTGCCTTGGCGGGGACGGGGATTGATAGTGATACCCGACCGGGTATGAGGAGTGAATTCACTGCCCCACCCCAAGGGGATCGGGGATGGAGAGTCATTTTTATCCCCAACAGGGATTGGGGTTGGGAGACATGGAGTATGGTCCTCATCCCGTTTCCATTCCTAGTTGGTGACAACCACCTTTGACCTTTGGAGATATGCAGTTTGTATGTGTCCTATTTTAAAGTGTTAGGGACAAGTGGAAAAGGCCATTGCCCAATGTTGGTCCCAGCTATATTTAGGGACTTCAGAAGAAAGAATTGGGTACAGACCTAACTTCCAGCATTTTTAGCTTGTACATGGCTGGTCATAGATTGGAGCTCTGTTTTCAGGGTTGTTAGCCTGAGATTTTACCCTCACATTAAGCAATGGTCCCTACTTAAAGAAAACTATATAAGTTAAATACTGGTTTATAAGATCTACTATGGGAAGATGATGCAATCATGTTATAAGGAATATCGACTGGGCCTTAAAATGTGTCTTAAGCAATTTATAATGATGATGATTACAGTAATTACTAGCTATTTGTTGATTGGAGAAGCAGACAAGGTTTTATCCCTGTTACATAGTTGGACTTGGGCAGTACCATTCATGAAACCCTAATTGCACCCTGCCTACAAATGTGAAAGAAAAGGAAAGAAAGTTCTTCAGTAGATGCAGACCTCAACTGTTGAACCTTCAATATAAATATTGGTTATTCTCAATCTCCACTGTTGATTACTATTTTTACTTCATTCTAGGAAGATAGATTATGTGAATACTGCAATTGCATGTTTGACCCCTATGACTGAATTCTGATGTGTAAAATTTCAGGTACAAGGCTTGCTGGCTTCCCTTGCTTGCAAAACAAGATGAGCCTTGGATTTCAGAAGGCCCTTTGGTTGTGCCTCTTGATTGTGAATGGATCTGGCACTGTCATAGGCTCAACCCAGTATATCTTTGCAAGATAATTTTTCCCTTTTTTTTCCTTTTAAAATTGTGTATAATAAAATTTTCAAATCTGGCTTCATTGGTTTTGTTACTCAGGTCCAGTACAAAGCAGACTGTGAGGAATTTTATGGGAGGATCCTTGACAATTGTAATGTTGTGTCAACCATTCAAGGTGCTTCCACAAAGAAAACTAAAGAAATTTGGAACAGACTGTATCCTGAAGAGCCATACAAGCTTGACTTAGGCATCTCTTTATCAAAAAATATTGATGAAAAGTTTTCAGAGGCTCTTAGATGCACAAAATATGATTTGATTTCAGCTGTTAAAAGGCAGAGCCCTTTCTTTTACCAGGTAATTATGAGGATTTCATGCCTGTTTATTGCACATGCTGATGGACATATTGTATAATTAATTTATTATCTTACAGTACTGAAGATTTAAAACAGTTCTATGGAATTCTTTGTTAGACTTTACCAAGTACACATATTTCCTTTGCATTTATTTCTGTGGTAGGCTACATGAGCATGGAGAGAACTTTCTTATGAAGTGCAATTCTAAAAGAGCTCATTCGTATTCTGCAAGAGGGAATGTATGCGATTCTATCATATTCTGACACTAACTTTTGCATGTTTGCCACTAAATTAATAAATCTAATTGATTACCGTTGTTGATAAAAAGTGAAATATGAATTTTTTCCACCAAGTCTGTCTTTAGATTATAATGGAAATGAAAATTGAGGATAGAAAAGGATTCTTGAATCCAATACCTTTCATGTTCTGTTGTTCAGATCTGAAAAGGGGAAGCAGAATATGTGAAGTAGTGGATGCTGTGCTGCATTTTTTGTCAGTTCATTTTATAATAGAATGAATTGGACGTAGATGTCTTTACATTATTCGTAGAACCATGGAATCCATTCCACTATTTGACTTCTGCACCTCAATCCAAACACAATCATAGTTATTCAAAGACCTATACATGATTGCCATACCATGGCAAGAACTTCAATCTTAGTCCGATTTTCTAACCTGATATCTTGTCCACTTATGTCCAAACATATCCAGGCATCACAGACTTTGATGACTATGAGATAACCTTTAAGTAAGTGAAGTTTGAAGGATAAATATGTGAAAGGAAAATGTTGGGTTTAAAATGTGAATTCAAACAATTTGAAAGAAGAAAATAAATCATATGGGCTATGGGAGCTAGGGTTTCTTAGAAAAAAGAGGAAAGTGGCATAACTTTGTTCTCTTTTTCAAATGGTTTGTACCCACATGCATGGAGGGTGGGGTTCCAACTGATTCAGTTTATAAGGTCCCTGGTTGGTTGTAGCAGAGACTTGGGATCCTGCCACCTTCACTGTGGTCGGGGGCTTATGAGGTTTGGGGGATGGGATATCCTCCCTTTTGTGTAGCCCCATTGAATGCAACCGACTAATTAGATCGTTCAAATTTTGTATTTGTTTTGTAGTTTGACTTGGATACCTTTTCTAATTAGATTTCAGCAACTATTTTTCTGAATTAAGAGCAGTAGGGCAATGCATAGTAGTCATGAATCGCTAGTTGTGTGTCAAAGAAATATATGATACTGTCCCCTCCACAGAAACAGTAAAGAAAAAAGAGAAAATAAATTTCCCATAGAAATGACTTAAGAAACCTTTAAAATTTATGGCATTTAGTAATTTGTAGCAAGTAGGAAATGTATCCAGATGGTGAGACTCATTCTTTGCATATATCACATGATTCACATCTTTTTGCTTGGGTTGTATGTAATCTTCTTCCTGACATTGCCATTTTTTCTAGCACACCCCTGGGTCAGAGAAGGGGGAGATGCCTCAGAGATCCCTGTGGATATATCAGTGCTATCTAATATGCGGCAATTTGTGAAGTACAGCCGGTTGAAGCAGTTTGCACTAAGGGTAAGAAGTGATTTTCTTGGTTGGAAACTTGGAGCTCATTGTCTCAAGGACCAAATATCTTCACCATGACTTGCACTTAAAGAGCTCAATTATTCTTATGTCTGCATTTATTTCATCTTGCAGGCCTTGGCTAGCACACTTGATGAAGAGGAGCTTGCTGATCTTAAAGATCAATTTGATGCAATTGATGTGGACAAAAATGGTTCTATTATCTTGAAGAAATGAGACGGGCATGTTTTCTTTCGTATTCTAGAAACTTGATTAGCAGGAATTCAGCTCCTTTTGTTTGTCATAACGTTGCCTGTTTGTATGCAGGCCCTTGCAAAAGATCTTCCTTGGAGACTGAAGGAGCCACGTGTTGTTGAGATTCTTCAAGTGGTAAGCTAAAGAGAAGCATTGGCTAGCCAACAATATATTGGGATTAGCATTTTGCATTCAGGTCTACTTCAAAGATATCAACACTTGCGTTCTTCTTAGTTTTAACTCCCCCCCCCTTCAAATGCTTATTTGATTTTGTTCCCTTTCATTTCAGGTTCTCCAACACTTGTCTTACTGCACATGGACATGACTATTCACACCCATTAAGTGCCTTAACACTCAATATCAACACAACTTAAGAGAGTTTGAGCTTGCAAGCCGTATATTCACTTCCTACATGGAAACCTCCTCTTCTATGATTACATGGAAAATGGACATTGTATTGTTGAGAATTTTATTTTTTTTAATCTTTTCTATTTGAACAATTGGGCATTGTATTTGAACAATTTATTTTGGATATTATAAAATAATTGCCAAAATTTGTACTAAGTTGGCTTCTCTAGAACAAGGTGCCTCTATTAAAGGGAAGAATACTGTGGATAATATATCTATTGTTCAGGAACTTGTGGCTGATACTGATAGAAAAGTGCAGGGAGGAAATGTGGTTTTAAAATTGGACACAACAAAGGCTTATGATCGATTAAACTGGTTTTCCTTCAAAATGGGTGCTTCTTAGATTTGTTGTTAGTGCAAAATGGGTGGAGCTCATCATGAAAACAGTTCAAAACTGTTGGTTTTCTATATTATGGAATGGAGTGGTGATTGGTTTCTTTAAATCTACTAGAGGGGTGCGGCAAGGAGATCCTCTCTCCCCTTACCTCTTCATATTGGCTGAGGAAGTTCTGAATCAAGCTCTGATTAGATGTGGGAATTAATGAAATGATAGAGAACTGCTATGTTTCCTCTCGAGGCTGCCCTTTGGTCACTCATTGTTTGTACACAGACGACACCATAGTCTTCACCAAGGAAAAGAAAGGGCTCTGGAGAGAGGAATGGAAGTGCTTCACATATATGAAAAGTGCTATAGTCAGCTTATAAACAAAAGGAAGAGCTGCTTCTTCACATTAGCAAAAGCTTCACTAGCCTAGATTCAGATAATTAATAGAGGGAATTACAGGTTTTACTTGTAACAAACTCCCTTTTACATACTTGGGAGTCCCAATTAGTAAGGGAAGACTGAAGTCCATTCAATTTGAGGAATTAACCTCAAAGATTTATACGAAGACGACAGGATGGAAAAGTAGGCTTCTCTCCGCTAGAGGGAAAATGATTCTTATCCGACATGTGCTCTCCAGGATTCCTATTCATATGTTAATTGCTGTAGTAGCCACACCAATGGGAGTACTAGGGTGTATAGAGAAGATTTTTTTCGGAGTTTCTTTGGTTGGATCGGCTGGGAAGCAAGACAAATGACATATATGGGTTAAATGGCAGAATCTGTCTTACCCATTCAAGGAAGGAGGGTTACAGGTTCAAAATTAAGTTAGTTGATATCCACCATTCCCTCACGCTTAAGGCTTTGTGGAGAACGTTATTTCAGCACTCTCTATGGGCTTCGTTCTTTAAAGCCAAATATCTAAAACATCAACACTTCTACATTTCTTCTTACCCCCTATGAGCAACTTGGACCTGGAAAGTTAATTTTGGGTTCATTGAAGAAGTGGTGAAAGGTTCTAAGTGGCTACTTATAGGCACTGGATATGTTAATCTTTGGTTAGATAAGTGGCTAGATATGGGACCTTTGATTGATATGGTTTCCAGAATGGACAAAATAGATACTCAGGTTCAAGTTCAAAACGTTCTAGATGAGAATGAAGACTGGTAATTACAAAATCTCGGGCCGAATGACGAAATGATTAATTTAACTAGAGGCTCTAGGATTCGATTATCCAACAGACAAGACAAATTGATCTAGATAGCTAGCAATGATGGTGTTCACTACCAAGTCAACTTGGAATTTGGTCTGAAATAGATAAGGAGAGGTCGCCTGGGGGGAGGCCATTTAGAGCCATATGATACCCTTGAAGATTAGCTTCTTTACTCGGTGGCTGATGAAAGCAAAAGTCACAAAGTCAGGGTTGACCTTGACATTCAGACTCTAGGGATCTCCATGGTGTCGAAATGCTGCTATTGTAAAATTCTCAAATTGAGGATATGGATCACTTATTTGTTTGAAGTTGCTTGGCGAAGAAAATTTTGGTCTCATTTTAGTACTTTGTTGGCAATTGACTTCTTTCCTCATAAGCCCACTGGGGTAGTGATAAATAGCTGGATATCAGCATGCATCTAGAAATGCACATAATCAATTAATTGGCTAGAACGGTGAAGTCTTTATCCTGTTTGATTCCTTGGGAAATCTGGAAAGAGCGATGCCGGAGGCGGATGGAAGGGAATTTTACATGTTCCCAATAGGTGATTTGGAAAATAGAATGTTGGGTTTAGGAAATTGCAGACCTGGGTAAGGAAACCTCTTTCCTTTCCCCAATATAGAGGCTGTCCCTAAATGGTTTGGGTATTAAAATTCCACCATTGAAGTGCTCTAGATTAAATGTGCTATTACATCCAACCAGCCCCAATGGATTTCTTTAGAGCGGATCTTCATTCTTCAAGAGTAAATCCAGGTTCGAGTGGAGGGGAGGAATAATTCAAGATGGTAGGAACAACTTTGTAGTGGCTTTTCAAAACTGGTATGGAACAATGCGAAGCTTAAATGCTGAGGTGAAAGCTATGCTTGAAGGAGTTGAAATAGCTTGATCCATGGGAATTACAAATCAGTGGATTGAAATGGATTCAAAAATCTAACATGATGTGGTCATGAAGTGTTGTACAACACCTTGGCAGCTATGGTATTGGATGGGCATCATGGAGAACTACTAGGTAGATATGGATTTACAATTTGTACATATTTACAGAGAAGTGAATCAGATCGTAGATAATCTTTTCGAGAGGGGCAACAGTTCAACTAGCAATCTGATTTATAACTCCGTCGAGGATCTTCCAGTTGACACTCAAAAGACTTCTACAACATGATGGTCGTGGTATTCCCTTTTTGTGGTTTAGTTAGGGTTTGTTTTGGCTTATTTTGGAGATAATCTAATCTTATGTGTAGTTAATGTTTATAATACTAATGATCTCTATGTAAATAGATTTTCTCGAGGGGTAAGGCTTTTACGTCTCCCCTCCTAGGTTTCTATTCTTTGAGTAAAGTTTGAGGATTAAAAGGTGGCCTCCCTCCACCAGGAGTAAAGTTTGAGGATTAAAAAAGGTGTGAACAACATCTCTAATTGTTCAAGTTTTGCAGTTGGCAACGGAAATCCAGTTTAATATATATATATATATATATATATATATATATATATATATATATATATATGTATAAGACTTTATGTATAAGACTTTCAGGATACAGCCTCCACCATTCAGACATGTGGCGTTTTAAATTTAGACACAGCATTTTTATGAGAAGTTGCTGCTAAAGTCTATAGCCTATTACCACCATTCAGACAAGTGGCCTTTTCATTTTCTAGAAAGATAGACACGTGACAATTTTTGAGAAATTCCTACTAAAGCCTACAACCCACTATCAAGTTATAACCCCCCACCATTTAGACACACGACCTTCTCATTTTTCTGAAAAGCTAGGCACGTGGCATTTTCTGAGAAGTTGCTGTTAAAGTCTACAACCCACTACCACCATTTTCAATCCATTCATAAAAAATGCATAAAATGTAAAAGTGGTTATCCACAATCACTTCTACCTAGGTTTTATCAATCTCAATTAATCATTAACCCTCTATGTATCATAACAAAAGAAAACTATCCATATTCTAATAATTATTGAAAAACTATTTTTTGAAATAAATATTTCTTAAAATTTAATAATTATTAAAGTATTAATAAATATAAATTTAACATTATTGATTCCATTATGTAAATTTAACATTACTGATTCCTCGTAGTTAGTACGGGGTCATTCACTTAGTTTTGGCATGATAAGAAGCATGAGTCAAGCTTAATTTTTCTTTTCTGGATATTTACTTGGATTCCCAACGTTGTACGTTGGATTCCCATAATCGGTCTTCACGTTTTAAATCAAGCTCATAGATTTTGAGGGTGTTTGACAAGTCTTTCTAGGTAGATCTTTCAACAACATAATAGACGAGAAGACACTAAAATTTTGGGGTCTTGTCTTTAAAGACCAAGACTATTTGGTTCGCATTGTGGTCTATCGGGCTATTAAAAACAACTAGAAAGGCTATTTTCAATGTAGAAAGACCAACAACTTCATTTGAAGCTTCCCGATTTTTTACTTTTTCAGTCTTTCCATGCACTCATTTTCGAGTCTTTTGGTTTATGTGATACCAAGTGGGAAAAGAAAAGTTTTTGGTCTTTTGTGCTTCTTGTAGACTGAAAGACATTTCAAAAAGGCGTGCCAAACACCACCTTTGTTTATATATAGGGTTAATCTCTTAAACTATCCCTAAGTTTTAGGAAATTAATGTTCTCATCCCTATTATTTAGAAATTCCCTTAAAATACCCCAAGTTTTCTAATAATTGACTATATCCTCCTTTGTCGTTAGTATCTATTAACAGAAAGGAGGAAAAGATTATTTCACCCATTATTCTTCTTTAAATTTTCAAAATGAAACATTTGAATAAACCTACAACATTTGAATAATACCTTACTGGTATTGATTTGACAATAACACCTTGTTGGTCTTCTCCATGACAAACTTTCTCCGTTGGCAAAGCTTTTCAACAGATAGAGATATCCAGTGAAACCATCTACAACCCAAAAACAAGATGAGATCATCTCCCTTCTTTGTTGCTACAAAGACCTGTTAAATAGGTGAATAGGAGGGATCATCCATCTCCCATCAAAAACTAGATTTTGAGGATACCATCTTAGCCATTAGCTCTTACTAGTTCCATGTCCATTTGCTTCAATATCACAAGAAATGATGGGGAAATTCCCTTCTGTGTTCTTGACCTTTAACCAAAGAATTTGTTTTTACCCACAAGGTGGATGTTGAGTTTTATTTGAAAATTTGAAGAATAATGGAGGGCAAAATTGACCACAAAGACTAATATTGGGTTTTAAAAAAATTCTATACATTACATAGTGTCACATGGGAATAGATTGTGATGGAATGCTAACACGCACTAACAGTAGGGAGGATTTAGTAAATTGTCAGAAAACTCGGGATACTTTAAGGCAATTTTTAAATAATAGGGTAGAGTTAGTCATTTTCCTATAACTTTAGGATATTTTAAGAGATTTACCCTCATCTGTAGTACATATTCTGATCTGATTAAAGAGATTAGTATTGCATGATCGTTAATTGCTTATTTTTATGAACAAAAAATTGGTAATTTGCCTGCTTATTTAAAGGATGAAATTGGCACAAGAAAAGTGTTTACCTTTTCTATCTAAAAATATAATGATGGGGGCAGTAGAAATTTCATCGTATCTGTCACTTCAAACAGAAGGGATCTGTTCGTACAATTTCCCCGAAACGTTGAGGGAGTTTTTTGAAAGGCCGTAGTGTAGGGGGAGGTTAGAGCATTCGTGAGACACAGGAAGGGATTAAGTAATTTACCCTTCAACAAATACTGTTGTGACTAGTGTCATATGGTGGTAAGGTTCTTATGCACTTAGCCACTAATTTGAGTACATCTGACACCAAGAAATTTAATTACTTAGTGCATGTTGGCCATCGTGGCTTGCTATTTTCTATTTCATCCTTCAACTACATGTTTGAAAATCAATGTAGAAGAGAAATCTCAAATTTACATCAAGGACAGAACCTGTACATCACCACCTCTGATTTCAGCCCAGGGGCTCAACAAGCAACCTTAAGGTTCCTAAGCGAACCCTAAAGCAACAAATTTGACTTCTTGTCATTCCTGTCCTTTCTAAACAAATGATAGCTGACAAAAACACATATAGTCACCTTATCTATACAAATGATGCAAAACATGTAGCGAGGGAAGAAGGCATATACAGGAGAGGTCACAATTTAGTAATTTTCTGTACATGTCAGACCTTGCATTATCTGGGATTGGTTTTAGGTGGACCAAGCGGTTGACCTTCTGATCCTTGACTCTTTTCCAGAATTTTAAGTTCATTTGCAATCTGGATACGCCTTTCCTTCAAGAAGTTGAGCCGTGTTGTCAGCTTTGTCAGAGCATTGGATGCAGGCACAATTACCTGTTGTAACTAGTAACCATAAGATACAGAGTCAGCGCAACTTTATTTGATTCTGATCAACCAATCCAGGAGATATTGAGGGAGCCTTCGCAATGTAGAGTTAGCTTATGCCATTTTTAATAAGAAAATCCTACTTATTGCCTGAAATACTAAAACATCTTGAGGTGTTGCTTACAAAACAACAATGGGACTAGCATCCTGATTTAATGAAGAGACTTACCTCACCCCTTGCACCAGACTTCTTAGCATTTGAAGCAATTGATCCAATTACATCCCCAATAGATGAACCAAAGGCTCCTATAGATTTGATACTGTTTTGAATTGTTGTATCCAACTGATGCTTTTGAGGCTGCTGCTTGTTTGAAGAAGACGGTAAATCCTGCGACTTCATGTTGTCACAGTCTTCTCCAACCATGTTAATGTTCTGTTGAACATAGAAAATCCCTAGAGTTAGACCATCCAATTGGCAATTGATCTGTTTTCGTTTATGTAAAGAAGCTTGAATTAGAAAAGTCTTTTCATGACATCGACAAAAACATGCTTCAGAAATATCAGTTCTTTGCATAGGCGAGGCTAGCAGAAACAGATGCACAATAAAGAGTGAATTGTAACCCTATCATATCACAAATTAGATAGGTCTTACAAAACAAAGAAAACGGAGAGGATAAAAAGGAAAGGAAAATAAAGGAAGAAAACCTGATGAAACATACTATAAAAGATTGATTACCTAAATTTGGTGCATGCTCTAAAATTTACCATTGTTATATGATATAAGAATAAAATACATGAATATAAAATTGTGTAAGAACTGTTTACTCTTGTTCTCTTAATTTCTTCAAACAACTAACAGGATTGGGCAAAACACACATCAAAGAATAGGTAATTTGACCCCAGTGTTGGGATTGACTTCATTAATCCTGTTTTTCTCATATCTGTTCTTAAGCAATGCCTTACACGAATACATAGACATGTAAATCTTGTAAACTGCAACTGCTTCAACCAGCATCCTTTTTCAGAACCCCCTGATCTGAACACCCAATCTGCAGCAATGTAGTCCCTTGTGGTTCTACTGATGGTTTGTTTGCACATGATCAAACCATCTAAAAATTGTAGATTTATTTTGTCATCATTTAGAGGCATTCCTAGTCAATCTGACATTTTTTTTTCTACTTTTCTCTTCCTTTAAAAGTATTGAACAACCAATATAAATATATTGAAGGAACTTGTAATACAGTACTATCTACCTCAAAAGCCTTGAGGCAACGAGAAATCATACCAGGAACTTAAAAACCAAATTACTGGGTTCATCTTCCAGAGGAATACAACTGGAAGACTAGAGAAAAAACAATAAGCTACCTCATCATTGGCTCTGGACTTCTTGGGGTTAGATGAAGCTGCATTTCCAGCTACATGTGGCCCAATAGTAGATGAAGTGGAAGGGACCCCTACAGATTTGGTATTGCTAGAACTTGCGGAATCCAGTTTTACCATCTGAGGCAGTTGTTTGTTTGTTACGGATGGTAATCCTTGAATCTTCATATTTGAACTGTCTGTTCTGACCAAATCAGTATCCTGTTGTTACATTGAAGGTGTTCATCCCTGGGGTTAGTATGGACGATGAGCATTTCAGATACACATTTCTAAATGGCAATTGGAATTTATTATTAGAAAATTTATCTATGATATTGATATGTTATTTTGTTATTTATATCCAAAATCAAAGGGATGAACAAGAGTATTTACTGTTAGGGACTGTTTGGAAATCATAAACTTGGACCCGTAGGGGATAAAACTGCAGGTTTGGATCTCAAAATTCTGTCCTTTTGTAAGGTATAACCCAGAGGTAACGTGCTATAAGGAGTTACAGAAACAAACAGTAAAGCAGGACCTAAGAATGTAAACTAAGAGTTTCTAAACTAGATCAAACAATGAGAAACAACCAAGATACATTTAAAAAATAAGTAGGAGGATAAAATAAGGTCAGTAAGTCTGGTCATACCACAAGTAGGAGACAGCCTAATTCTCATTAATGAAATTCCTATTAAGCTAAAGATCTCTATGTCTAAATACTGCATTATCTATATTAAAAACGAGAAGCTCTTTCCTAACTTTGTAGTTATTTCAACCGTTCTGTTTTCACAAAGCATTGTAGGACTGGTTTTCTTAGTTGGTTCCTGATATAGAAAAATGAAAGGACAGGATTCCTGTAGCCAACCACAAATGGTTGGGATGGCTAAGTTGATAGTAGATTTAATTTTCTTAATTGAAATTTATTGTATGTCCTGATTGAGTTTTCCGTTTTTTTTTTTTTTTTTTTTTTTTTTTTTTTTTTTAATTTTCTTGATCATCTCTTTGTGCAAGGAAGAGATGATCAAGGGTAGATCCCTAGGGGAGTGCCTTTAGGCGATGAGTTTTTCAAAATAAAAAAAATTGTAAATCCTAGGGTAGATCCCTAGGTTTTATAGTAATAAGTAGTGATCTTTAACTAACAATCACCATAGTTCTCATGAAATAAGTATAAACCCCATAGCAATAGATATAAAGTGAACATATTTATGAGTAGAAAAATAAGGAAAGAAACATAGAAAACATAAGGGTTGAGCCCTTGTTTTGGTCCTAGGAAGAAGAAGAAGTCCTATTGATTATTCTTGTGTGCCAATTGGATAAACTCTTCAAGTTATTTTTTACTTATCAATCCAGGTTTTAAAGTCCTAATGGGTTCAAGACCATGTCACTGACTTGTGTCTCAATAAGAAAATAACGAAAAGAAACTAGTATAAGAATAACGATATTAACACTATAAACCCAATATATGATTAGTTTAGTCTAATAATATCTATTGCACTACTATTAGCAACATAAATAAAAATAAAATATTGTATGGTGTCTTACATATATGTGGGCGTTTTGGTGAGACGACCCTCCAAGAAGAGACCTGTATTGATTCTTATGTACAACTATGCTAAGCTGTTGTATTTATTTTTATGTACAAGGCTAGATGTATACATATACTATAAGAGACCTGTGCGATGCACAGGCTGGTGTTAAAAGATGCCTATGTTTTTTCTTTTTTTTTTCCGGTTTTAAAAGATGCCCATGTTTGGTTTTGGGAACTGAATTGATTGTGGGCTAATTTAAATAGATCCTTTTACCAAAAAAATAAATAGTCCCATGTTTGATTTTTTTTATTATTTTAATTAAAAAAACCACAAAATTCTAAGGGTGTTGGGAAGCAATGTGAAGTAAGAAAACATAGACAACTGCAATTATAAGTATATAGTATAGATAGATGCATTTTCTGTTTTGATAAATTTATTACAAAGTATAAACCGGATTTAACTTGTATTATAAAAGATTAGGATATTAAATAAACAATAAGCCAGAATAATGAAGGCATACCTCACTTTTTGTTGACCTTTCATGAAGGTGTTCTGTTTCTTGCATTTCAGCATCTTTCTGTCTTCCAGTTCTGTATCAAGGAAATATTTTAGAAAGTTTGTGGAGGTACAATCCACCAAAAAAAGAGAAAATAGATAAGGGTTAGAAAAGTCAACTCATCCACACTTGAATTCCTAATTATAAGTAGGTACATACTGAAGGATAAATCAAAGAAGGCAACTTGAATACTATTCATGCAAGCATTCTAATTTTAAAGTGATAAATATTTAAAACAGACTTCAGGTGCGTATGGCTCTTCAAGGGCCACAAATACATCTAAAGAGCATTACAGTATTATCTCAATGTGTTTGGAGGGTGGATAGAGTAAACATACATCAGCGAATGGAATTCTCCCTGATATATTAACAAATAAAATAGTGCTTCTGAATTGATCTCATCCTTTACTGTTTCACTTTTTTTTTATGTAATTACTTAACATTTCAACAAAATACCTATTGTATCAACAGACAATTCAATACGTCAGCTGTCTCAATTTCTGTTGGTGCTTCCTACCTTCCTAGAAAGGCTAGAACATTACTTGAGATCCTAACAAGCAGGGATTTGCATGGTCTAAAGAAAACAGGGAAGATAGCCTGGAAAGCCATCCCTTCAGCAATAATATGGATAATGGACAGTATGAAAGGAAAGGATTGATATTCTTTGAGAGTACAGTTTCTTAAGATGACTGAGTTCTTCAAACAGCAATAGCAATGGAAATTTGGTTGTCTGTGGAAAAGATGTTTCAGGGAAATCCCTCCAAATTCTCACTTTTCAGTGGCTACCTTTTTTTTGAATGCAGTGTTTTTATCATTTTTGTATGTAAGGTGGTTTTGTAAAGTCTCTCACTGTATTTAAGCTGACATTTTGTTTGTTCTCTCTTAGTTATTCAACTTTTTACAAAAAAGAAGTTTAAAACATGTCCCAGTTTAGAAAAAAAAGGGTGAAGACAGCAGAAAGGGACAAAAGAGAAGTAACTTACAAGGAAGCTTGATGATTAGAAGCGAGTTGGTGTTCATAGCATGAGCCACTCACAGACCCATGATTTTGTTCTTGTTGATTAAGTTGAACAAGGGGATCAGCAACTTTCTGCTTCAAATCAACAACATATTGTTCTGTCAGAGCAATTTCCTCAAGTTTTGCCTTTGTCTTTAGCACACTTAAAATTATAAATCTGGTGTGCATATGAAATAAAGATCAATATGGGGGAGAAATTCTGATTGATTTCTAGACTAACCATCTTATCTAAGTTGACTGAAACATTTGAGTGCCCCATTGGCTTATCGAGCCCAGCTTCCAAAGATGCTCTGAGATCTCTTTCTCTTTGCAACTGCTCCTGCAGCCTTGCCACCTATTATCACAATAAGCACTTCTCATGTTATAACCTCAAGGATAGTAAATGTCAAAATAAGATGAAAATATCCAGTTTATATGAAACTGTAATGGATTGGTTACTTGGAATTGAGTGAAAAGGAGACAATGCTAGCTACACTATTCTGTGAAGTTAAGTTCAAGCATGGCCACGGTAGAGACCACAAGTGACAGCCCACATCTACAGTTACTAGCTGATGATGTTGTTAGAAGCATGGGGAAAGGCCATTATGCTCAGGTATTTATAATAAATACCCAGAACCTTGGCTTTGTTTGACATATTAATTACAATGCTTTTTAATGAACAAGCTTGTTTCATTATCTATAATCCTGAAAAATCCAACAAGGCAAAGTCTCTCATACTCATGGGTGATGGAAAATGAACTCCTTGTCCCTACCCACTCTTGCAGTAGGTGACTCATCAATAGGAACATTCTTATTAATGCCACCTTCTACTATGGCATGATTAGCCTAAGAAGAGGGTGGGCCATGCAAATCGTAACAAAAATTAATAACTCAGTTTAGCTGAACACTTTAACTGCGTAGCAGGCAGTGGAACCAATGATAGCGCCCCAAACCAGTGTTTTAAATACATGGGGCCCACAATGAGGGGTTGAATGTTTGTGGGTCCCATGTATTTTATCAAGGTGTGGAGCACTATTTTTGGTTCCACAGCCTGCTGAACAACTATTGTGTTCAGCTAATCCTATCTCAAAAATTAACTGTATGATCTAGTCCCAAATGGGCACTCTCGGACTTGACCATGCCCACTACTGTTCCTACCACCACCTCTTGCTTCCCTACTAGCACCACTAGGGGTGCAACTTGGGCGGGTGCAACTTGATCCCAAACCAACCCAACCCGCAATTTTACATGGCTTGAGCTTGGATTTTCGGTCCTCGAGCTAGGCTTGGGCCCAAAAGTTTGGACTTTTTTATTTTTCAGGCCAGGCCCAAGCCTAACACTAAGGTAGCCTGAACTCAGCCCAAGCCTGACCTGTCTATGTACATAAATATATGCATATTTTCTTTTGATAAACCATACATATATGCATACATGCATACATATATACATATATTTATATTAAACTTTAGTGTGGGCTGATTTACAAACGTGAGCCTGGCTCGGAGTTGAGCCTAAACAGAATGCATCAAATTTTAGTTTGAGCTTAGGCCAGGCTTGAGACTTAAGTCCAATTCTTAGGGTTGGGCTTGGATTGAGCTTAAACCCAGCCCAACCCACCTGACTTGCACCCCTAAGCACCATGACCGCCCCTAAAGCCATGACCAACACCTCTAACTATACCCCTTCCACAAAAGCCTTCACCATCACCACCACCACCTCTGGTAACTGCTAAGGCTGATTTATCTTACATAGTGGTGTGCTCACTACGTGGGGTGGATTCAATGTGAGAAAACACCTCTGAAAGAGAAGGAAGGTCATTACTTCCTAAAATTTGAGCTTTCATTGGCTCAAACTCAGATCTCGACCCTAAAAAAAATTTAGCATCATCCAAATGTTTTCCCTGCCCTTGTTGTACCTTCAAGTCTATAGAGAAAGGCTGATAAACATTCAATTCATTCCCTAAACTCTTCAAAGAAGCATAGTACTCTTCCACACTTTTATCTCACTGTTGGAGAGTAAAGTAATCCTAATATAATTGCTAAACTCTCGGGCATTGTCCTATCCGGAATACAATTGCCTAGCATGCTCCCAAATTTCTTTTGTAGTATCCATAAACATAAGACACATTTATGTGATTCTTCATACTCTTCCATAATGAAGTCATAATTTGTGCATTTTCTTGCATCCATTCACTGTGCCCTTTAGATCTACTCTTTGGTTGGTCTTCCATAATGTAATTCAGTTTGCCCCTTCCAATCAAAGAAACTTCCATCGATTTGGTCCATGGTACATTATTTGTGCCATTGATCTTAATAGTAGTCAGTTGGACATACATTAGGTCTAATTGTACTACCACTGCTGATTTAGAAGTTAGAACCACTAGCGGAAGAAGCCATTGAGAGAGGAATCACAAGCAATTAGGAAAGTAAACTATAGTCATCCATAACAAGGAAACAAACCTGTTACACTACGTCTCAGCACCGAAAAGAAACAAGGAACCACACAGCCACTTGGTGATGGAGACCGCTTTGAGACTGAAGTGTCACATAGAATTCATACTTATTTTAGGCATAGACAAACATTAGTTTAGAGATTACTTTGATTAATGCAAAATTTGGATTTAATTGTAAAATTTCTTCTTAGCAGGGGGTTATTTGTAATTTTCATATTTGGTAGGGATTTAATTGTAACTTTTAGTTTCTAGGTTTCTTATAAATTTACATTATATGTTAGGGTTATATTATGTTATGTTTTGAAGAATAGAAACTTTTGAAATTTCTTCTTCAACTTGTCCTCTCTCTCTCTTCTTCCTCCTGTTTCTTCTTCTTTTGTTCTAACAGGTGGTGCTGCATCAGTTTGGTACTAGAGCCTGACCCACGCCTCCATTGTTTGCTCCTTTGTCTTCCCCAACTCTTGGCTGAACCAGGTAGCAGCTCACCACCACTCCCTCACTCTCTTAGTCTCTTCCGCTACCTCTCTCTCTTGTTCTCCCACTCTCTTCTTATCTTCTTCCTCTTCTTCCACTCTCTTAGTCTATTCTTCTTTTTCTCTTCTCCCAGTCCTATTTTCTGCAACCAAACCTTGCAACAGTCATTGCCTCACTTTCTCTCTCTCTGCCTCTTTTCTTTCTTTCTCTTGTTTCCTTCCCCAATTCTGTTTTCAGCAACAGAGCCTTAACAATACCTGTCTCACTCCAATGGTTTTTCCTCTCTTGTTGTTCCCCTCTCTGTTCTCCCACTGCCTCTTTCTTTCCCACTTTCCTTTGTTTCTTCTTGTGTTTCTTCTTCTCTTTCTTTTTTCCCCTTTCCTGCTGTTACAGATAGTAAGCACTGCCCTTATATCCTTTCTTCATTCTCCGCTTCCTTTTTCCTCTCTTTTTCCCCCTTCCTTCTCTCTTTTTCGTTTTCCCTGCCGCTGCAACAAAGCAACAAATGCCACTGTCCACAACTATTCTCTCTCCCTTTCTGTAGTGATTGAATTGACCACTTTCATCCGTCTCCCATGGTGTTATCACTCTATAACAGCAGCCTCTTCTCTTGGTAATTCCATCATCTTTACTTCATAGCACATGTAACCATACGAGACTTTGGAATGAGCTTGTTGTAGCTGAGTTCAGAAAAGCTAGAGGTCACTAGACCGAAGGATTGATTATTCAATTCTGGCTGGAGTTTTAAAAACACATCACAGTTGATTATTCAATTCTCTTCCATTTGGGTTTTGGATTAATTCCTCTATCTATTGAGTAAGCTGGTCATTACTATCAAGTCCTTAGAAATTTTGTAAAAGCCGAAAATACATACATAACCATCTTACCATCAGTAACTTGCATATTATTGTGTGCCTCATCTTTCTTTCATTCAAAAAAAGGCAGGCCTCTTATTTCTATAGTTATTTACCATATATATCTTACACCTATATTCTTGTGTGAGCCTAGCATAATTTTTTTTTTTAATTTTAGATTTTCCAAGAGTGCCTTGCATTAGTTTAGAATTTTAATTACTTATTTGTGATATTTTGTCTGTATTGGTATTGCACCCTTTTACTTTCATCCTATTATCCTTACCTTAATACCCTATCATCATGGTACTTTCTACTAGAGAAGCCTTGACCAAAGTCCAAGAAGAAACAAAAGCAATTTTTGAAGAAGAGATACAAACCCTTAGTTCAGATATAAATGCCCTTAAAGAGTCTATGGCTGAATTAATGAAACAGATATTTGTATCCATGGGAAATCACCTTGTTGAAGACTCAAGGAATGACCCCCAAGAGTTTACCATTGGGCATAATTATCGAAATGGTCAACCCATAGGTTCTAGTGCTCAACAACTGGGTGTTCTCCCAACCCCAACTACTAGGATCCATCAACCACAAATGAATATGGGTAGGGAGAGTCAAGTTCCAAACTTGGGACATACATGCAATCACATAGGATGTTAGGCCGTGGGTACCGTACCAACAACCCACAAGAATTAGATGATTAGGACGGATTTCTGGAGAGTGACTTTGAGGATCACCCTAGACATAGGCAATATCACAATAGACATCAGGATAGATTCCCTCCACATCATCAAGGCCAGATTCAAGATGACCAAAGAGATTTCCGTGAGGATGGTGAAATCACAAAGGTCAAAGTGGATGCCTCTAGCTATGGTGGTAGATTAGATCCAAGTGCTTTCCTAGATTGGTTAGCAAATATGGAAGACTACTTTGACTGGTATAACATGTTTGATACCCAATGCATTCGCTTTACCAAGATAAAGTTAGTAGGGTCTCCCAAGCGTTAATGGCAAGAAGTCCAATGGGACATTCAGCGTCTAGGTGAGGCACCCATCACTTTTTGGGCTGAAATGAAAACTGAAATGAAAGAAAAATATATTCCCACATATCATAAAAGGCAATTATTGGAGCAATGGATGAACTTGAAACAAGGGTCGTTAAGTGTGCCTGATTATCTTAACCGATTTGAGGACTTGTCTATGAAATGTGATATAAGGGAAGAACAATAGGTGACCCTCACCAAAACAAGGGTCGTTAAGTGTGCCTGATTATCTTAACCGATTTGAGGACTTGTCTATGAAATGTGATATAAGGGAAGAACAATAGGTGACCCTCACCAAGTTCATTAATGAATTAAGACTTGAATTGAAAAGAGAACTGAATCTACATTCTCTTAAGACCATAGAAGAGGCTTACCATAAGGCCTTAGAGCTTGAAAATTTCCAAAAGCTTTCTGCCTTTCAGTGTTTGTCTTCCCAAACTGGGGAGACCCAAGCACCCAAAACCAACACTGTCTACTAGTACTAAATCCTATTCAAAGAGCCAACACTAACACTACTTCTAGTTCATTATATAAAGGGTCTGACATTCAGTATTTTAGTTGTGTAAAGGACATGTAACTTCATGTTGTCCGAATCGAACTTTAACCATAGGCATAGATGTAGAAGAGTCTTTTGAGGTGAAGATGTTGATAAAGTTGTTGAGTCTTTAGCCCTTTGAGACTGAATTTGAAGAGGACCAAGGTTGTGTCGGTGATCACCACCTTAATGTTATGAGGTGCATCTTGTCCACTCCTATTGAGACAAATGACTGGAGGTGTACTAGCATTTTTTAAGCCTATTAAATGTGGGTATGCTATGTGCAAAGTCGTCATCGATGGAGGCAGCTCCATGAATGTCGTATCCAAATCTGCCATATTTGGTAGACAATGTATGCTCTTAGCTCCAATCAGATTGATCTATACTAACATTTATGTTTAAATAATAAGAGTACATTATTGTTTTATGTTCAGATTGGTGTGTTTTTGTGAATTACTCCTTAAACTGGGCAATTATGAGACTTGTGTTAGTTTAGAATGTTATCAGCCATTGGATAGACTTGGGGAGTTTGTCCTAACAAGGCTGACATTGGTGTGCTGCTGAATTAGTGGACCAACTTGTCTCAGCTGCTAGGGTTAGACCCCAAGCACAATCAGTTGGTGTTTGGAAGAAGTACTAAACCTGGACTAATTTTCAGTTATGTACTGGGCCTTGGAGATAGATGGGCAAAACTAGAAAATTGCACTTAAACCTAGACTTGATTATGATACTACACTAAGTCTTGGACTGAGCTACTTTTGATATGCCAACCAATGAGATCCATCAAGGGACAAATACTTGGCCATGTTCGTAGTTTAGGACATTACTTGAGTGGGTGATCAAATTGATAGGATCAACTCCTTTGCCAGACAAAGTGAATATCAGGGTTTACACTCTTTCTCCGATGAAAACCTAAAACTGTCGGTAGTAGATTTCAATAGTATTTGAAATTGTATTTGCAAAATGTATTTATACATATTGTTGACAGGTGTATTATATGTACTATACGCAGGTTTAGTGCCCGCAGGGGTATTTTTGTAATTTTGTAGACCTCTTGTGTTGTACGGCAAGTATAGTATAAATACAAATGCTTCACTCGACTGAAGCTGTTCTTTTGAGGCCTTAACTCAGTAGCCTCTTCTTTCTTCTTCTTCTTCTTCTTCTTCTTCTTCCTTCTTTCCCTTCTTCTTCTCCTTCTTCTCCTGCTCAACATGGTATCAGAGCAGGACCGTCCAGGTTTGGAAAACAACCGGCTGAGGTCTCTCTCCACTGCTGCGTAGAAGCTATAGTCCTGATGCTCGAAGACAAGGAAGAGGAAGCATTCTCTAGTGCTGCGGTTAGTCTCCACTGCCGAGTAGGGTTCTGCTACAAGAAAGCTGACTGTTCAACTCTCTAGCGCAGAAAAGGGTTCTGCTACAAGTTTTTTTCTTCTTCATCTTTCATCCTTCAGCCCAAGGTGTTGGTAACTGGAGTTGCTCGGCTAAGAAGACTGTAGAAAACCATCCAAGATGTACGAAGGAGGGTTCTGACCTGAAGAGAAGTTTGAGTCCATGAATGTACTACCTACTCACAGTTCGGGTGACCTAGGTACTGAACTGAATTTTTTCTGTTTATGGTTCTCTTCTTGCACTCTTTCGATGGACTGTTAATGTCCCAAAATCTGAGTAGGGACTGCCCCCCTTCCTCCGATTGTGTGTTGCTCTATTCAGCTCTCTAAGGGATTGTTGATGAACCCTAAACCCTAAGTGACTGTTCGGCTGCCTTGGAAAGTGGATATCAGCCGATTAGGTGTGGTGAACCACCACTCGTATTGCTGTTCCTACTGAAATGTTTTTTAGCTGAGAAGCTGCAATAAAGTTGTAAAACTGTAGGTCATTCAGACCTGGTTACACTGCAAGTGCAGTTCGTATATTGTTCTATGGACTCCTACACAGTGTAGGTCATACAACCTAGTACTGCAGCTGCAGTGTTTGTGCTTGGTTCTCTGTGAAACCGAAAATCAACAAGTTCCTAGTTGTGGACTGTAGCAGCTCTGTAAGGCGGTGTTTTGAACCTAGAAGCATGAATAGTGAAGATTCAGCTACATCCAGAATCTCTACAATGCTGAATGGAATGAGTGGGAGCAGTGACCTATCCTTCCCTATGGCTGTTGTTCCTCTTGATGGGTTAAACTACCTAGAGTGGTCAAGRGGGATCAAKCTATACATAAYTGCAAGGGGAAAAATAGGCTACATAAATGGAAGAATCAAAGAACCACCTTCTGGAAATGCAGAACATGATAGATGGGATCAGGAGAACAATATGGTTATGCCATGGATTTTGATCTCCATGCAACCGCAAATAAGGAAGAATTTCATGTGGCTGAAACTGCAAATGGGATCTGGGAACAGGCAAAATCCACATATTCTGAACTTYGACACTATGCCAAGATTTATCAACTACAAGCAGCTTCATCTACTTGTAAACAGGGGGAGAGGAGTTTATCAGTTTATTACTCTAACTTGACCATTGTTTGGAAGGAGTTGGACCATTACCAGAATATTGATTGGAAGTGTGATGAAGATGCAAAATTGTATAAGAAACTTGTCTCACAACAAAGAGTGTTTGCTTTTTTACATGGTCTCAATCCTATCTATGAATCCATCAGAGTACAGATTCTAAGTTCTAAGGATCTTCCTTCAATTCCGGAGTTCTATGCTCTTGTCCAGTCTGAAGAGAGTAGGAGGAACTTGATGAACAGCACCGGAGTGGCACGGGGTTTACTACTCCACATGAATGTTCCCAAACGATTTTGGCTTGAGGCCGTCCTTTGTTCTACATACCTCATTAACCGAATGCCCTCTCGTTGGTTGGAGTACAAAGCCCCACATCAGCTTCTCTTTCCTAAGGCCCCTCTTCTTTCTATTCCTCCTCATGTTTTTGGTTGTCAGTGCTTTATCCAAAACCTATCTCCCACCCGGGGAAAATTGGACTCTCGTGCTATCCCGTGCATATTTCTTGGCTACTCATTCTCTCAGAAAGGGTATCGTTGCTTTGATCATTTTTCTCGAAAATTCTATGTCTCCATGGATGTTGCTTTCTTTGAAGATGAACCCTTCTTTCCTGTTTCTCCTCAGGGGGAGTGTAGGCATGAGGAGAAACTGGTTCAACTTCCTCCTCTTCCTACTCCTTCTCCTTCTCCCCCTTCTCATTCTGATCCTCCACCTTTCCGTGTTTTTTCTCGTCGTCATAAAGGCCAACCAAGTTCAAGAGCTATGGAGAATCTAGAAGCCGTACCTCAAGTGCCATCAAATTCCTTGGGGGAAGATCATACTCACTCAGGTAACTTGACTCCCAACCTCCCTGTTGCTAATGATCTTGACCTTCCTATTGCCCACAGGAAAGGTGTTAG
>NW_010729151.1:400425-435961 GCF_000365185.1 Nelumbo nucifera
AGGGGATACAAGCAATGTCAGTCAGATCACACACTATTTGTAAAAAGAGTATAAGGTAAAATGGCTGCCCTAATAGTATATGTGGATGACATAATTGTTACTGGTGACTGGAAGGATGAAATTCAAATTTTGAAGGGCTTCCTTGCCACTCAGTTCAAAGTGAAAGATCTAGGACCCGCCAAATACTTCATTGGAATTGAGGTTGCCTGATCAAAAAAGGGTATCTTCATTTTCCAAAGGAAATATGTCCTAAATTTGCTTAAGGACACTGGAAAGATTGGGGTTAAACCAATTGACTCTCCCATTGACCCCAACCATAAGTTAAGTGACAACCAAGGTGAACCTCTTAAGGATGTGAAGCAATTTCAGAGGCTTGTAGGGAGATTGTTGTACCTCTCTATGACTCGTCCAGACATAGCATATGCTGTTGGTGTCCTCAGCCAGTTCATGCATGCTCCTAGGTCCACTCATCTTGAAGCAGCGGAGAGAATACTGCGGTATCTTAAGAAGTTCCCAGGTGCTGGTTTATTATTCCAGAAACATGGACATTTGAGAGTTGAAATTTACACAGATACGAATTGGGCTGGATCTCAAAGTGACAGAAGGTCTACTAGTGGTTACTGCACCTTTGTAGGAGGGAACCTTGTTACTTGGAGGAGTAAGAAGCAAACCGTGGTAGCTAGATCCAGTGCTGAAGCTGAGTACCGTGCAATGGCACACGGAGTAGCCGAAGGTACTACATGATAAAACAAAGCACATTGAAGTTGACAAGCACTTTATCAGAGAGAAAATCATCACAGGCGAAGTATGCACTCCATACATCAGCTCTGAAGACCAACTAGTAGACATCTTTACAAAAGGGCTAAACCATTCCAGACACCAAGGTCTCTGTGACAAGTTGGGTATGATTGATATCTATGCCCCAACTTGAGGGGGAGTGTTGACAAGTGTATTATATGTACTGTACACAGGTTTAGTGCCTGCAGGGGTATTTTTGTAATTTTGTAGACCTCTTGTGTTGTACGGCCAGTATTGTATAAATACAAATGCTTCCTTCTTTCCTTTCTTCTTCTCCTTCTCCTACTCAACACATATATTATGATATTTTCTAAAAAAGGTTTACAAACGGTTTTAATCCCAGGATCTATCTAAGTAGGGGGTATGACTGCATTTTGCAGTCAGGGAAGAGGTCCTTCCTTTTGAGCAGTGTTTTGATTATTAAGGGATGAGAGGTCCTTCCTTTAGGGCAAGAGACCATTAGAGGACTGATAACTTAATGGGCTTTATCTCATATCAGTTCATCATCCTTGGATTTCATAGGGTAGCTGAACCCGAGAATCACTTATACTTATGTGTTGGGCCCAAATTGAGCCCAACTTGTTTGGCTCAGGGGTCACTGTCCTCGTGCAGTGAATTTGGCCTGTCTCTTTCTAAACATAAACCAAACCCATATGGACTTGTGTGAGACCTTTGTAGGTCCCACGTCATACAATAATCAGGCTTAAGAGGTCATGCAATGCCTATGCATGTGAACTATTAAAGAAAATGGGCCTTAGGCTCATTACTAGTATGACTGGTTAAAGAGGTCACATGACAACTTGTCATGTGATATGGGTCGAATTTGGGTACGGAAATGGCTATGAAGCTCCATTCTTATGAGCGGATTAAGTCCTAACACAAATCTGATTTGGGTTAAGATCTAATCCAATTAGGATAGAGATCTATATAAGGGATTAGAGAGGGAGGGCAAACCATGCATTCTCACTTCCCTCTCTTGCTCTCTTTCTCTTCTCCCTTGCACCCAAAAGCCCTTCAAACCGACCATAGTGAGGGCTGATTCCCATCAGTCCTCCGCTATGTTTTTGAAGAAAAACATCAGAGAATATCAGGTTCACATAGCTGCATCAAGCCCAAGCTAGTTGGAGCTCAATTTGTCTGGAAAGGTGTTGCTCAATCGATTTCACACATACAACTACGCCATCTTCAGTTGGAGGTCGATTTGGGTTTGATATGGGTGTGAACCACCACTTTGGGAGCTGCATATTGTGGACTTTGTATCAGGTATTTTTAGTTATAAATTAGGGTTTCAAATCTGGTCCAAGTTTGGTGCAAGATTGATCCAAAAAATCAGATTTCAAAACACCGAAAAATCGATTCTCGGGTTGGGTTGGATTTTATTTTTTATTTTTTTAATTTCGGTCAGCAACCGTGACTGGTTCGACCATGTTTAATCAAGCTTTCAGTCCTTAGAATATCAAGAATGAAACTCAAACCTGAACCACACCCACAACCATATAGAGTAGCTTGGGTAGATAAAACTTCTTTACCCATAACCTAGAGGTGTTTGGTTTCCATCCAAACTGGTGATTATTCAGACAAGATATGGTGTGATGTTCTACCTATGGATGTTGCTCATGTCTTATTGGGGCATCCATGGTTATTTGATATGAATATTACCCATTATGGATGACCAAATACATACATCATCAAACTCGATGGGAAATCTATCCTTGTGAAACCAACTAAACCATCTGAGAAGGATAGATACAAAGAAGATGCTAGGTTTGCTACTATAAAGTTAGCTATAAATTCACTTGAGATCACAACCCTATTGAAAGAATTCCAGGATGTAGCCCCAAAAGAGTTGCCTAACCTCCCACATTATAGGATGAATCTAAAGGAGCATATTGAATTGTAACGACAAGTGGATGAACTTTTAGAAAGAGCTTTCATTCATGAGAGTTTAAGTCCATGTGTTGTGCCAGCCCTATTAACCCCTAAGAAATATGGAACTTGGAGAATGTATACTGACAGTCGTGCAACCAATAAGGTCATAATTAAATATAGATTCCCAATACCTAGACTTGATGATATGTTGGATCTCATGGTTGGCGCACAATGATTTTATAAGATTGATCTTTGAAGTGAGTATCACCAAATTTGTATTAAAATTGGTGATGAATAGAAGACTGCTTTTAAAACAAAGGATGGGCTTTATGAGTGACTAGTCATGCCCTTTGGCTTGACTAGTGCGCCTAGTACTTTTATTTGATTTATGACTCAAATTTTCTGGCCCTTTTTTGGAAAATTCTTGGTGGTCTATTTTGATGACATTTTAATCTACGATCATTCTAAAGAAGAACATCTCCATCACCTTATTGAAGTTCTTGGAACATATCAAGCTGAAAATCTATATATGAATTTGAAGAAATGTCTTTCCAATACACCTTGGAAAGACACCTTGCATTTCTAAAGAAGAACATCTCTTAAAATTGTCTTTCCAATACACGTCGCATTTCTGACACTTTGAACCTTGGCTGCAAGCACTCCGATTAAATAGATTGAATTTATTCAAGAATACAAAATTGTCCTAAAACATTGTGCGAGTGTTGAGAGTAAACTTGCAGATGCCCTCAATCGTGTACTCATTGTCCTCCAAACCATGAGCATCAATGTGATAGGTTTTGAAAAGTTGAAAGACGAGTATCCTTCTGGCCCAAATTTTGGTCTCATTTTCCATGATGTGCAAAGTGGCAATCGACACAATTATCATTTCCCATTGCAGAATTTTCTTATAACAATTCAGTCAATTGATCAACTAGAAAAACACCTTTTGAGATTGTCCATGGCTTTACTCCTTTGTACACCTACTGACCTTGTTCCTTTACCTCTTGATGCTCGTACTTTTTCTTTTGTGGATTCTTTTGCCCAACATCTCCATGATTTGCATGCCAGTATAAGACGAAAAATTGCTTTAAGTAATGAGAACTATAGATTTGCTGCACATCGTAGAAATCAAGAATTCAATGAAGGATATTATGTCATGGTTTGTGTACATCTTGAGCGTTACCCAAACTACTCCTAAAGTTATATGCCTGAGCCAATGGCCCATTTCACATCATCTGAAAGATAGGACCTAATGCAAATGAACTTGACTTGCCTTTGGACATGGGATTTAGCTCAACTTTCAATGTGGAGGATTTGTTTCCGAATTGAGGCACCATCGAGCCTCCTACTCTACCTGCAAGTGTGCCCACAACCACTACTTCACCTTCGGTACCTGTACCTGTTCTGCCCCGAGTATGGTCTTCACATATCGAGCAGATCAAGAGTATTCTCCAAGATGAGATTACCACTTCTAGACTAGGTGGTTATCAGCATTGTCTTGTGAAATGGAAAGGTCATCCTGATACCGATGCTACTTGGATTTTAGAAGAGGAACTTCGTCACCTAGACCTAGATCCATTGGAGCAGTATTATTCCCTTATCTCTCCTGAGGAAAGTTCTTTTCTGTCGAGGAGAATTGGTGGAGATCACTTTGAGACCAAAGCGCCACATAGAATTCATACTTACTTCAGGCATAGACGACATTAGTTTAGAGTTTACTTTTGATTAATGAAAAATTTGGGTTTAATTGTAAAATTTCTTCTTAGTAGGGGTTTTTGTAATTTTCATATTTGGTAGGGATTTAATTGTAATTTTCAGTTTCTAGGTTTCTTATAAATTTACATTATATGTTAGGGTTGTATTATGTTATGTTTTGAAGAATAGAAAATTTTGAACTCTCTTTTTCCTTCAACTTGTCCTCTCTCTCTTTCTCCCTCTTTTCTTCTAACAAGTGGTGCTGCACCACTTGGAGCACTAAGCACTTAACACACTCATAGTTGAGTTACTGCCACACCACAGCACACCTCATGCACCAAACAGTCACACATTCCAACTCTCCCTCTTAGTGTTGTGGCAAGGAGGGAGCTCAGGAAACCACCAAGAATACAATAACTGTCACCACTTGAGGCTTTAAAGCCTCCTTTACTAAAGGGTGATCAGTCCTTTCAAGGTCTTTTCCTTTCTAAAAGGAACAAATGGAGTTCTGTCATCCTAGGGCACACAATAGGCATGAAAAGCAACGAGGTCAACCCCTACAGCTCTAATACCATACTATAGAAAGAACAGTTAAAAAAAGAGAAGAAAAAGGTGAGAAAACAACAGTAGAAAAGTTCAGTTGAGAGAAAGTAAGAGAAAAGAAGAGAAAATGAGATGAAAAAGGGTTTTCAAAAGAGAAGAATTGAACATTTTCTCTCTATCTGTCGACCCAAGGAATGCTCAGCTTCTAATATATTGACCGAAATTACAATACTACCCTCAGTAAGACATCTATAACAAATAGACTAGAAACAAAGGAAAACACTGATAAAACTGCCCCTATTGACTATAACAGGGTGAAGAGCAACTTTTTTGTTTTTCTTTTTTTGGGATCAAAGATATGAAAGTGGTATTGACTCCCAATTAGATAGCTCCCCTATTGTAAAATTCACCACCAGACCTCTATTAAGCAATCTTTTATGATGTCCCAAACATAAATGTTTGTATCTCAATATCAATATAACATGAAACAATTGACAAGAAATAGACTTGAGAAAAGAATGTAGGTGGAACATTTAAAGAGGAAATTATTAAGAGTTTTCTATTATTGGAAAATTACCAGCTTCGCTACCAATTTCAAAGAGCAGAAAGAGTATATACGAAACCATTGATTTGATGCACAAGAAAGAAAAATATGCATATCAGCTATCAAAGAGGCATATCTGTTCAGGAATATTATTTAGCTGGAAATTGCTGTTTCTAAACAAAACCAAAAGGAAAAAAGGATCTACTATCTAATATATACATCTTGCTCCAAAGCTAAACGGCGTTCATGCAAAGCCTTCTTTCGTCTTTCCAGACTTTCTTGAAGAATAGCATTCTCTTTTGCCTAGAATGGAAATAGATGGATATTAGAACAATATTCCACAAGTAACATCCTACAACTTTGAAAGAACTATGAACTGTAGAAGGACCAACCTCTTTGGCAATTTTATTTTGCAGTTCAGTTTTAGTGTCCTCAAGCCTCTGAATTACAATCCTAGATGATTTTCAACAATCAGATGAACAGAATAAATAGGGTTATGTGGTAGAATCAAATTTAAGAAAGACTAATCTTATAAAGTGATAGTCCCAAATAGATTCTAATGATGCCACAAACAAATCTAATACAAAGATGACAGTTATGAATTCAAAGAAACACACACAGCATTAACAATATTAGTGACAGAACTCATCTGACATATGGTTCCTAGGTTGACAGTTATGAATTCAATCATTTGTCTTTGTAGAGAAGATGGGCCAAATGGCCCATAACCCACAGCTTATGTTTATGTTTTATGTTATGTTTAGTTTTATGTTTGTCTTATTCTGTTAATGGGCCTTCTCTTTATGGGCCTGTTAACATTAGTTTATGTTTATGTAATTAGCTGCCGCACAACTAAGGGCTGTACGAACAACTCATCTCTCTAAACCCTTCTCGCATCTGACTTCTTCTTCTTCTTCTTCTTCTTCTCCTTGCTGTTTTCTCTTTTTTATTTCACAATTCTTTAATCAGTCCTCTCATTCTTTTGGGACTGTTTTTCTTCTTGGTATCAGAGCAGGTCCCTTTTTTCTTCCTTTCTCCTTTTTCTTTTTTTTCCCATACACAGTGTGTATGGAGAGCTGAATCGAATGAGTGATTGAAGAAAGTATTCAGCCCAGTTGGTCGTGGTTTTTTGGAGAAAAGGAAGATGTCTAGTTCATTATTCTGATAGTCTTTGGAGTTTTTTGCCCAAAACCCTAATCAACTGGAGAGTTCTGATTGCAGGTCCCATAGGGAGCTTCTTCACCTTGGCGCTCAGTGACTAAAGGGGTCCCATTTCATTTTCTTGAAGATCAATCCATACCTAGTACAGTTCAGTGAAGCCTACAGGGAGCGGCTGCAGTTTTCCTATTTCTCATGGGTTCCGGGTGAGACACAGCTGGCGGCTAGGGTTTCGTAAAGGTTGATACTTGGTGTCTATTTTTTCTGTCTTCATTATTTCCCATTTGAAGTTGTTCGAAGTTGTTTTTGAGGAAAATGGATGTCTTTGGAATGGAGAACAAGTTGGGCTCAGAGTCCAGACAGGTTCCAGTAGCACCTGGAGATTCTTTATTGACTGTGACCACAGTCAAGCTTGATGGGACTAACTATCGAGCATGGTCACAATCAGTAAAGATAAATGTTTGTAGTAGAGGCAAGTGGGGATACATTTCTAGGAGCAAGAAAGCACCTCAGGAAGATGAACCATTGTATGAGAAATGGTTGCAAGAGAATTACACTGTTATTGGGTGGTTAGTGAATTCGATGCAACAACAAATTAGTCAGCACTATTTGTGGATGAATTCATCTATGGAAATTTGGGATAGTGTTGCTGAAACCTATTCACAAAAACTTAATGTGGCCAGGGCATATAAGCTAAGAAGTGATGTGAATAATCTAAGGCAGGGGGAGAGACCTTTAGCAGTATACTTCTCAATACTGAAATCCTTGTGGCAAGAAATAGATCTCATGGAAACAGTTGTCTGGGAAGTACAAATGATGCTGAGACATACAAAAAATTAGTTGAGAGGAATAGGGTTTTTGAATTCCTGACGGGGTTGAATCTAGAGTTCGATATTACTAGACAAAATATCCTAGCTAAGGATAATGTATCCTTGTCTCAAGCTTATGCCATGGTGAGCAGTAAAGAGAGAAAGAGGATGGTCCAGGTTCAAGGGACTATTCCGGGTGACCACTTTGCTAATATGGGGCTGAAACCTAAGGTGACTACAAGTGGTACAGGGAAGAAGGAGGTTATATGTGAGTACTGTAAGTAACCCTGACATACAAAAGATAAATGCTGGAGCTGCATCCAGATCTTATTCCACCTCATTTTCAAAAGAAGGTTGACAATGGGAAGACTGGAAGTGCCAATACAGCCACAATTTCAGACAATGACAGGTGTTCTACAGATGAGAGGGCTGCTAGTGAGGCTGTGATGAAGGCAGAATATGAGAAATATGGGAGGATGATTAGCCACCTTGAGAGTGTAGCCACTTCCTCCAACTCTTCATCCAATCCAACTACATCTGCATTTGCTCATTTAGGTATACGTGCTACCGCCAATCATACAACCATCTCAGGTAATCGTAGGATCCCTTGGATTATTGACTTTGGTGCTTCTGATCATATGACCAACATTTCCACTCTATTTAGCTCTTATGATTTGCTTTCTGGCCGTGATAAGATTACCCTAGCCGATGGCTCTCTTGCTTCTATCTCTGGCAAGGGAGTCATTAAGGCTACATATTCCCTTTCTCTTTCTTCTATCCTTCATGTCCCTAGACTGCATAATAATTTGATGTCCATGGGTAGCCTAACTAAATCCTTAAACTACATTGTAACCTTCTTCCCTTCTTATTGTGTTTTTCAGGACCTGAAGTCTCAGAAAGTGATTGGGAGTGGCCATGAGGCGAATGGAATATATCTGTTGAATACTCCTGGACAAAGCCAAGGGCAGCCTGAGAGAGTTGCTTTTGGGTCTACTTCTTCAGAGTCTTCTAGTCGTGTCATGTTATGTCATTTTCGTTTGGGTCATTTATCCTTTTCTGCTTTGAGTCATTTATTCCCATAATTGTTGAAGGGGATTAACTTGTCTAGTCTTTTTTGTGAGTCTTGTGAATTATCAAAACATTGTAGAAGCAATTATCCTTTGAGTAATAAAAGGCCCACCTTTCCTTTTCATATTGTACACTTTGATGTGTGGGGGCCATACCACTTACCTTCTATGGGTGGCTATTGATACTTTATTTTGTTCATTGATGATTTCTCCCAGTATACTTGGTTATTTTTTATGAGATCTCGTGATGAAGTTCCCAAGCTTGTAAGACATTTTCATGAATTTGTTCTTACCCAATTTGATACAAGGATCAAAATATTCAGATCCGATAATGCAAAAGAATATTTTGAAAAGAAAACCTCTTATCTTACTGGCTTTGGGGTCATCCACCAGAGCTCTTGTGTTCGTACTCCAGAACAAAATGGAGTAGCTGAAAGAAAGAACCATCATATAGTTGAAGTTGCAAGAAGCATCTTGTTTGCCTCACATGTTCCTACAAAGTTCTAGGGGATGTTGTTCTCACTACAACCTACCTAATCAACCGTATGTCATCCAGAGTTTTGGGCTTTAAGTCTCCTTTTAACCTTCTTTACCCAGATAAAGACCTTTTTTCTCTTCCTCTTCATATCTTTGGCTGCACTTGTTATGTACGCATTTCTAGTACCCAGAAACACAAATTTGAACCCAAGGCCCATAAGTGCATCTTCCTTGGTTATGCCTCCACACAAAAGGGTTATTGTTGCTTTGATCCTAGTATTGACACTCGATATATCTCAATGGATGTTACCTTTGCTAAGTCCACTCTTTTCTATGGTTCACCTCAGGAGGAGCATCGTTCCCAGGGGGAGTATTTGTCTCAGTTGTTTGCATTTCCTCTTCCTATTCTTATTGAGTCTCCTTCTATTCCTAATGAGTCAAGTTCCAATGTTCCTAATCCTCCTCCATTACCTCCTCGTCCTCTTTTTAATCCCAGGTTGTACCAACGACAAAGGACCAGGAGTGAGCAGATTGTTTCCTTTACATCACATGAGCCTCCTACACTTCCAGTTGTTGAAGAGACAATAGGTACTGATACCACCACATTGCAGCCTCCCTTCCCAGATCTTGATGTCCCTATTGCTATTAGAAAAGGTAAACGGAAGTATACTACACATTGCATTTCCAAACATCTTTCCTATGGCCTTCTTTCTCCTTCATATTATGCCTTCCTTTCTTCTGTTGCTTCTAACCCTATACCCAGGTCTGCATCAGAAGCTCTTACTACACCAGAATGGAGGGATGCTATGAGAACTAAGATAGAGGCTCTGCACAAGAATGACACATGGGAAGTGGTTGATTTGCTTGAAGGGAAGGAGCCAATGGGTTGTAAGTGGGTGTATACCATCAAATATCATGCTGATGGATATATTGAGAGGTACAAAGCTAGATTGGTTGCAAAAGGCTATACACAAACTTATGGGATTGACTATCTGGAAACTTTTGCTCCTATTGCAAAGATGACATCTGTACAGGTTCTGTTATCCTTGGTAGCTCATTCAGACTAGCCTCTTTATCAAATGGATGTGAAAAATGCATTCTTGAATGGAGAACTACATGAGGAAGTTTATATGTCCCTCCCACCAGGGATGTATGGTACAAATATGAAGGGAAAAGTGTGCAAGCTGAAGAAGTCTCTCTATGGGCTCAAACAATCACCTAGAGCCTAGTTTGAGAGGTTTAGGGCTGCTCTTGTACACTTTGGTTACACACACTCAGTCTGACCATACCCTCTTTGTGAAGAGGAGAGGTTCATTGGTAGTATACCTTATAGTCTATGTGGATGATATTGTAGTGACTGGCACTAATGTAACAAGGATTGATGAACTCAAATCCTTCCTTCATATAGAGTTTGCGATCAAAGACCTAGGAGAGTTGAGGTACTTCCTAGGTATTGAAGTGGCTCGATCTAAGGATGGAATCTTTATTTCTCAATGCAAGTATGTGCTAGACTTGCTCACTGAAATATGAAAATTGGGTGCAAGACTAATGGCTACTCCTATTGATATGAGTCACAAACTTTCTGCCACTAATGGAGAACTGTTGAAGGATAAGGGAGTGTTTCAAAGGTTACTAGGGAAACTACTATATTTGTGTATGACTCGCCCTGACATTGCATATGCTGTTAGCTGCATTAGCCAGTTCATGCATGCTCCCAGAGATTCATTCACATATGGCAGCAACAGAGAGGGTTCTACGTTACTTGAAGAGTACTTCGGGGAAAGGCATTCTTTTTTCCAAACATGGTCATCTACAGCTAGAAGCCTATACAGATGCTGACTGGGCAGGTAACATTGATGATAGGAGGTCAACTTCGGAATACTGTAGTATGGTGGCAGGTAATATTGCTTCTTGGAGAAGCAAGAAACAATATGTGGTTGCTAGATCTTCAGCTGAGGCAGAATATAGGGCTATGGCCCATGGAGTTTCTGAGTTACTTTGTCTCCGATCTTTGATGAAGGAACTAGGTGTTAAGTATGATAAACCACTAATGTTGTATTGTGATAATCAGGCCGCCATTAACATTGCCCACAATCCAGTGCAACATGATAGAACTAAACACATTGAAGTTGATAGGCACTTCATCAAGGAAAGAGTGACTTCTGGAGAAGTTTGTCTACCATTCTTCTGAATAACAGTTGGCTGACATTCTTACCAAGGGAATTTCAAAGGCCAAGCTTCAACATGACACAGGCAAGCTGGGCATGATTGACATCTATGCTCAGCTTGAGGGGGAGTGTAGAGAAGAGGGGCCGAATGGCCCATAACCCACAGCTTATGTTTATGTTTTCTGTTATGTTTAGTTTTATGTTTATGTTTTATTCTGTTAATGGGCCTTCACTTTATGGGCCTGTTAACATTAGTTTATGTTTATGTAATTAGCTGCCACCCAACTAAGGGCTAACTTGTAAATTACTTAAAGTTAGTGATTAAGTTAATGAAGTAGATTAGGGAAAGGAGAGAGCTGTACAAACAACTCATCTCTCTAAACCCTTCTCACATCCGACTTCTTCTTCTTCTCCTTGCTGTTTTCTCTTTTTTATTTCACAATTCTTTAATCAGTCCTCTCATTCTTTTGGGACTGTTTTTCTCCTGTCTTGTAGATCTGCTTCTCCCTAATGTTTTGTTCCATCAATGCATCACAAGCATACTACAAAGCTAGCAGTCTAAGCAGGAAAAGTCACATTTTAAGTACTAAGTTCTGAGATGGAATCACAAGTTGCTATACAAACAAGATGCAAGAAAACCAAGGACACTTGCTTTATGCATGTAAACAAACACTTTAGGCAAGTCATTGATGCATCACTTACTCCTCATCTTCAATAACATAGTCAAAGGATTCCATGGAAACGTTCTTTCTAGCCTGGAAAATCAAATAGATATAAGAATGTCAATTACCAATTGCACATGGTAGGTTATATAGTTACATTAGAAAAATATAAAAATAATAATAGAAAAGTAGTAAAGCCATATTCAAATCAAATCTAAGGGATGGGTATAGAAACATCAGAAATACAACCTCACATCACGAATACTGGGAAATATAAATACTCACAGGGGTACGTCCAAAAAGAGTTCGACGTTTGGAACCAAGCACTGTTTCATTCTGTTTATTTTGGGTTTTTGTAATGGAGGAGTGACTATGATCAATTGACTCATTGATAGCATTTAAGGCAGGGATATCCTCCAATGATTCACTATCAGCATGCACCACTGCACTAGTGTTACTTGAATTTTGCAAATTGTCACTACTTTGTACATTATCGTGCTTTGGCAATGAATCTTGAGGTCCATTTGATGTCTTCTGTTGAACTTCAAGATATTCACTGGATAAAGAAGGCTTAGAGTGTAACTCAGAACCTTCAGAAACCTGTATCCAAAATAGGAAATTTTGTAAATATGGCATGAGAAGAGGCAAAAGAAAAGCAGCAAATAGAATGAAATAGAAGAAAATCCAAAGATGGACCAAGCTCCAAATTTCAGTTGACAGTAAATGCGGGATAGCAGGTGTTCATTCAGCTTTGGATTCCTTTATTGCAACCAAACTTGATCAACAGAAAGATCAAGTTCTGTTCTAATGATCCCAAAATAATAAAATTCAATATTGGAAGTGACATTTTCATGAGGGTGAGCAGTTTTGGAAACTACGAAAATTGATTAAACTCTTGTTGTTTGAACTGATATTTTTAAGGTTACATGTCACCCCATTAGAAACAGGTTATGTTTAAAATTTCCTGAATATGAAGTATCTTGGGTGGAAGTATTTAGAAAGGCTGCAAACAGTTAACGTGAAAAGCAGCTATTAATTGTTTCATCAACAAAATTAGTAGCCCCATTTCCGCTTCTTCCTCTGTTTTACTTTGGTTGCACTCAAGAGCTAGTAAAAATCCTACTCAGTGCTCTAGAGTTCTGTGGTTTTATATCATATTTTGATTCAATATATAAATCAAAACAAGATTAGACACATTAATTAGCACCCCTTTGCAAATTGGATAGTCAGGAAAGAGATCAGTCATTTGAAACCAATCAATTGGAGGCTCATGAATAAAAAGAGAAAATTCGTCAATATTCATTATGTTAACTAAAAACCCTCCAGTATTAATGAGCACCAAATGAATGTTATGGGCAGTAAAAATATGTCAGAACAAACACGGCCAAAAGATTCCAATTATTGATGAGTTAATATCACCATCTTAATATGTCAAGGTGTCCATGTTAAGTATAGGAACGAGCCTTATCATCTCCATTGCTACTGTGTTCACTGCTGGTTTCACTTGATGCATGTTCAGGATCATCTTCCCTATTCCCATGTTGTGAATCATGGAACCCACCATCTTCAACTGTCCCATCGTCATCACTTTGCTCCTCATAATCACTGCCATCCTCCATATCAGAATATAATTCTGAAGAAATTGAACCATCTTCCAATTGGTCATCCTGCAAATGCTTTCATTTTTTCACATATTACAAATACACTGAAGGTAAAAACACAACATTGAAATTATAAAAAGATTAATCATTGGAATAATTTATCAAGAAATTAAAAAATTATAGGAACAGAACTTTTTTGTCTTAAAATATCAATTTCTAAACAACTTTATATTCTTTTGGGAAAGCTTCAGTAGCCATCTACTACACTAGATATTATCTTTGTGCTTTTCAAAATATTATAACAAAAATACACCAATTCCCAAGAGTCTGTAGTGATAGAATAAAAAAGTTTTCTAAGTGATGGCGAAAACAAATATCAGCAATTACAGATATTTGTCATTCTTCCTGATAATATCAGCAATTAGTTGATAAATTCTCTGTTTGTTGATAAATTCTAATTGCTGATATCAACTAATATCAACTAATTGCTGATATTAGTTGATAAATTCTAAGAATGGCTCCTAAGGTTTGTCATTCTTCCTGATAATGAAACGGCAACCACCTAAACAGAGAATTTATCAACTAATATCAGCAATTACTTTATGCAGTAACTTACCTCAAATATGTTGTCATACTCCTCTAGAAGAGTTATTACTATGGCTTGAGCATGGTTAGCTGCTGCAGCAGCCTGCATAAGTTGAACAGAACCATCACCACCTAAACTAAAATCACTTTCAAGCTCACAATCTCCTGCCAGAAGGGGACGAAGAAGCAAAGGTGCCATGCAAGCTGCCACAGCAGATAAGCTCATCCTATTCTCAGATTTGTGAGAAGCTACTCTTTGCATCATCGTCAGAATTCTGAACCCAAAAGGAAGAAAAAAATTAATGAATGGACAAATGCAACTAATTGTGTGATCAATGTAAGAGTTCAAGAAGAAGAAATAAAGATATACATAAAACAATACCAGAAGACTATATCACGTTGGACCTCCACAACTTATAGCACAGTAAGAGAGGATTTTTTATTTTGCTCATAATTAGTTATCTTGCAGAAAAACATAGTGATAGTTACAGTGGATATGAAGATAAATTAGTGCACATGGAAGAAAACACAAAATCTATAGTTTTTGCAGTTACAGATGAAATGAAACATAATATCAAAGATTACCTTCATATTTCTCTTCACCCTTTCTTGTTCTATGGATATAACATTTCCCTACATCTCTCCAACCCTGGTCCAATCATTTTACAGACCTTGGAAGGTTTTAAATTTTGATAATTAGAAGTGCTATAGGATTTGATACAGGAGCTGCAAGCAATGAAAAAAATCCAGAGAAGCAGAAAAAGTAGAAACTTCAAGGAAACTTGATTTATGAGGATAGCCATCAACTCTGGGGACTACAACTCCAGCTACCCTATCTGGGCACTTCAATGGCACCCTTCTGGCTGCACACCTCATACTTCTGTTCTCCCCTCAAAATCGCTTTCTCTGTCTTATCTCTTTCTTTACTCTTCTACTTTCTATCTTCTTCTATCTTTTCATAAACAAGTTCCATGAATGAGTGAATCTCCAACAGAATTGCAACGTTTAGAGAGAAAAAGAAAACTTCTTAAAATAGAACAGGGATATTTTAGAATTTATTTATGGGGCTGTAAACTCTTTGTTTCAAATCCAGTTATGGGTTAAATATTGTAATCATTACACTAAACTAGGTTCACTAATAGGATTTTTTTTAGTTAGTAAAGCCATAAGTCAAAGAGATCACATCATCATAAAGAAGAAAACTGTAAGGAGGTGACAAATAGCTGTTAGGTGTCAAGTCACTAAGGTTTCTTGTTTTTTGATCAACAACAAGATAAAAAAATATTATACATCATTTTAAACAAGATTGAGGGCATAAATAGGCTATCCCTCACAATGAGATATTAAGATTTAGAACTTCACGCAAAACAACTGATTCCTATTCACCCCTTTCTTAGCTAAACCATCAGCCAAGTTGTTAGATGATATTGGAACCCATTGAGCTTTCACCTGTACATTCCTTGTTAACCACTTAAACTTCTTCATCTCATCCCAAATGTCCATAATGCTTTTTCCTCCTTCCTTAGCAAGATAATTATCACCTTAAAATCTCCTCCAATTAGCCCCAAGGAAAATGCTTTTGCAATCCCTTCATCTCTTATCACCCCTCCCACCCCAAAAGAACCTGAGTTTCCGTTGCTACTTCCAGCAAAGTTAAGCTTGAGATACCACCCACTTCCTTAGGATGCCATCAAATGAGAAAGGATTGAAAACCTCAAAAGGTTTTATCCAAAACACTGCTCTTATCTTGATATATCCAATCACTGCTTCCCTAGATCTTTTTTGCTCTTTGAATATCCTTTCATCTCTTTCTTTCCAAACAGTCCAAACAATAGCAGCCCTTATGCATCTCCACATTATTACATTATTCTTCCCCTTCTCCTTTTGTGTCTCAAAGTTCCCTAAGAGAATAAGTCGACCAACAAGCCAGATGAGCCAACCTGCACCCAAGCAAAGAAACCATTCCCAAATACTAACAATAAATGAATGGGAGATTATTAACTTATAGTTAGATTCATCACAAGCAGTCATATAACATGTCATAGCCTTAGTAAGAAAATCTGCTAGCTGAAGCCCAAAGAGACATGAGGAAGGAAAATGCGGCCTACAAGGAGGAGATCTCTAATAAAGTGATAATCCACTTCAATATGCTTTGTTCGCTCAAGGAAAACAGGGTTGGATGCAATCTTGATAGCACTGAGATTGTCAAAAAAGAGAGGAATTGGAGACAACAAATCAAAATGAAGGTCATGGATGAGGGCCTATAGCCACAGAATCTCACTACAAACTAGGGACATGCTCTATACTTCAAAGCTCCTAGGGAAGTAATGAAAGAGCATACCTGGAATCAATATTAGACATTTATTAATGTAGTTTGATGATATCCTCTCTGATCTTGATGGCTGATCAGTATTAGAATAAAACATTTTGTAAAGAAATCGAGAAAGAAAAAGAAGGGAAAAGAACTGAAAATCACACAATGGGCACCTAGAATCACTTTAGGTTTTATGAAATGGCTAACCATAGCATGATGGCCAATCTCCTTGAGAATAGAAAATTTTCAATCTTGCCTCTCATATTTCACCTCAAAGAAACTAAAATAACTCTTAGTAATAACTTTGAAAATTTAAACAAAACTAAACTATGATTGGAAAAATCGCAAATCAAATTCCTAGGGTGGATCCTACAAAATCATAAAAATACTGAAATACCTCCCAACTCGACTCAACTCAAGAAAACCTTATCCAACTATTTAGGATGTCCACCATTCCACTCTAGTATCATGTCCACTATCAAATCAAACCATTTAACCATATCAACTTGTTGAGAATATTCAATATGATGTAAGGGGTTTTTTTTTTGAGTTTTTTCCTCTTTTGTATTTGGGCGCCCAAGTAAGGGAAAACTTGTACTTTTCAGCAAAAAAATAAAATCTTTCTCTCTGGTGTGAACAGTATCCTGAGACACACCTTCCTAATTCTCTTCTTCTCTTCTTCTCCCATCTCCTCCTCCCTTCTCTTCTTTCTTTCTTGTTTTGGCTATACCTTAAACAACTTGGTATCACAACCACATCTGGATTCAGGGTAGACTTCTTCTGGTTTTTGTTACCCTAGAGGCAACCTACTGATGTCAGACTGCAACTGGATGATGTCAGTAGTCCATACAAGTGGCAGCAACCATCCTTGAAACTGGTATGGTCCAAATCATTAGGGATTTTTTGGTATAGGTTTCACCTCCATGCAAAACTTCTGTGATTTGTTATGATTTTTCCAAAAGGAAATTCACAGAAAATTCAGATTTGAGTTTGAGGCTGTTTCAGTTCCTTTAATGGACTGCTTCTCCTACAAGCCAATTTCATTTGGCTCGTTTTATATTTCTAGGAAGGCGGGAAGTGGTCCCATCATTTGGCTCGTTTATATTTCTAGAATTTTTTTTGGGATTTTTCTTCTTCCTATATTTTGCCTGCCCTTTGTAAGATCTGAGGATCAACTTGCCAACTACTTTACTAAAGGAGTTCACAAGCCAAAATTCGATAGTAACCTAGGCAAGCTGGGCATGATAGATATCTATGCTCAGCTTGAGGGGGTGGTGCTGAGAATATGGAATATGATGTAAGGGCTTTTTTGGGTTTTTTTTCCTCTTTTTTATCAGGGTACCCAAGCAAGGGCAAACTTGTACTTTTCAGCAAAATATAAAAGCTTTGTCTCTGGTGTGAACAGTAACCTGAGACAGACCTTGTAATTCTCTTCTTCTCCTCCCTTCTCTTCTTCTTTCTTTCTTCTTTTGGCTTCACCTTAAACAACTCTCAGCTGATGTCCTTTTTTCTACCCCTAATTCTTCTAGACCCTTTAACTCAATATCTTTTTTTTTGTTGAAGAATAAAGATAAATTCATTAAAAGAAAAAGAGAATACAAGAGAAAGGTGATAAGAAATCACCTGAGAGAAAGCAATAGACACAAATACGAACTCACTACCTTTGACACCAAATTACAGCCAAACATAACAAAAAATACAAGAGAAAGGTTGCTGTTTCCATTCTTATATAATTTCAAGACCACAATGGATCTATGATAAGATCGTTTATTTACAACAGAATGGTATACAAAGTCAACAGATCTCAACCAATGCAATAGGATTTATGGCTACACAAACTGTTGAGGGTAGTTCTAGATCTGGTCCAAGACGAACTATTATAGGGGATTTATTGAAACCATTGAATGTGTCAGAATTGAGAAATTCTATGGCTCAAATCTTTAGTATTCTCTTATTTATCACCTGTGTCCCTCGATGGGTAGAAATAGAAAAAATGAGTAAGATTTTAAACGGTTTGTTTATGTACAAAGTAACAAACATTATGATTGGATTAATGCCAAAAAATGAAATGACCCCTCCCCCGAATTCCTTCGGGTTGTGAGACACATTAAAATTCAATACAAAMTAAGTCTTGAAAATGAAAAAAATAAAGAAAACCAAAAAATGGGAGGGAGGGGTCAAACTTCTTGAATGAAAAAACAAAAGGCACACTTCCGGACACCTTCACACAGCTCCTTGAATCGCAGAACCCCGACATCATCTCCCTACTACTTGCCCTCGAACACTCCATCCTGCCTATCAACATCCTCATTCTACTTCTTTCATCCCTTCCCAATTACTACTTTCCCCAAACTCTCTTCCTTCCTCTTTCTCTCTAACTCCTCAAAAGCCTTCTTAAATTCCTCACCTCCCCAAAAAAATAAGCCAAGGCTTTTGCCAATCTCAACTTCTTTCTCCACTAACTTCTGAAGAGGCAAAGATCTGTTCTTTTTCGCCATTGAATTCTCGTCAACTTCAGATCCTTCAAAACTCTCTTTCTCATCTTTATGCACCTTACCTAGATGGGGATCCAATGATTGAGCTTGTATCATTGCTCCACAAAGACCAGAGTCTGATGGAGAAATGCCTCTCGATCCTTTTCTTTTGTAAACCCTTTCAAAACTTTTTGTAGGTCCTGCCCCCGCTCGACCAACAAGCTTCAACTAGGAAAAAATTTTTGTTACATGAACAACATGAGTTCTAGAAACCCGTGCTTACTTGCTAGTTAACCCATTATCTAACTCCACATTCTTCTCATCAACCTTGCTCTTCTGACCCAAATCGACACCCAATCTTCCAACCTTGCTCATCAACCTTAACTAAATATGCACATGATTAACCCATTTAGTATATTTTTCCTATTTATATTATAAAATACATTAAAAACAATAAATTTCTGTAATTCTATCCCATATTTTTAAAATCTAAACTATTAACATACTTATACATTTTTATGAAAATTTGGGCATATTTTCATATTCTTTGAGTAAATCTGTGTCTAATACAGATTGGTGTAGTATTCACCTATTATAATTCAGCCTGCCCTTGAATTCTGTTAGAGTGATAACAGCAGAAATAAAAGAAAGAGGGAAGGAGAGAGAAGAAGAAGAGAAGAGAATAGAAGGAGAGAAAGTTCTGGTTCGAACAAGAGAGAAAGTCGGTCTCTCCCATTCAGCCAGATTTGTTTTTATATTTCTATTAATCTGGAAATGACACCTTTGCCCCTACTTAAGTGAGGGGCATAAGATCTAACATAACTTTACACATCAGCAACTCAAACATAAGTATAAAGACAAAAATACCCCTACATAGTCGACATTAACACTCCCCCTCAAGCTAGTGAGTATATATCATATAATCCCAGCTTGTTACATATGTAGTCCACTCTTCCCTGACTCAACCCTTTGGTAAACTAGTCTGCCCACTGGTTTCCTATGTTAACATATGCAGTGTCTATCACTCCACTCAGCACCTTCTCTCTCACAAAGTGACACTTGACCTCTATGTGCTTGGTTCTCTCATGAAACACCGGATTAGAGGAAATATGGATTGTAGCCTGATTGTCACAGTAGAGCTTCATTGGAGTGTCAACAGTGTATCCCATCTCCAGTAGAAGGTTCCTTAAGCCACACTAATTCACAAGTAGTATGTGCCATAGCTCTATATTCTGCCTTTGCACTGCTTCTTGCCATAACTGTCTGCTTCTTACTTTTCCATGTCACCAGATTACCCCCAAGAAAAGTACAATAGCCTGTAGTAGATCTCCTATCAGATATAGAACCAACCCAATCAACATCAGTATATCCTTCTATTTCAAGTTTTCCACCACTTCTATATATCAAACCACGACCAGGAGCCCCCTTTAAATACCTCACAATGCTTAGAACTGCATCCCAATGTGGAACCCAAGGTTTCTGCATGAACTAATTTACCACACTAACCGCAAATGAAATGTCTGGCTGAGTAATGGTTAGGTAGTTTAGTTTACCCACAAGTCGTCGGTACCTGCCAGGGTTTTCAAACTCTTCACCCATATCACTGCTCAGCTTAGTGTTTGTTTCCATAGGTGCTTCAGCTGTTTAGCACCTAACAAACATGTTTCTTCCAGCAAATCAAGGACATATTTCCTTTGACACAAGTTAATACCATACTTAGACCTTGCTACTTCTATCCCCAAGAAATATTTTAGTTTACCAAGGTCCAGTAATAACAATATCATCTACATACACCACCAATAGGATCTTTCCAGCCTGGGATTCATAACTGAAGACGGAATGGTCAACTTGGCACTATTTCATACCAAACTTCTTTACCACCTCATTGAACCTACCAAACCATGATCGAGGAGACTGTTTAAGTCCATAAATGGCCTTCTTTAGTCGGCACACCTTACCATCCTCCCCTTGAGCAACAAATCCCGGTGGTTGCTCCATATAGACCTCCTCAAGCAAATCACCATGTAAGAAAGCATTCTCGATATCAAGTTGATAGAGGGGCCAATCATACATAGCAGCAAGAGAAATTACAACACGAAATGAACCAATCTTAGCAACCGGGGAGAAGGTCTCTGTGTAGTTAATACCATAGGTTTGGGAGTACCCTTTGGCAACCATTCCAGCTTTTAGCTGCTCTACACTACCATCAGGTAAGTACTTAACAGTATAAACCCACTTACAACCGACAGCCTACTTACCAAGAGGAAGAGTGGTGAGGGCCCATGTATGATTATGAGTTAGAGCTGAGAGTTCTTCTTCCATTGCACGGTGCCAACCTAGAGAGGCAAGGGCTTCCTGGACATCCTTAGGGACAACAACAGAGGATAACAAGGAGATAAATTGGTGATGAGAAGCAAAAAGGTGAGTGAGAGAAACATAATTAGAAATAGGATGAAAGGTACAACCGTGTTCACCTTTTCCGCAAGGAAATGGGAAGATCAAGTTCAGATACTGGGATTGGGGCTGGTGTGGGGACAACTACCGGATCTATCGACGATGATGGAATTGGAGGAGGAGCTGGTACATGTTGGTGATGTGTATACACTTGACAAATAGATGGCCGTTCAACAGGTGGTGGCATCGGAGGCAAGGACTTGGTCACAGCTGGAACAAGAGGAACAGAATCCACAACTGGAAGAGGAAGAGGAAGAGGAAGAGGAGGAGGTGATGAGGAGAAAGAAACATTACTTGACCCCAAGAAAAACGGAGTAGACTCAAAGAAAGTAACACTAGCACACACAAAGAAACGTCGAGAGCTAGGATGATAACACTTATACCCTTTCTGAGTCCGGGAATAGCCAAGGAAGATGCACTTAATGGATCGTGTGTCTAACTTGTCCCTTCCTAGCCCCAGATTATAAATGAAGCAAACACACCCAAAAACCCGAGAAGAAAGAGGAAATAGAGACAAGGTAGGAAACAAAGTGGTGAATGAAGAATGACCATCAAGGATAGACGTGGGCATCCGGTTAATCAGGAAGCAAGAACTAAGCACCGCATCACTCCAAAAAGGTTTGGGGACATTCATGTGGTGCATGAGGGATCAAGCAGTTTCCAAAAGACGACGATTCTTTCTCTCAACCACCCCATTTTGCTGTGGGGTGTAGGTACATGAAGTCTGATGGATAATGCCATGTTGGTCCAAATATTCTTGAAATGATGTAGAGAAATATTCACGGCCATTATCGGAATGAAAAATTTTAAGGTGGACACCAAATTAGTTGCAAATTTCAGCATAAAATTTTTGGAAAATGGCAAACAATTCACTCATTTCTTTCATTTAATAAAGCCACGTCATCCTTGAATAATCATCAACAAAAATGACAAAGTATTTATATCCATTGTATGACATTACTTTATAAGGACCCCAAACATCTGAATGAACCAAAGAAAAAGGACTCGACATACGTTTATCAACCCTAGGACTAAAGGGAACACGATGATGTTTCCCCAACTGACACGACTAACAATCCAAAACAGAAAGATGACTCAACAAAGGAACCAGAGACTTCAAAACTTTCAGCGAAGGATGACCAAATCAATAGTGCCACTGGAGAGGAAAAAGAGATGATTGGATAGCTATCGTACTTCCACCACCATCAAGATAATACAATCCACCAGCTTCATGCCCTCCACCAATCTTCATCCCCATCTTGAGATCTTGAAAAACACACGAAGAAGGGGAAAAAGTAATAGAGCAATTAAGAGACTTGGTCAACTTACTAACTGACATAAGGTTAAACGGAAATTAAGGGGCATACAAAACTGAGGATAAGGGTAAAGGGTCCATGTTAACATTACCAACACCACAAATGGAGGATGTGGAACCATTAGCAAGGGTAACAGATTGTGGTGTTGGGCAATGAGAGAGAGAAGAAAACACACCTGGAGTTCCAGCCATGTGATCGGAGGTTCCAAAGTAAATAATCCAGGGATTGGGTGTGGATGCCAGACAAGCCATACCTGAGTGTGCAAGAGTGGCCATTGCTGAATTCAGCACACTGCACACTAAACCACACTGCAACTGAACCACACTGTTTTCAGCACTTATTATTGCTGAAAACTGCACTCTCTACACCACAACCATACCACACGACTACCTGAAAACTCACCACATTGTTTGAGGATCACTCCCCCTTTGAATCACACTGAAATTTGCATAAACCCTAACACACTACAACCTGAATTCTCACCATACAATCTGAAACAAACTTATCATTTGATTCACAACAAAAAGCTGCATAGAAACCTTTTACCTAATCACCAGAGAATCAGACCACACTAGGCACCCACTGCATCACACGAATCAGCCCTCTTCTCTTCACCGATTAAGGGAGGGCTTCTTACAAACCACAACAACCAACCATGAACTACACAACTGGAGGCATATAAACCTCCAAGGGAAGAGGGCGATCACTCCTTTTCAGCCCTTTCCCTTATCTCCAACTGATGGCAAAGAAAACAAGAGAAAACCCTAGACTGGGTGCGCAAAGAACAGAATTCTAGGCAGTTTCGATTTGCTCAGTTTGGCTCTGATACCATATTAGAGGCCTGACCTTGAATTCTGTTAGACTGATAACAGCAGAAATAAAAGAAAGAGGGAAGGAGAGAGAAGAAAAAGAAGAGAAGAGAATAGAAGGAGAGAAAGTTCTGGTTCGAACAAGAGAGAAAAGTCAGCCTCTCCCATTCGGCCAGATTTGTTTTTATATTTCTATTAATCTGGAAATGACACCTTTGCCCCTACTTAAGTGAGTGGCATAACACCCCAAAATTTTTTCCCTGCCTTTGTGCATCCTGCTCTAGTCCTAATTGGAAACATCTTCCACAATCTTATATATGAACTTAAATAAAATAAAATAATACCTTTCATTCATTATGTCACATATACGCATCAACAACCAGTTTGTGTTCCTCTTATTATATGAGTTGATGGTCAATTATTTGAGTAATCATGGTTCTATTTTCATTCTCAGAAATATCACTGAGTGCATCTAATGATTTCCTAATTTTTCCATAACTTTAATAAATTTTATCCTTTAAATATGAACTTTTCAATATGTCCAAAATTTTCCTATTTTTAGCAGTGTTTTAAAAACAGACCCAGAAACAAAATTGCTTTTCCATCCAGATGGCAGCTCAGCAGCTTGACATCTAAAGAAAATAGGTCAACTTGTTATATCATAAATTAAATAATAAAATATAAAATTAGATAAAATTACAGGAAACATAGAAATTTTGAAGAAAAATTGTGCATATCTAATATTATATATTTATCATATTAAACAAAAATAAGTGTGATAAATGAAAATTACTATTATTAATAGTTACAGTATCTAGGTTTTATTGAGAAAGAAAACAAGAAGAAGAAAAAGAGAAGAGAAGAAGAGAGAAAGGTTCGAATGGAATTTTATACTATTGAGAGAAATTACAAGAAAGCCCTCATATAGGTACCCAAACACAAAAGAACAAAAAGACAAGAATACCCTTGCTTCCAAATAATCTCAACATTAATGATGAAAATGGTGATAAAACATATAACAGAAAAAGAGAATCAATGTCTAACACATGACCCACTAATCGAGTCAAACAATTCAACAGTTCAATTGGTCAGGTCACTGAGTTGTTGTCTGAGTCAACTGTTTTTTGCAAGTAAGCAGTTTGGAGGTTAAACGGCCCTAGAAATATGGCTGGGTAATGGGCTGACTGGTTTGACCAGTCAGTTCAACAGAAGGTTGAAAACCTTGCTTTAGCATTAATGATAATACCACCATGATCTATGGAAAGACCAAAGGAAACTATGGTTCAACAGAAACAAGTTAAAACTAGATGCTTATCTAATTGTCTTCAAATATGAGGGGACTAAATCAAATTTCATTTACATAATTAGAAACTCTAAGAAATGTGAATATTAGACAACAAAACTAGCACATCAAGTACCTTTGTAGTAAGCGGCGATTTGGCTCCGGGAATGTATTACATATTGCTTCACGCATAGCATCGACTTTAGCTCCAGGTTCGGTTCCTAATCAGTATTGCAATTTATCCAACAATAAGAAATCAGAAACCACAAGAGTATAGAATCCTTTTTATTAATAGTTAGTTTTTTTTCAAATAACAACAGAAAATTTTATTAACTTCAAACTGAACGGTCTACCATCTCTACTCACCCAAGGAAAGAGCAATCAAAGCAATGATTGACTTGATAGCTGTTAGAGTTGCATATTAGAGAAATTCTAGGTAGAACCTACCCATTTACTCGCCCCTATAATTTATGAACATCTATGGGAAGTTTCTAAATATTAGAGCAATCAAATATATTGTAGTTTGGCATAGACGGACAAAATGGTTGAAATAGGAAAATTTTGCAGAAAGGAATGAACAAGAGATGTAATTTTAGAATTTGCAAATAGCTTATGATATGACAATAGTAAACACATTTTTCAAAAAGAACGATGAAAACTTAATAATTTTAAAAGTGGACCAAATGTAAGTCAAATAGATTTTTTTCCTTACTAGGAAAACAAAACGAATGATCTGTAAGGATTGCAAAGTTATTCTAGGGGAAATCTTAACCACATAAAATAGAATGGATGGTGAAACTGGATTGATGTAGCCAACCCCATATAGTTGGAATAACTTAGATGATGATGATGATGATGATGATGTAAAATACAGAAAAATTTACATAGAACAGTTGTCCTTTAAGTATGTTGAATGAAAGGCCTCTTTTTTTTCATGTTGAATGAAAGATCTCTAGTGAAAATTTTGTGAACTATTGACGGTTATAATGGCTGCTTGCAGAATTAGATAGAAGATATTTTGATAAAGAAGAAAGAAAAACTGGAATAATTCAATAGAGAACCTAGAATACTGCAAGGGGGAATGCCTTACAACTCTTAGCATAAGCTATAATAACTCAAACAGACTCAATTAATTCAAGTTCATCCTCATCCATCCAATAATGAAATACTAGAGAGGTTGAAAGACTGATGGAAAAATAACCAATATATGCTAATGATGAATAATAAAATTAGATATTGCCAAAATAAATACTTACGACATGCATCTAATAATGCATTGCAACATGATGCTGGAACTGGATATGATGGTATCTCCCGAAGGATATACTGGAATAGTATAAAAAGTAGAAAATATATTAGGAAATGCATATTTCTGAGGATTGTCATAAGAAAAAGTTTGAAATTCTGTCATTTATTGATTTTAAGAACAGAGTACCTTGATACAATCACCAATGACATGTGCATCCTCGTCAGGAGAAAACTCAGTTTTCCCTGGAAACATTCAAGATGTCTAAGAACAATGCAGTATTTATATAATAACTGTGAACAAAGGATGAATGATGAGAAATGGAAAAAAATAAAATTTTGCTTCCAATTAATGGATTAGAACAAAACCTTCTCAAAGACAAATCATAACAAATAAAGCATAAAAGCTACTCCAGTTCATATTTATTTTCCCAAAGAAATAAAAAACGAGAAGAACCCTGATGAGTTCAAACTGACAGACCCTGCTCATATTCCTGAATTCGGCGTTCAACATCATCAACATCAGCAGCTTGTCGTAAGATACCTTCTACTTTAACACCTGTTCAAGGAGTCTAGAGAAGCTCAGATTCAATAAACTGACACAATAATATCTTTACAATTTGTTACTTATTTATAGAACATTTATGCTATTTGTATTTTTTTCTTCCATTGTCTACAAAGAACAGAAAACCAAGTATAGATGATAATTTTGAACATTTTTTAATATGTAATATCTAAAGTCAAATTCTCTAGAAACTATGTTTAGTGAAGTCAGAATAACTTGAAAAAAATACCTCTAGTTTCCAATAAACACAATTATAAACTTCAAAGGATTACCAAAGACAGGATTCCATGAATTGTTGCTGGATATTTACACTCAACTTGAGTGTTGCAAGACATAGTTCTATAGGGTTTGTCCTATCATTGTATTAGTCTTCTTATTTTATTATTGGGCTTTGCAGGTCTGGGCTTACATACTTTAAACTCATCTTTTATACCCACCTAATGAGGGGTATTTTTGTACTTGCAATTTTCTTTTTACCTTAGTTTAAATATCAATTAGGGTTAGGCAGAAGCTAAGCTGCTGTCCACTCTTCTATTCTCTCTTTTCTTCCCTTTTCTATCTTCTATTCTTCTTGCTCAGAACCTTCAGTGTGCTTCCATGAATGTTTTTCAAGTTGATTGGATCCATGTTGATGTGGTGTAAGAGCTATTTGTCACCATATTTGAAATCTTCGAGTTGCCTTATTCAAGAGTTTCCTTGGAGGACTAGTTATCCATGTTGCTACCAAGGTTACATTATTTCAAGGTCTGCAATTGAAGTGGATATTGATCCAGTCCAATTCAAATGTGATTCATGTATAGTGGAGTCAAATATCCAATAACAATAAACAGATAGAATTCGAATATTCACATAGAGTTCAGTTACTAATCAGATCAAATTCAGATAGACCCCAATTTGAACTCGATATTAATCCAACTCAATTCAATTATAACATCTATTAAATATGCATGTGTACATATCTTAACAAATGTACTCTTTATAAAATTTTAACATGTATATATTCTTACAAGGATATTTGAAGAAGTTAAGCCCCATTATGTCTTATTACAATCAACAAAGAGAAACATATAAAACCATAAAAAATCCCTAGCATGTTAAGAAATGCAAAGTTTTGTAGAAAAGCTGTTGTGATGCTTCTGAGTTTCTCACTGCTGCTTCCTCCCTTTTACTAAGTTGCTAAGAGCAGGATGAGTACCTTTCCCCCAAACTAGTGACCCGCTACCAACCATGCCAGTTAAGAAATAACTTGAGAAGATGGGAACATAGAAATCAAATAGGGCTCTGTTTTTCATCTTTTTTTGTTCTTTGGTTTTCTAGATTTTATTTTCAATTTTCTAAGGATTTATTTCATAGCAATACCTAACACCTGTGATCTGTCGGTAGCATTTAACTAGTAGTAACATTCACTGACCAGCCACCAAATGGCAAGGCATCCAAGACTAATCCTTTTCTGTTTGCATGCAATGCAGATTGCTAGAAACTTTTCTTTGAATATCATCTTTTATATATTTTTAATTTTAAAATTTACCCATTTATGGTGCAGGGAAATTCACCTAAATTCAACATAAACTCCTATTTTAAAAAGTGTTTTGAAGATTTAGTTCCATGGCTTTCCAGTTTTATGTTTAAATGGAAAAATCATTATTCCAGAGTTGGAATTTTTTCATTTATCTTTTTATTATTTCATTTCTTTAACTCTATTTTCTTCCTAATAACTTCAGTCATACTGCTGTTTTGGTTCATATTCTATGGGATTTCTAGTTCTTTTTTTTTTTTTCTGAAACCAATTACTATTAAAAAAGAACTCGCATCCAATTCCAGCAAACCATCAACAAAATGAAACAAATAAAGTTGTAATGTTAATAAGGGCAAATTACAGGCAGCCACCCTGCACTTACGGGGTGGTGATACTTAGCCCCCCAAACTTTGTTTTGCAATGAAGACGCCCTGGACTTCTGAATTCCAACACTTTTCCCTGTCTTTTGCATTCTGTTAGTTAACTTCATGGAATATTCCATTGAACATTTCGAAAACCACAAACTACCCTTTTGATTCAGTTTTTCTAAACTTCTAACTCTCACATGTTTTTCTCAACTTTCTTTCAATAAAGTTTATCTTGACAACACCTTGAGAATATCAGTTTATCAACATCTTGAGAATGATTAGTGCTTTAGAATGGTTATTTTCAAAATTTTTATATTTGTTGTTGTCATCCCATAGAATCTTGAATGGGTAAGTTAGTAATTTTAGTTTCACCTTTAACCCCATCAGCGGGTCAGGGGGAAAAGTGCTGGAATCCATAAGTTCAAAGAGGCCTTTGTCACAACACAAAGTTCAAAGGACTAGATACCACCACCCCTGCCTCAAACCCCTAGAGCTCTTGAAGTGAAGAATTGGAGCTCCATTAGTAAAAACAACATATCATTTCCAAGTCCAGCTTGCGTAGTACCCCCAGTTCATCTAACTTCAACCTTGAGTCAATTAACTCATTGGCCACAAGAATGTCATCAAAAATTTGTCTCTCAGGCATAAATGCCCCTTTGGAGGAAGAAATGATGTTAGAAGCACTTGTTTAAGTCTAGTGGCTAGTATTTTAGGAAGGATCTTGTAGAAACTACCACAAAGGCTAATAGGAATATAGTCCTTGATGCACTCCACCCTCCCTTTAAATGAAGGTTGTTAGAATATTAGAGTGATGTTCGGCTGATAAGAGTTCTTATTAGCCCATTCTTATGTTTAACTTATCTTGTAACTGGGCTTGTGTTAATGGGCCTAATCCTGTTTAATGATTTAAGTCATCTGGGTGTCCCATCACTAATCAGGGGCATCCCAGTAATTTCTTGTACCTTGTACTATATTCATCTATAAATAAAGGACTGGTCGACTGGCTAGTACAGTTCGACATTCTCTTCAGTTCTGTGGTTCTCTTCTCTTCCTTGCTACTTCAAGTATAGCTCTTCAGATTACAAAGGTGTTATTTAGACACCTCTCAAAAGAGCCATTGTCATGGAAATCAACAAGATCTTGGAGTAGATCTACTTTGTTGGTCTCCCAGCAGCACCTGAAGAATTCAAGGTTGAAGCAATCAGAACAGGGTGCCTTATCACCATCAAGGTTTATGATTGCATCCCACAGTTCATGTTCTGTACTGTAGCTTCAAGAGCTGCTTGCTAATTATTGGAGAGCTTGGAGCTACAGGCCATCATAGTGCTATTCACTAAATGAATCTAAGTTTTCAACCAACCTGCCATTGTTTTTGACTCTAGTAATCAAATTTAATTTGGCTAAGGCATTTGCTAATTTGTGTAAAAAGCTATGTCGTTTTCACCCTCTTTTAGCCATGTTATGCAGGCCCACTGCCTCCACGTGATCTCTTCCTTGTAAGAAATTTTGTCAAAATGCTTCTTTGAGTTGGCTCTTTGCTTCTTCTCCTCGAAGGAAATGCACTGCCACTTTTCTTTTTTATCAATTTCTCAGATAGCTCCTAAGCAGTCCTCTTTCTGCTTGGATAAGGAGAATAGAGTAGATTTCTTCCACGTCTTAATGTCCCTTTTGAGGTTATGAAGCTTCTTTTCAGAGATATGGGAGCACTACACTGAACATTCTTATCCTTGAAACCATCCTCTTCCAGCCAATGGTATTCAAACTGGAATGGACCGGGGGCTCTAAAGAAGGAACCGCCAATTAACGTGATAGGGGAGTGATCAGAAAGAGGCCTAGGGAGGGCCTCTTGATGAGTGGCAAGGAAGTTGTCCTCCCAATCGGAAAAGTGAGGAAATGGTCCAGCTGAACAAGGTTACAAGGGCAGGTTCCTCTTGAATGTTAGTCCAAGTAACACCTTTCAAAGGGGGATCTAGAAGCTCACGGTGGTTGATAAATGAAGAAAATCCTTGCATGCCTGAAGTGATTCTAGATCCACCTTTTTATCAAAAATATGATACTAAAGTCTGCCCCAGTGCACCAAAGAAGAGATTGTTTTGTTTTTGTATGTCTTCTGCCCAGAGCAATTATCTTTTGCATTCTCATTAGGTCCATAGACAGAGGAGACTATGCCATGAAACCATGAGGCCACAAGCCAATCCTATTACAATTTTGTCATTTTCTATTCATTGATATTGAGTTCGGTCCTTAGGAGTCATTTGTCTAGTTATCATAGTCACGAGTTCAGCAAATATGAAGTATGGTTTTTACAATGGCTCAATAACCATGCTTAACACCCTCCCTGTAATGTCATTGCTTAAAACATCAAAGTATCAACTTCTATCAAAAATACCTAAGTCTCAGGTTGAGAAGCATACATATTCAAATATGTACAATGCAAATACAAGGTTTAGAAATACCATATATAAGGTTTTGCAATGTACAATATAAGATTAGTTCCTAATTTATATAAAGCAGGAAAAACATGAACCAGGAAAATTTGTAGTCCAGACATGGAGATGTCTGGTCATCAATAATAAGTTCCTCATATTAAATAAATATAATACAGTAGATAAATATTCATGGAAAAAGTAAGCCAAAAATAAAAGTTTGACTTTTGCTTTAAAACTTGGAATGATGAAGTGGCAATGGTTATATAGAAAATAAAACTTCAATATCATATTGAAGAATTCTTACCATGCTCTTCTATAAACTGAAGTGCTTTCTCCAAGAAGGATGGAGTTCCGTCAACATCTTCTAAAGCAAACAATACAGGCCTACCAATAACCGATGACTTCGCAGGGTTCCTATCCTTCCCTAATAATAAATTGAAAAAAAAAAAAGATACAGAAAGGTTAATGTCGAGTGAAGAACCAAGTAAGCAAACTATTCAGGTAAAGACCATTGTATAACCCATTAACGACAAAATTTCCAGTCTAGAACCACTAGGGAAGCTCTTACCAACTTGTCCTCAACACAGCAGTAGACTCAATAAAACTAATAAAACTGAATGTAAAAAGTGATTTCAGGTGAGAAAAATAGAAGTGAGAGAAAAGAGAAGAATGGAATAACAGGTTTTAAGGCAAAAAAGAGAGAGCCCATTGTCTTATATATTCTGCTGTAATATAAAGAAAAATTACATTCTTGCCCCTAATTAGGAGACCACACTAATAGAAGTCAATGAAGAAATAAAACAGGTCAATAGCCCACTAACTACTAGCCCATAATCACTAAGAAAATAAAACAAAAAAGAAAAACAGCAGAAAATTAAAGACTTTCACTTTTTTCTACATACTGCTTACCTCTTATGCAAAATAAGAATAGTAAATGTATTTTCACTAAAAGTACAGGTTTTTTTATGTATATGTCACAGTAATGTTCATGCCGCAGGTGATAGCTGGATTTATAGAGATATGCAAGCAGCTTAAGCTTATAATTGAAAATTATACAGCAATGCAAAAAACCATATAATGTAGGCTACAAGGCATCCAATACATATGAAAGTTGAAGTTAATCAATCACATACCCTGTTCACCATCAACTGAATCAGCTGGATCATTCCGGAAGATGCCATTTTGTCCCATTGTTGCACTTGGTGCTTGAGACAAGGCATTCTCAAGTGCAGCCTTCCACTCATATAGATCCTCAGTAGTCTCAGCCTAGCATATAAAAAATAGTTAAATGGCAGTGACAACTCCAAACTTGAAAGAATAACAATAGAGCTCCTTGTACTTTTGTGAGAAACATTGGCTGAAAATAAGGTGGCAAAACAAAATCACTTACATACAAGGATGTAAATATCCCAAAAAAACCTCGAATCAAAGAAGATTGTCAAGAAAGAAGAGAGGAAAAGGTAAAACAAGGGTTGCACATTGATGGAGAGGGAGACATAAAAACGTTACTCTGACTCTTCAAAAGTTACACAACTCAAATTCACATTAAATCCACAAGACAGATAACAATTAGAATAAATATCAGGGGAATTTTGTTTCTACAACCAAAGATTTGAATACTGGATGGCATGTCAACAGCCCAAACTTATGTGCATCTCAAACTTAATCTTTTAATATGACCATTGGATTAGGATGAAATTTGGATATTTTGAAACTTAAGAAGTCTAACGGAAATCTCAAGCTAATTGAACTATAGCAAGGCTTTCATCAGAAGAGGTTACTGTTGCTGGGTTTCTTTGACTGTTAATAGTTGGTCAAGGTCAAAATCAAACATTTGACCAATGGGCTCAATACCTTGGACCAATTGCCCCACAATAAGGAGTTTATGGTTCAAATTTCATGTCAATTGGGTTAGTAGTAAATTACAGTTTGCCTTTCAATTTTGGAGAGTATAATTTGCCATTCTGGTGTCTCTCAGTAGTGTCCAACAACCAGGTTTAGTTTAAGTAACTAATATTAATGTTTTATAAGGCTTTAAGAGATTATAAAGGCTTCTATTATTATTCACACCATTGTTCATTTTTTGTTATTGAACTGTTTCTCTTTTCAGCAAGAAAGGAATTGACCTTCTTCTATTGTTGTCTCTAGCCGACTGCTATTGAGAACTGATTTGTCTGTTCTCAATCTACTTCTATTAGTTGCTGTAAGAAATCTTCCTCTATTATTTGTGTGCTAGTGTGCAATTTTTGGTTACATTAAATCTGGCACCAACAAAGGAAACTCTTTTCTTACTATGTAATCAATGTTTTAATCCAATCTGGAAGCTGAACTGGTTTTTCCCTCCAGGTCAACAGATCAACCCGTGATGTCATAACAACTAAAAAATAAAAAATAAATACAAAAAGTCAACAGATTAACACTCCAATTTAACAGTTTTTTGTAATATGGCAGGTCAGAGGTTGACCCAAACTGGAACTGTGACCAGGTCACCAGGTCGATGATGGGTTGAAAACACTGCATATTATCAAAATAATTGGCAACTTTCTTCTACACTAGGGGCAAATGTTTGAAACAGTGATTTATAATACAAAACAGAGAATAACCAATCAGCCTTTCACATTAAGGTAAAGAGATCTTTCATAACATAATAAGGCAAAAGAGGGAACTAAAGTTGGCAGTTGGAATCTTATTGTTAGTTCTTCATGGAGGACATTAAAGCAAAAAGATCGTATTATTTGGTTTCAATTTTTTTCTTGAAAGTAAACTAGAAAAATGTAGTTTATGAAACCTTCGTGGAAAAAGTAAGAATAAGAGAAACCTATGAAGCATTTCCAAACAAAAAAATTTAAGAAGAAAACGGGAAAAGGAAATACCTTGAGTGTAAAAGTTCGCCCATCACGACCATCAGGAAAAAGCACAGTTAAGAGTTTTTTATCAGCTCTGACAACCACACTACACGATTTGTGCATGAAAATATTAATAGCTAATAGCAACATACTTTCAAGTAAACCTATCTCAACTAGATGGAATCACCTAGTTGATTGCAACTGATCTGAATAAATATGAAACACTGAGACAACCAATATGAGAAGTCCAAATAATAAGAAATGTGGAATTCAAAGAAGTAGCCAACCTGCCTGAGTTGTTTAAATCAATACCACCCAATGTCAGATTCACCTCACTCCCTTTTTGGGAAACAAGACTCTGGAAAGTAAAAAGCAGTCAATCAACATTTTATAAATTTGCTATTACAGAAAGCCTAATGAGAGAAAAGTAAATAACTAAACTAGTCAAAGAGAATTAGACATGACCAAAGAATTATACATGAAAAAGTTTTCAACAAGGTGGTAACCATTATTCATATCATGATCAAGGTGAAGTAAATAAGTTTTAGTAGTTACAGAAGGTCTCAGGTTGATGCCTACTGTTAGCCTTTCTCATGTGGAGCTGGAAAGGAATTCAAGGGTTTACAATTGACTGGACTAGAGATGGCAGTGAGGCACCTTTCGTTCTATGATACCATATCAGGAGGCTTAGGACCATAGCATCTAGAGTGAACATATCATTTAGATAGATCCAGACATCAGCAAACTCATTGGCTGATAGCATGAATAGAGGAGTGAAGAGGACTGACTTGTACAGGTCATTCCCTGGATTTCTTTCTTTTTTTTCTTTTATCTTCAATGAATAATCAAAATTTTCATTCAAGTATATGAATGAGTATGTACAATAAAAGCACAAAAGCCAAAAAAACAATTTATGGTATACTGCTCTTTAAATCCCAATGCACAGAACCACCTAAACAAATTCTCTACATCTTAATTTGAGAGCAAGAGTCTAGCTACCCTTACTTTTTTGTTCCTAATTATTTATTCAAGATTAATTTTTATAGTTTCTTGAGAGGTGCCTTATTTCCTAAATATATAGGGTTACTTCTCTCACTTTTTCCTCTGACTTACAGTTTCAATCTTACAAAACCATTGTGCACCAGCCATGAGATACAACATATCATCAAGCCAAGGTATCAGGAATCTATATTTATATGTGATCTTATTGATTGCACAACTATCTATATACATTCTCTAAGACCTATCTTTCTTAGGGGTTAATAGGGTTGGCACAGCACATGGACTTAAACTCTCACAAATGAAACCTCTTTTTAAAAGTTCATCTACTTATCATTGCAATTCAGCATGCTCCTTTGGATTCATCCTATAATGTGGGAGGTTAGGCAACTAAGATCCTGGGACTAATTCAATGGCATGTTGAATGTCCCACAAAGGTGGTAATTCACTTGTCGATTCTTCTAGGGCCACATCCTAGAATTCCTTCAATAGGGTTGTGATCTAAGGTGAATTTGTAGTTGACTCTACAGGAGCAACCCTTGTGTCCTCTTTGGCAACAACAATCAAGACTAGACCTGACTGCCTGCCTTTTCAAATTCTTTTCTAATCAGAATGTGCAAAGGTTTCCTTTCTGGAGGGTCAATTGGGAAAACCTTTTTGGATATATTCTTCTCAGATGGTTTAGCTAGTATCACAACAATAGATTCCCATTGTGCTTGATGATTGTCATCCATAATAGGTAACATTCATATCATATAACCATGAACACCCCAATAAGACATGAGAAACATCCATAGGTAGAACATCACGCCAAATCTTGTCTGAATAATCACAAATTTGGATGGGAACCAAACACCTCTCGATTATGGGTAGAGAAGTCCTATCTACCCAAGCTACTCTATATGGTTGTGGGTGTGGTTCAGGTTTGAGTTTCATTCTTGAT
>NW_010729151.1:436211-455615 GCF_000365185.1 Nelumbo nucifera
ATGGTTGTGGGTGTGGTTCAGGTTTGAGTTTCATTCTTGATTTGGCAGATTTGGACAAGACATTCATGGAATTGCCTCCATCAATGACTACTTTGMACACAGCATCCCTACATTTAAAATAGTATTGAAAAATACTAGTGCACCTCCAGTCATCWATCTCAGTGGGAGTAGACAAAATGCACTCATAACATTAAGGTGGTGATCATCAACACAACCTTGGTCTTCTTCAAATTCAGACTCAGAGGGTTCCTCTAAAGACTCAACAACTTGATCAACATCTTCAACCTCAAAAGATTCTTCTACATCTGTGCCTATGGTTAAATTTTGATTTTGACAATGTGAAGCAACATGTCCTTCACCATGAAAACTAAAACACTAAATGTTAAACACTTTTTGTCGTGAACTAGAAGTAGTGTTAGTGTTGGTTCTCTGAACAAGATTGTTACTACCACTAGGCATTATTGGTTCTGACTATGTAGGCCTATTGGTCCTTAGAAAAGACACTGACTTGGACATGGATTTGAGTGCTTGGTTCTCTCCAACTTGGGAAGACATTTTCCAAAAGGTAGAAAACTTTTGGAACTTTTCAAGCTCTAAGGCCGTATGGTAAGCCTCTTCTATGGTGTCAAGAATATGCAAATTCAGCACCCTTTTCAATTCAGGTCTCAATCCATTAATGAACTTAGTGAGATTCACCCATTGTTCTTCCCTTATATCACCTTTCATAGACAAGTCCTCAAATCGATTAAGGTAATCAGTTACACTTAATGACCATCCATTGCTCCGATAATTGTCTTTTATAATATGTGGGAAGATATTTTTCTCTCAATTTAGCTTTCATTTCAGCCCACAAATTAATGGGTGCCTCACCTAGACGCTCAAATGTTTCATTGGACCCCTTGCCAATAACGCATCTTGGTAAAACGAACACGCTAGGTATCAAACATGTTATACCAATCAAAGTAGTCCTCCATATCCACTAGCCAATCTAGGAAAGCACTAGGGTTTAATTACCGTCATAGCTAGAGACATCCACTTTGACCTTCTTTGCAATTTCACCATCCTCAAGGAAAGCTCTTCAATCATCCTAAATCCTACCTTGATTATGTGGAGGGAATATATCCTAACGCCTACCACAATATTGTCTATGCCTAGGATGATCCTCAAAGTTACTTTCTTGAAATTCATCCTCATCATCTAGTTCTTGTGGATTGTCAATACGGTACCCACGGCCTATAACCCAACTGGTTCGCATTTCTGGAAATATGTCCCAAGTTTGGAACTTGACTCTCCCTGTCCATGTTTTTTGGTATAAAGTCGGTTGGGTGATAAATGGAACCAATAACATGACCAGTACTCGGGTCAAACAGTTTGACTGTATAGGTCTATGACGTTTTTAAAACCTTGGAGGACAGAAAAGAAGTCAAAGAGAAGAAGTCAAAATTTTCTATTTCTCAAAAATATAACATAACCCCTATACATAATGTTAGGCTTTATAAGAAACTAAAAATTGAAATTTACAAGTAAGAATGCAGGGCACACCAGTCTCAATGTGATCTCCATCATGGGGTGGGGGACTAAGGCTCAACTTGGAAGCTCATGTTTAAAAGCATAATGCACATTTTCAATAGTTGAGGTACCTTATGTCAAAAATGCATGTTTCATACATTAATTGAAGTAAAGTTCCCATTAAGAGCCATCTAAATACCAATTCTAAGACTTCTCAATATGATGCTTTTAATTCATCTAGATATTCTTCTCATACGAAATATAAGCATTTGCACATATCTATAGTCTACACCTCATTTCACGTCTTTCTTTTCTTTTTGATCAGAAATTTTCAAGTTTTTTTCTTGAAATATGAGATTTGATGAGGCTTAAGCCTCAGGCCTCAAGGTTTACACTTCATGCATAAAAAGATCCAAGCACCTTACCTCACACATCTAAGTTAAAAGCATAGATTCTAGCAGTTACATCTCAGGCAAGTAAAGGTTGAAGATGATTCCATGCTGACGGTGGGATGGATAAATAGCAGCAGCCAAGGGATACGGAGTTAAAGAAAAGTTTTTGAAAGAGATTAGACAGTTAGTCATAGAGGTTGAGACTTCATTTATATGGGTTAATAGATCAGCTAATGATTTGGTGGATGCTCTCTCCAAGCCAATGTTTTAAAACGCAGAGGCGTGATGCGAAGTGTTCCACTACCAAGAGGCGTGAGGCATAGTTCAGAACGCAAGAGGCGCAAGCCTCCCAAACACAAGAAGGTGTAAGCCTCCTTAAGAGGAGAGGCATTAGGAGGAGGATGAAGAAGAAGGGGGGATCTCATTTTTTCTTTATTTTTAATACAAATCTTTTATATTAAGAAGAACAAAGATGCATAACATTAGTTGAACCCCCTAACTCAAAAAAACAAATTGGGCTGCATCAAAAAGGGGGTGGGGGGTCTGGGGGGCGAAGCCCCCTAGCCGAAGGGGCAGGGGACAAACCACTTTCTTTCCCCTTATCTTTTCTTCCCTTCCCTTTCCTTTCCTTTTCTCTTTTTTTCTTCTCTTTCTTTTTCTTTCCCTTCCCTTTCTTTTCCTTTCCTTTCCTTTCCTTTTTTTTTTCTTTTTTCTTTTTTTTTTCTGTCTTTTTATATCAGATGTGCATGAGGCGCATGAGGTGTACACCTCTTGCACCTGAGGCGTACGCCTCAGAGGTGTCAGAGCCTCTGGCATACGCCTCAGGGCGTTTTGGGAGCTCTCCAAGCAAGGGCATCCAGGGAGCAATTTTTTGGACTTCTTTGATTGCTTGGTGACATTAAGGTGTTGGATCAGTGGGAGCCATTTTTGTAAAATCAATTTGTATAAGTTTCCTTTGGTTTAATAAAAGTCATTTTGTTACTAATTAAAAAAAGCAGTGATTCTAGCTGCTAGAAATTAAATTTACAAAAAAGAATTGACATATGGGAACTAAATCATTTTAAGGCTGTGTTTGGTTTAAAGGTAGGGAAAGGACCCTTATCATTTGTACAGGTTTCCCTTCCTTTCCCTACCTTTTCCTTCAAACCAAACACAGCCTAAGGTTTAATGAGTTTGATCATCATGGTAAATGTGCATATTAGTAAGAAAATAGGAACCTAATGATTGGAAAAAAAGCAATGTGTGATGAAGAACAAAAAATAAGTAAATATAATATTGTGCCTACTAAACCAATTATATGGAAAGAAAAACTCAGAAAATGAAAACAAAAATAATAAAACAATTGCTTACTGGATCACTTCTAAAGAAGACCAATGATGTGCGTGTTAAAACAAACCATCTTTTCTTCCATGATGTCCATCCTATTCCTGATATGGGGAACTACAAAGTATTAATTACTGATAATGTCATAATCCTAACTAAAAGAGAAATTTTATTAACTATAGAAATGAGCAAAAGATTGTAAATGCGACAAACAGAGTAAAGAGGCAAGAAGTGTACAAAACAATGGGTGTGAAGACAACAGAAGAGAGCAGGCAAAAACCTTGCATGGCAGAGGATTTTATTTTGTAAAGAATTGGGATGATCTGGCTATATGTATCCTTTGTGTAATTTGTAGAGAAGACAGGTTGTTTCAGAGAACTGAGTATCTTTTGTGCAAGATTTCCTTGCCCTCTCTTTTGTTAACATTTTTTATCAGTAAAAAGATTTCACTAAACATTCATGAATTTAGGACAGTCATTAAAGGAATTTCCCACCCCATACATCATACTACAACTTTGCCCAAAACAAGAAAGGCCTGTCAACTCCCTGTTTTGCTAACACATCTGCCATCCCATTGGCAGTCCTTGCCCAGCTTAAAGTAGAATTAAACCTCTTTGCTAGGGTATCAATTTCCCTAAAGGCATATCTGTATTTCCAAGGGGCTGAGTTGATTTTCTTGGTCCAATTGATGACTAGTTGTGAGCAATTAAGTGTCAGAAATGTCAATACTCAAGTGTATCGGAAAGGCAATTCTAAGAGACGTATCGGGATACTCCTTGGATACACATGTGTATCGAAGAAAAATTAAGATATGCATGGAAACAATATAAATACTTCAACAAATCATAAAAATACATCAATAACACTAAATATATGACCTTAATGAGGTATGAATACATTAAATTAATATATTTTAATGTGTTTTATGAAGAAATGCACCGTAGTCAATTATAATTTTCACTAAAAAACACTATGCTTAACTATAACTCATAGACTATAATTCTTAAGTTTTAAGGGATGGGAAAAGCCCAACTATCCTATCCAACCATAAAACATGCATTGGCATAACTTCTAAGTGAAAATATAATTAATAATTATTTTTTATAATTAATTACTATCTATTTTTTGTCAACTAACATAAAATAGAATAGCAAATAAAGAAGAAAATAAGAAGAAATAGAGGAAACACCAAGATTTAACGTGTTTTGGCTTGGGAGCCTACACCCACGAGAAGAGAGGGAAAAATGTCTATTATGAGAACAAGAGATATATGGTTGACCTCTCTGCATACTCACAACCAAATATCCACTCTCACTCCACCCTAATCTCACACAACCAATGACTTAAGTAAGCAAAAGATCCAATTATATCAGAATTTCACATAGGCCCCTCTTCCTCCCATAAATACATACAAGTCCCCAATATTTATCAACATTACAAATATACCCTTATAACTTTCAACACCCTCCCTGAAAGTAAACCCAAATATGATCAAATACAATATATTTCTCTACACCCACCCTCAAACTCAAGGTGGGGAAACCAGCTTGAGTTTTCGAGTAAGGATGTTGAAGCAACTTCCATGAAAATAGGTGTACTATTGAAGCAACAACCATGAAAACTTGAGATGTTGAAGGGGCCTCTTAGAAACCAAAGTTGGATGTTAGAAAGCTGAATGAACTCATGTTGGAAAGCCAAAGTAGAGCCAAGTCAAGGTCTAGTAATCATCAAACTAAAGTTGGCCAATAGAAAGCCAACACATATCATGCCAAAGAATCAAATTTATCCATCATAAGGCTAATCACAATCAGCGAATTGAAGAACCAACCATTTCAAACAACTAGATCATCAAAAATGCTAATATAATACCCAAAACAGAGTTGCCTAACGGAAAGCCAACTATGCTGAACTCCATAAACCAGAGCAAAAATTTAGAATTGATCAACGGAAACCCAACTATGAACTCCATAAACCAAATTGAGGAATCGAAGTTGCCAATCAGAAAGCCAACTAGATAAAGTGAATCAAAATCACATGTCACCAAAGGAGATCAAGACTCCAAGGATTTCTTCAACAGTAACTAAAAACTGATGAGCATAATAAAGGATCATTGCTGAAACATTTCATCAAACATCTTCCATGCAAAACATGTGAGGTAAACAAACCAAATATTAACTGATGATAATAGATCCATAATTCACCAATCTTGAGAGAAATATTGTATTTGGTTGTATTTGGATATATTTGTAATATTGATAAATTATGGGGACCTATATCTCTTTATGGGAGAAAAAGGGGCTTCTGTGTAATTCTGATATATTTTGGTATCTTGCTTATTTAAGCTAGTGGTTGTGTGAGTTTAGGTTTTGAGAAAGAGTGAGTGAGGAAGAGAGTAAGAGTGTGTGTGTGTGTAGCCTTTCCTCCCATGGATGTAGCCTACCAAGCCGAACCACATTAAACCTTGGTGTTTCTCTATTTCTTCTTCGTGTTTCCTCCTTGAGTTGCTTTTATATTTTATGTTGGTTGACAAGGTATCAAAGCTATTTTATGTTGTTTAACATGGTATCAGAGCAGGTGATCACTAAATGTTGTTAAAATTCGTAATGGCGTAGTGTTCATTGCAAAAAGAGGCAGTTTTGGTTTTCTTTCTATGACATAATTTTGTTAGGATTACTACTGATTGCATGTCTATTTTTTTTATGGAATTTGATTTTATTTGGAAGTAAAAAACAAAAAAAAAACATGGGAACAGAGCAGGTGTTCCAGTTGCTATGAAGGTGTCCTGTTGCTATTTTTCATGTTCAGTTGAGGTGGTAGTCAACTACTATGAAATCTCTTCATGTAGTAGTCGACTACTAAGAACAGGATACTGATAGTAGTTGACTACTACAAAATCTCTTCATGTAGTAGTCGACTACTAGCCTTAGGATGCAGTATTTTGTGAGTTGGCATTAGTTTTGTGAGTTGAAAAAGGGGCTTTGATGCCTCAAGTTGTGGTTGTTTGTTAGTTGATTGAAAAAGGGGTTTCAATGCCTCAAGTTGTAGTTGTTTGGTGCTTGGTTGGAAAAGAGGTTGTGATGTCACAAGTTGTAGTTGTTTGTGAGTTGATGATGGTTATGTGAGTTGAAAAATGGGTTTTGATGCCTCAAGTTGTGGTTGTTTGNGTTGAAAAATGGGTTTTGATGCCTCAAGTTGTGGTTGTTTGTGAGTTGATGATGGTTTTGTGAGTTGAAAAATGGGTTTTGATGCCTCAAGTTGTAGTTGTTTGGTGGTTGGTTGGAAAAGGAGCTTTGATGCTTCAAGTTATGGTTGTTTGGCGGTTGGTTGGAAACGGGGCTTTGATGCCTCAAGTTGTAGTTGTTTATGAGTTGGTGAGTTGGAAAAGGAGCTTTGATGCCTCAAGTGGTTGGTTGTGATTTTGTGAGTTGGAAAAGAGGTTGTGATGCCTCAACTTGTGGTTGTTTGTAGGTGATGGTTTTGTGAGTTGAAAAATGGGCTTTGATGCCTCAAACTGTGGTTGTTTGTTGGTGGTGGTTTTGTGAGTTGAAAAATGGGCACTGATACCTCGAACTGTGGTTGTTTGTTGGTGGTGATTTTGTGAGTTGGAAAAGAGGCGGTGATGCCTTTAGTTGTGGATGTTTGTGAATTGGTAATGGTTTGTGGTGTGGTGATAATTTTGTTGGTGAACGTGTGAAGCTCCCTTGATGTATCGGTGAACTGTTGCTTCAGAGGTCCCTTCAACACCTCAAGGTTCATGGCTGCTACTGCTTCAATAGTGAACCTATTTCCATGAAGGCTAATGGGCCTTGTCTTTATAGTAATGGGGTAGCTAAATAATTTAGAGGTCACTTGGATCTACAAGAATGAACACAAGAAATATAAATGGCTGACAAGAAACATGACTGTTATAGTACAGTGGGTGGGGAGATCAGCGAATGCCCTTGGGGATACTTTGGAAAAACAAGGGACAAATAGGGAAACACTATTTTGGGCTAAACTGTAATTTTATAGTAGCACACATGTATTCTTTGCTATAGTTCTTTTGGTTCAAGTTTTTTGTGGGTTCCATGTCTTTGAGAGGTGGCAACTCGTGCCTTCCCAAGGGCCTATACTAATGAAATGTGATATATTATTTATCAAAAAAATGAGCCATGTCTTTATGGGCCTATTAACTTTTCTTATTTTATTTTTAATTATGATTATGAGCTGGCTGCCCATTTAAGGGCAGATCTGTAATTGTCCTTATTGAGTTAAGTTTAATAAAAGATTAGAGGAGAAGAGGAGAAAGTGATTGAACAATCTTTTTCCTCTCCTTTCTTCATCTACTTTTTCTTTTCTCTACTTTTTCTCTTCTTTCTTCTCACCTTTTTCACAAATAATCTAAGATTTATTTTTTGATTTATTGGACTGAATCACATCTTGGTATCAGAGCATCGTTCCTTTCTTCCTTCTTTTTCTTTGTTTCCCATACACCCTTCGTTTAGAAGAGTGTATGGAGAGATAGAATGCTGAATGTTTTGAGATCATCTGAGCCTAGTTGGTAGAGAGTTTGGAGAGATAGAAACTGACTTGGATTGCAAAGAAATTGAGGCTGTTGTATTTTGCCCAAAACCCTAGCCGACTAGAGAACTTTCTAGTTATAGGTTAAAGAGACAGTTTGACAGTGGCACTCAGGGTTTGGAAGGTCACTTTTAATCCCTAATAGAAGGCGGTTGAGGTTGGAGACTGTTTGGAGAGCTCTAGCAAGAGTGGCAGTTGTTCTTCCATTTCTCCCATGGAGCTAAGTGTAGTGAAACCCTAATTTTGGGGACCTTCTTGTGTGAGACTGGTTATAGTTGGGTCCATATAATCCAAAATCATTATTTTTGGATTTTCGTTTGACAAATGGAGTAGTTTGGAAGTGAGATGAAGCAGAACCCGATGTTCGTGGTTGGTCCAGCAGATTTCGTTCCGACTGGGGTGACAACAATTAAGCTGGATGGAACAAATTACTTGGTCTGGATACAGTCCATACAGATTTATGTTTGCAATAGAGGTAAATTAGGCTATCTTACAGGCAGTAAGGAGAAGCCAACAAAGACTGATCCTACATATGAAAAATCGATGCAAGAGAAATACACAGTGATTGGATGGTTAGTTAACTCAATGCAGCCTCACATAAGCCAACGTTACCTTTGGATTACTTCGGCTAAGGAAATTTGGGATAGTGTTATAAAAACATACTCATAGAAACTAAATGTTGCAAGAGCCTACAAGTTGAAGAATGATGTGAAGAACCTAAGACAAGGGGAGAAGGGTGTAGCAGCGTACTACTCTATATTGAAGTCATTATGGTAGGAGATTGATGTAATGGAGATAGTTGTGTGGGAGAAGGATGCAAAGACTTATAGGAAGTTAGTAGAAAGAAACAGGGTGTTTGAGTTTCTCATAGGACTCAATCCTGAGTTTGACATTACTAGGCAGAACATTCTAGCTAAGGATGATGTGACCCTTGCTCGGGCATACTCCATGGTTAGTAGTGAAGAAAGTAGGAGACAAGTACAGTTACAAGTACTTCCACCACCAAAGCATTTTGCACATGCTGGGATAAAGCCAAAGGGGCAGACTAAGAAGGAGGTAATATGTGAATACTGCAAGAAGCCGAAACACACCAAGGATACCTGTTGGAAGCTACATCCTGATCTTCTCTCAAAGAGGTTTCAAAACAGCAACAATACTGAGAAAATTTGTCAAACTATGAAGCCTAAGAATGCAAATGTAGCTATTGTTCTTGAAGGTGGACACAAGGAAAGTGAGGAAAAGTCTCTAATAGAACAACTAGCAGCAGTGAAGATAGAGTTTGAAATGTATGGAAAGCTCATCAACCATTTGGAGACTATAGTTGCAACATCTAACTCCTCAGGCAATACCTCTTCATTTACCTATGCTCACTCAAGTATCCATGCTTCTACAAATCATGCTACTTTATCAGGTAATTGTAAAATCCCTTGGAGTATAGATTTTGGTGCTTTAGACCATATGACTAGCATATCTAATCTTTTTTATTCATATCAACTCCTTTCTGGCCAAGAGAAGATATCCCTTGCTGATGGATCTCTTGCTTCCATCTCTGGGAAATGCTTCATACTCCCTTGTTTTATCCTCTGTTCTTCATGTTCCCACACTTAACACCAATCTTTTATCTATTAGTAGTTTGACTAAATCTATGAATTGTAGCATAACCTTCTTTCCTACCCATTGTGTTTTTTAGGACCTGAAATCCCAGAGGACAATTGGGAGTGACCATGAGGCGAATGGAATATACTTGCTGAATGCACCTGATAAAAGTCTTGGACCACCTCAAGGAGTTGCTTTTGAGTCTATTTCTACTGAATTTGTTGACCGAGTCATGTTATGTCATTTGTGTTTTGGTCATTTTTTCTACTTTTAGCCATTTATTTCCAGAAATGCTTAAAGGGATATCTCTGTCTAGTCTTCATTGTGAGTCTTGTGAACTTGCAGAACATTGTAAACATTCCAATTCAGTGAGTAATAAAAGATCAATTTTTCTTTTTCATATTGTGCATTCTGATGTTTGGGGGCCATATCATTTACCTGTTATGGGGGTTACAAATATTTTATCCTTTTTGTTGATGATTTCTCTCGCTTTACTTGGATTTACCTTATGAAGTCCCGAGATGAAGTACCAACTATTGTGCAACGGTTTCATGAACTTATTCTTACCTAGCTTAACACTCGGATCTAAATATTCCACTCTAATAATGGCAAAGAATATTTTGAAAAAAAAAATCGTTCATCCTATTTTGATTCTTTAGGGGTTATCTATCAGAGTTCTTGTTCCTACACAACAAAGTGGAGTAGCAAAGAGAAAGAAACGTCATGTGGTTGAGATTGCTAGAGCCTTCCATTTTCCTCTCATGTTCCTGTTAAATTTTGGGGGGATGTTGTCCTTACATCTACATACTTGATAAATCGCATGCCTTCTGATTTTGGGTTTGAAGACCCCCTTTAGTCTTCTCTTTCCTGATGAAGATCTCTTTTCTCTTCCTCTTCGAGTTTTTGTGTATGTCTGCCATATTCATGTCCACAACCATCAGAGACATAAATTTGAACCTAAAGCACACAAGTGTGTTTTTTCTAGGATATGCCTCCACACAAAAGGGATATTGTTATTATGATCCTATGTGTAGCACTCATTTTGTTTCTAGGGATGTCACATTTACAGAGTTTATCCCTTTCTTTGGAATTTCTCCTAAGGGGGAGCATTCTAAGGAGTTGTTTGCTATGTCATCGACTATTCCTCTCCCGGTTCCTCTTAAGTCCTCGGTTGAATTTTCTACTACTATTGGATCTTCTACCATTAAGTCTTCTTCAAATGTTCCTGCTCCCCCTCCTCCTCCAACTCATCCTCCCACTTTCACTTCTCATCCCATTGTCTAGAGGTGGTACCAAAGACAAAGACTCAGATATGAGCAAGTTGTTTCTCCTCCTTCAACTGAACCTCTTGCACCTTCCATCACTATTGAGGTATCAGATCAGCCATCCTCTTCTATTCCCACTAATACCTTCCCAAATCTTGACCTTCCAATTGCCCTTCGAAAAGGCAAACAGAAGTATACAGCTCATTGCATCTCCAAACACCTGTCTTATAGCCTGCCTTCCCCAACCTATTATTCCTTCCTTGCCTCTGTTTCTACACATGCTATTCCTAAGTCTTTCCCAAAAGCTTTATCTAAACCAAAATGGAGGGATGCTATGATGACTAAGATAGATCCTTTGCATAAGAACAATACCTGAGACATTGTGGACTTACCTGAGGAGAAGGAACTGGTTGGTTGCAAATGGGCTTTCACTATTAAGTATTATTCTGATGGTACTATTGAGATATTTAAGGCTCGACTAGTTTCTAAAGGTTACACTCAAATGTATGGTGTTGATTACCAGGAGACTTTTCTCCCTATAGCTAAAATGACATCAGTTCGGGTTTTGACTGTCACTTCATCAATTTGATGTAAAAAAATGCATTCTTAAATGGATATTTACATGAGGAAGTTTATATGTCTTTACCTCCAAGGATGTATAGGAAAGAAATGAAAGGGAAAGTGTGTAAATTGAAGTCCCTTTATGGCCTCAAACAATCTCCTAGAGCCTGGTTTGAGAGATTCCATGCTGTCCTTATTACCTTTTATTTGTATAAATTTCTTGGGATTAAATTCATCATTTGATGTAAATTTGGATTTGATAGATTGTTTATTTCATTTAGTTATAAAATGCTAATTTTAAATAGTATTTCTTTTAATTTTTAGTTGGAATTGTTAATCATATATATGTATTGATTGTTTTGATGAAAACAAAGTTAATAAAATCTATTTAGTGGCTTAAAGTAGTGCTAAGAGATTTGGTGCTATCATTAATTGATCTGGGTTCAAGCCACACTATAAGCATTAAGAAACTTTTTTTAGTAGAAAACGTTTGGTCAAGGGATTTAACGGGTGGGACGGGTCGGAACAATTTTAACGGGTTTGGGAAATTGAGAGGAAAAGTTAGACAAGCTTGGGACGAGTTTGGAATTAGGAATACATAGGCGGGTTCGGGAACGGGTAGGGCAATTTGCACGAGTACCCTACCCATTGCCATTCCTAGGTCCAAGGATGGTATCTTCATTTCTCAGCATAAGCATATTCTTGATCTCCCCACTAAGACAAGAAAACTTGGTGCTAAGCCGGCTTCTACACCTATAGACTTGAATCACAAGCTCACAACTACTGATGATGAACCGTTGGCTAATAGGAGAGTGTTCTAGAGACTGCTTGGAAAGTTATTGTATCTCTACATGACCCGGCCGATTATCTCCTATGCAATGAGTGTTTTTAGTTAGTTTATGCACATTCTCCTCAAGATAGTCATTTGGCTACTACAGAGAGGGTCCTATGTTATCTAAAAGGTACTCCAGGGAAGGGTATCTTGTTTGCTAAGCATGGGCACATGAAACCGGAAGCATACACTAATGCAAACTGGGTTGGATGTATTGATGATAGGAGGTCCACCTCGGGCTATTGTACTATAGGGAACATTGTTTCATGTAGGAGTAAGAAGCAGTTTGTAGTGGCTAGATCCTCAGCTGAGGCAGAATACAGGGCAACAATGCATGGAGTTTTAGAACTATTGTGGCTTAAATCACTTATGGGAGAATTGAGTGTTGACTATGAAAAGCCAATTATGTTATATTGTGATAATCAGGCAGCCATCAACAGTGCACATAATCCTGTCCAGCATGACAGAACAAAGCACATAGAGGTTGACAGACATTTTATAAGGGAGAGAGTTGCTTCAGGGGAAATTTGCCTGCCATTTATAGGTTCTGAAGAGCAGTTGGCTGATGTCTTGACGAAAGGTGTTCCAAAAGGGAAGCTGATACACTATGTAAGCAAGTTGTGCATGATTGATATCTACGCTCAGCTTGAGGGGGAGTGTAGAGAGGCTAGGCTGAATGGGCCCTAGTACATCACTTTGTTATCTTTTGCTTTTATCTGTTATGTTTGGTTAATGGGACTTATCTTTATGGGCTTGTTAACTTTTCTTATTTTATTTTTATGTATGATTATGAGCTGGCCACCCATTTAAGGGCAGATCTGTAATTGTCCTTGTTAAGTTTAATAAAAGATTAGAGGAGAAGAGGAAAAAGTGATCGAACAATCTTCTTCTCTCCTTTCTTCTTCATCTTGTCAACTTTTCTTATTTTATTTATAAGTATGATTATGAGATGGCCACCCATTTAAGGGCAGATTTGTAATTGTCCTTGTTGAGTTAATTTTAATAAAAGATTAGAGGAAAAGAGGAAAAGTGATTGAACAATCTTCTTCCTCTCCTTTCTTCTTCATCTACTTTTTCTTTTCTCTACCGTTTCTCTTCTTTCTTCTCACCTTTTTCACAAATAATCTGAGATTTATTTTCTGATTTATTGGACTGAATCACATCCGTTTTCCCACCTTGAGTTTGAGGGGTGTGTTGAGAGAAATATTGTATTTGGTTGTATTTGGGTATATTTGTAATATCGACAAATTTTGGGGACCTAGATGTATTTATGGGAGAAAAAGGGACTTCAGTGTAATTCTAATATATTTTGGTTTTTTGCTTATTTAAGCTAGTGGTTGTGTGAGATTAGGGTTTGAGGAAGAGTGAGTGAGGAAGAGAATAAGTGTGTGTGTGTGTGTGTGTGTGTGAGAGAGAGAGAGAGAGAGGGAGTTATATCTCTTGTTCTCATAGTGGATATGTTTCCTCTCCTCCCATGGATGTAGGCTACCAAGCCGAACCACGTTAAACCTTGGTGTTTTTCTATTTCTTCTTGTTTCCTCCTTGAGTTGCTATTCTATTTAATGTTGGTTGGCATAGTATTAGAGCTATTTTATGTTGTTTAACAACCAAAATAGTCCAAATATCAAACCAAGCCACAAACAAGATCAGACCAGAACCGGTCATAACAATGAGAACTATTATAGAAATTTTGCACCATCAGATGCTAGGGAGCATAATCCACAAGACAAGGAGGGAAAATATAAATCCTTCCAAAGAGCCAACAAAAGAATAAAGCCAAAAAAAACCCTTTAACAGCATTAAAAAGAAGGACAGGAAGATGCCCTCATATACCCACCAGATCAAATTTCCTTGCTCAAATGACCCTTTGATCTTCTTTCTCATATAAAAATGACAAGAACTCTAAAAATCTCAAGTCTAGATTCCACCAGGTATGAGAGAACCAAAAGAAAATCCAAATCTGGTGTTACTTTTTCCTAGTTTCCAAAAGAAGCAACAAGAAGCAATATCACCCCGAGCGTGATGAAAAATACTCACAAATATTCCTCATTGAATGGTAAAAGTCCCTAAGAGATTTCTTCACAGATTCAAGCATCACAATCCTTGCGTGAACAGTAACCGTGAATAGTAATGTGAATAGTAACCATGAGTAGTAACTTGATTGCTAGTCATGGTTCACTAAACTTGATAGTAGCCTAGTAGGGGTGGATTCGACCCGAGCCAAGCTGAATACTTGGGTATTCGAGCTCGGCTCACTATTAGGCTCAAGCTTGACTACAAGCCAAGTTTTTTCTAAACAATAAAAATTATAAATATAAAAATATTTTTTTATTTTACATACAAAAAATTAAGAATTATAACAATTATTTATTATTATACATATAAAAATAAAAATATACATATAAAAAGTTTTCATTTTACATACAAAAAAATAAGAATTATAAAAATTATTTACTATTATACATAAAAAATAAAAATGTTATGCAAGAGAGAAGAAGAGAGGAAGAGAGAAGAGAGAGAGAAGAAGGGAGAAGAAAGATTTGAGAGCCAAAAGAGCTGCTGGCGGCGCCAACTTTTTATATATACTAGGGCGATAGGAAATAAAAAATAAAAGAGGAAAATTACAATAGTACCCCTGCGGTACTATACTTAGAGAATAAATAGCTTTTAACACTCCCCCTCAAGTTGGGACATAGATGTCAATCATGCCCAACTTGTCACATAAATCATGATGTCGTGAGTAGTGTAACCCTTTTGTAAAGATGTCTGCAAATTGATCTTCAAAGCTAACATAAGGAGTACACACTTCCCCTGTGACAACCTTTTCTCTAATGAAGTGTTTGTTGACTTCGATGTGTTTAGTTCTATCATGTAGCACTGGATTAGTAGCAATGTTTATGTTATCACAGAATAGGGTCATAGGTCCGCCCACCGGAAAGCCCAACTCACTTAACAAAGTTTTTAGCCACATAATTTCAGCCACAGCCACTCCATGTGCCATTGCCTGATATTCAGCTTCAGCACTAGATCTAGCTACCACATTCTGCTTTTTGCTTCTCCAAGCAACTAGATTCCCTCCTATAAAGGTACAGTAGCCACTAGTTGACTTTCTGTCATTCAAGGATCCTGCCCAATCTGCATCAGTATACACTTCAACATTCAAATACCCGCGCTTTTGAAACAACAAGCCTGCACCTGGGAACTTCTTAAGGTATCTGAGAACTCTTTCTGCTGCTTCAAGATGAATAGTCTTAGGAGCATGCATGAACTGGCTAAGAACACCCACTACATAAGCAATGTCAAGTCGAGTCATAGATAGATATAACAATCTTCCTACAAGTCTCTGAAACTGTTTCACATCCTTGATAGATTCACCTTGACAGTCACCTAATTTGTGGTTAGGATCAATAGGGGAATCAACTGGCTTCACTCCCAATTTTCCTGTATCCTACAGTAGATCTGGGACATACTTTCTTTAGGAAATGAAGATACCCTTTCGTGAGCGGGCCACTTCAATTCCAAGGAAGTACCTTAGAGGACCTAGATCCTCTACTTCAATTTGGGTAGAAAGAAAAATTTTCAACTTTTGAATTTCATCCTTCCAATCACCAGTGATAACTATATCATCAACATATACTATCAGTGCTGCAATTTTTCCTTCCCCTCTTTTCACAAACAATGTGTAATCAGATTAACACTGCTTGTATCCTCTCTGCTGAACTGCTGCACGAAGCCTACTGAACCATGCTCTCAATGATTGTTTCAGCCCATATAATGATTTATTTAACTTGCACACTTTTTGTTCGTTACCTTGAGCCCGAAAACCAAGGGGTTGTACCATGTATACTTCCTCTTCAAGGTCACCATTCAGAAAACCAAGTGATAACTATATCATCAACATATACTATCAGTGCTGCAATTTTTCCTTCCCCTCTTTTCACAAACAATGTGTGATCAAATTAACACTGCTTGTATCCTCTCTGCTGAACTACTGCACGAAGCCTGCTGAACCAAGCTCTCAGTGTTTGTTTCAGCACATATAATGATTTATTTAACTTGCACACTTTTTGTTCATTACCTTGAGCCCGAAAACCAAGGGGTTGTACCATGTATACTTCCTCTTCAAGGTCACCATTCAGAAAGGCATTCTTGATGTCGAGCTGATGAAGATCCCAATCAAGATTAGCAGCAAGGGAGAAAAGGACTCTAATGGAGTTTATCTTGGCAACGAGTGCAAAATCAACTCCATACACTTGTGTAAACCCCTTTGCTACTAAACGAGCTTTATACTGCTCCACCGTGCCATTAGCCCTATGTTTAACTATGAAAACCCATTTACATCCAACTGGATCCTTTCCCTCAAGAAGATCTAATAGTTCCCATGTGCCATTTTTATGTAGAGCATTAATTTCTTCCTTCATAGCATCTGTCCATTCAAGCACCGAAAGAGCTTCTACCACATTCTTAGGGATAGGAGCACTGCCAATGGAAGAGAGAAAGGCCCAAAAAGAGGGTGAAATGTTTTCATAGGAAACAAAATGGGAAATGGGGTGTTTAGTGGTGCAAGATCTAATGCCTTTCTGGTGAGCAATAGGAAGGTCAAGGTCATTAGCAACAGAAGTATCAATAGCAATAGGGTCAAGAACATCGATAGGAACCAAGGTACCTGAATGGGTATGATCCGCTCCCAGAAAGTTTGATGGCATTGGTGGTACAGCTTCTAGGTTCTCCACAGCTCTTGAATATGGTTGACCTTTGTGACGACGAAAGAAGACACGAAAGAGAGGAGGATCAGGAAAATGAGGGAGTTGAACAAGTTTCTCCTCATTCCTACACTCCCCCTGAGGAGAAACAGGGAAGAAAGGCTCACTCTCAAAGAAAGAGACATCCATGGAAACATAAAACTTCCGAGAAACAGGATCAAAGCACCGGTATCCCTTCTGAGTGAAAGAATACCACAAGAAGATGCAAGGAATAGCACCAGGATCTAATTTTCCACAAGTGGGTGACAAATTTTGAACAAAACAACAAACACACGAGGAGGAATGGAAAGAATGGGAGCCTTAGGAAAAAGAAGCTGATGTGGGGCTTTGCACTCTAACCAGCGAGAGGGCATATAGTTGATGAGATAGGTAGCACAAAGGACAGCCTCAAGCCAAAAACGTTTCAGGACATTCATATGAATTAGTAAACCCCGAGCCACTTCAAGAAGGTGTCGGTTCTTTCTTTCAGTGACACCATTTTATTGTGGTGTTCATGAACAAGAGCTACAGTGAAGTGAACCATGCGAAGCAAAAAATTCCGTGAGATCACTGTGAAAATATTCTTTGGCATTATCTGATTGAAAATTTTGGATTTTAATTTGAAATTGGGTGAAGATCATCCGCTGAAAATCTTGGATAATTTTTTGTACTTCATCCCTGGTTTGCATGGGATATACCCATGTATATCTAGAGTAATCATCGATAATGGTAATAAAATACTTGTAGCCACCCTCAGATGGTAAAGTAACAAGGCCCCAAACATCAGAATGAACAATGTGGAAAGGAAATTCAGATTTATTATTCTTTGAAGAAAAATGAGTTCTACACTGCTTACTCAATTGACAAGTTTGACAAGTAAACTCTGACACTGACACTGACTTAAACAACTCTGGAAACACCACTTTTAAAGACTCAAAAGATAAATGACCAAGACGACTATGCCATAAATAGACCTGACTCTTACAAGACTGACTCTTAGACTCTGTAACTTGAAGACCAACCTTATTCTCCAACATGTAAAGCCCATCCCCCATACATCCTCTACCAATCGTCTTCCCCGAGGTCAGATCCTGGATCACACAGTAAGAAGGAAAAAAGGTCACTGAGCAGTTTAAGGAATTAGTACTACTTCTAACAGAGAGCAAATTAATGGAAATTTCAGGACATGTAAAACATTAGACAAGGTAAGGCCAAAGGGAAGAGAAATGGTTCCTTGACCAACTATGGTAGAGTATGATCCATCAGCTAGTCTTACCTTGTCTCTGCCAGAAAGGAGGTGATATGTTTGAAAATAAGAGGGCGTACCAATCATGTGTTTAGATGCTTTAGAATCAATGATTCAAGGAGTGTCAAGGGGATGAGATGCTACATGGAAAGTTGTGGCAGAGTTACCTGATGTAGATGCAAATGAAGTTGAGGGAGGAGCATCCATCTGATGAATTGCTCTACCATAGAACTCTAAATGGTCACGTAAGGAATTAATAATATCCTCCCTTGGGTCAGATCCAGAGGCGTGTGTCTGAGTCACAGTAGTAATGGGGGGCTGATTCTCTTGAGAGGCCATGCATAGTGTGCTTTCTTGTACCTTGCTGTCCTAACATTTTATTCAGATCTGAACCTTGCTTCTTACTCAAATCTTGAGCCCATTTCAGCTTCCCATGAAGATCCCAGCATGTATCTCAGGTGTGTCAGGGTTTCTGGCAATGAATACACCATAGTTTGTCTTTGTCATCCGCCTTTTTCTGAAATTCCCCCTTCTTAAAGGTATTTCCCCCACCTGTACTTACACTCCCTTTCGCTACCAACCCAACTGCATAACCTCCAGAGTTGTTCATCAAATTCCTTCTACTTTCTTTTAATTGTACTAGAGCATAAACTTCCTGGACGAAGGAAAGATCCTTACTACCTAGGATCTAGACTCTGATAGATTCATATGCAGGATTCAAGCCATGTAGGAAAGCAAACACTCTTTGCTGGGAAACAAGTTTCTTGTATAATTTTGCATCTTCATCACACTTTCAATCCACACTCTGATAATGATCTAACTCCTTCCAGACAGAGGTCAAGTCTGAATAGTACACAGAAAGGCACATCTCCTACCATTGGTTTCCTGTATTAACATATGCAGTGTCTATCACTCCATTCAGCACCTTCTCTCTCACAAAAGTGACAGTCAACCTCTATGTGCTTGGTTCTTTCATGAAACACCAAATTAGAAGAAATATGAATTGCAGCCTGATTGTCACAATAGAGCTTCATTGGAGTATTAATGTTGTATCCTATCTCCTATAGAAGGTTCCTTAGCCACACTAATTCACAAGCAGTATGTGTCATAGCTCTATCTTCTGCCTCTGCACTGCTTCTTGCCACGATTGTCTGCTTCTTACTTTTCCATGTCACCAGATTACCCCCTAGAAAAGTGCAATAACCTATCGTAGACCGCCTATCAGACATAAAACCAACCCAGTCAGCATCAGTATACCCTTATATTTCAAGTGTTCCACCACTTTTGTATATCAAACCACAACCAGAGACTCCTTTTAAATACCTCACAATTCTTAGAACCACATTCCAATGAGGAACCAGAGGTTTCTGCATGAACT
>NW_010729151.1:487362-506136 GCF_000365185.1 Nelumbo nucifera
TTGTTGATATTCCTATCCCCAGAACAATGCAAGAAGCCTTGTTAGTTCCTGAGTGGAAAGATGCAATGAAGGTTGAAATGAATGCTCTTTTGAGGAATAATACTTAGGAGCTAGTTGACCAGCCTAAAGGGAAGAAACCGGTTGGATGTAGATGGGTATTTACTGTGAAACATAATGTTGATGGTTTCATTGAAAGGTATAAGGCCCCGTTAGTTGCAAAGGGATTTACTCAGACTTATGGTATAGATTACTTGGAGACTTTTGCTCCAGTAGCAAAGATGACCACTATTAGAGTTTTGTAATCCCTTGCAGCCAGTTACTCTTGGCCCTCGTTCCAGATGGATGTTAAAAATGCCTTCCTCAATGAAGACTTACAGGAAGAAGTCTACATGCAGTTACCTCTTGGATTTTATGATGCAGAGACAGGAAAGAAGGTTTGCTGGTTAAATAAAGCCTTGTATGGACTAAAGCAGTCCCCCAGAGCTTGGTTTGATAGATTCAGACAAGCCCTTGAAAAATTCGGCTATGTATAAGCCCAGTCAGACCATACATTGTTCATTAAGAAAGTGGACTCTTCCTTGACTTTGCTTGCTGTATATGTGGATGATAGTGTAATGATAGGGAATGATAACAATGAGATTGAGTCTCTTAAACAACTCCTTCATCAAGAGTTTGAGGTGAAAGATCTAGGAGAGCTACGATACTTCTTGAGTATTGAGGTAGCTAGATCTAAACATGGGATTTTTGTTTCTCAAAGAAAGTATGTTCTAGATCTATTGGAAGAAACTGGAAAGTTAGGTGTTAAACCTGTCGATACACCTATTGAATAGAATCACAAGATCAGTGCAGAGGGTGGAGAGAGACACTTAAAGATAAAGCTATGTTCTAATGGTTAGTTGGAAAACTCCTCTCTCTTTGTCTCACACGACCGGACATCAATTATGCAGTCAGCGTTGTCAGTCAATATATGCACTCTCCTAGAACTACTCACCTCCTTGCAATTGAGAGGATATTAGCATACTTGAAGAAGTGTCCAGGTAGAAGTATATTATTCAAGAATAATGATCACATGAAGATAGAGGTTTATACAAATGCTGATTGGGTTGGGAGTGTTGATGATAGAAGGTCTACCTCTGGATATTGTGCTTTTGTARGAGGTAACCTTGTCTCCTGRAGGAGTAAGAAACAAAGTGTTGTTTCTTGTTCTAGTGCTGAAGCTGAATATAGATCTATGGCTAATGGTGTGGCTGAAATCCTATGGTTGAAGTCATTATTTGAGGAGTTGGGTATTACTTATGAGAAGCCCTTAATGTTGTATTGTGATAATCAAGTTGCTACTAATATAGCTCATAATCCGGTACAGCATGACAGAATTAAACATATTGAAGTAGACCAACATTTTGTCAGAGAAAGGGTTTCATCTCAATAAGTGTGTCTCCCGTATATCACCTCCAACATGCAGCTTACAGATCTTCTCACCAAGGCTGTTCCAAGGAAGAAGTTAGAGGCAGACCTATGCAAGTTGGGAATGACAAATATCTATTCCCAACTTGAGGGGGAGTGTAGAGAACACTGATGTRGAYCCCACTGATGTGGTCCCCACTGTGTTCGTATGGCAGCATATTTCTGTTAGTTATGTCNCTGTGTTCGTATGGCAGCATATTTCTGTTAGTTATGTCGGTGTTAGTTGGTAGTTATTTCAGTTTGTTATTTCAGCTTTATTATTAGTTTATTTTCCATGTAAGCAATAAGGGCAATTCAGCCCTTTTACAATTAGTCAACATATATAAATATTAAGAGTGGGCCGGCTGATGTCAAGACCAACCCTCTCTCTTTTCCAAAATCTCTTCGTGTGCTTCTTCTCTTCTCTCCTTCTCTTCTTCTTCTCTTCTGAAATTTCTTCATTCTTTTTCTTTTGAATTCAAGACTGATTGTAGTCTTGATCGACTACCAAAATTAAAAAAAAAAAAAAAAAAATCTAACAAAATGATGACTATCATGGGACGGTCCAATTGAAACATACACACCAGCAGGGTATTTAAAATAAATATCTTTTTATGATTAATGTTTTTTTGCTTTTATTAATTAAATTAAAAAGTGATGCATTATAATTCATACATCAGTTGTATACCCGTGGATATGTTTAGCCACGGTTAACCATCCACTTGATTCCTTCATATAATTTGTTACAAACTCCCCCCTTGGGTTTTTATCCCCAAAACATTTTCATTCTAGATGCCCCTTGTTTTGGTAGTGCATCTACTAGTCCATTGGTTGACCTTGGTACCCATGAAACTGTAACTCAATCACCTTCTATTATAATGTGTGATGTGTCTATATCTCATAGCCTTGGCCCTCCCAACACCTTCTAGCATTAGCCCATAACTCTGTTCTATTTGAATTTATGGGGAGAAGGTCCTTGTAAAAGTTTCAAGAAGGTGCACAAAAGGAAGTCAGGAGAGGTAGATATCTTTTAACCAAGGGAGGTTTTTTTATGAGTAACTGAAATAATTTCATTAAAAACACCAAACTGCTAAAGAGCAGCTCATGTTACAACATAATGCAACATTCAGCCATAAAAAACAAGAGGAAAACAGCAGAGAGGCATTGCACAATACAAGTTTACAAATTACAGCTCCCCACCCGGTCCAGGGCACTCCCAAATTAGACTTTCCCTACCACCACCTGCTTTAGTTAGTTAGTAATTTGTTATATTTTCTTATGTTCAATTTTGAGGGGTAGGGATTAAAGATTGGTCAGTAGGTTGTTTGGGTTATGGAATTTGGCTTGGTGATTGAATTGTGTTGAGTTTCTTCAGTGGTTTTGGGTTGGCTGATGGTGACTGGGCTGCAAAGCTTGTATACTGCTGGTATACATTTTTTTATATGAATTTTTATTTTTACTATCAAAAGATATCTATATTTAAAGAATGAGTTTTATGGAGTTAGATTACTATATTATATTCTTAATATAAAAACTTATAAACAAATGCACTTGCAGTTAAGGTCAATAAGAAGATAAATCTTAAGTGCCGATATCCTTCTTGGCTTTTAGTGAACGAGTAGGCTCTGGAGATGGCATCAGTTGGAGTGATCGTGGAGTCCGGAAGTTGCAACAAATGCATGCCACGTCAGGAGGTTTGTAATTCATTGGGTTTCCAATAGTGACAGTGGGCCTTGGAGATTCTCTCACTTTTTGAACAAGATCCGGGAGTTGGCATCAAATCTTGCTTGCAACTATAGGTGGATCCCAAGGGATTTGAATGTTCTGGCAGATTCTTTAGCTAAGTCTGAGGTGGGCAGAGATGTTGTGTATAGTGCTAATTCTTTGCCATTGTAAATAGCTTGGGGTTATTGGATGGCTGTATATCCTCTTTTTGTAACCCCCCCCCCCTTCCTTTTGAATGAAAGTAACCTTTTCTCAAAAGCTTGGACACCCAGTTTTTTTTTTTTTTGATAACTCCAAACTATGTTTTCTTTTTCTGATAAATGGAAAGAGACTTTTTATCTCTAGAAACTGATGGAGAGATTCTCCAAAACAAAGTACAAGGATACGCTACCAACAGAAACAACAGTAATATGACAGTAACAAGTAGATCCACCCATTACACAACGAAAGAAGAATCAAAAACAATATTGTTCCCCCAGTTACTGCAACGATCATTCTTGATCCCAACAAATTGTTTCAGGACACCAGTCACCAGTCAATCAAACCATGGTCATCTGAATCCTGCCAATCATCTCCCCTACTGAGGATACCTTAGAATCAAGGAATCTTGCTATTTCTTTCCTTCCAAATTGACCAGCATATCACAAATGGAAGCAAATTCCAGAGTATTTTCACTCTTACACTAAAACCAGCCACCTTCCACAGTGAGATCTTATGCAAGCATAATCAGTATTTGATGTTTTTTTTTCTTCTAATGTTCATGTATTAGAAGGATAATCCTACTTTTCTTATTGGAAGTGATTGTTAATAGACTAAATTGTTTCAGTATCTTTCATTAACTAACGAGATGCACTGAAGGAAGAGGGTCCTTTGAGTCAATTTTCCACGGCATCCCTCAATACTGATGTTTAATTTCCTTCTTAAGTCCTCTTCCTTAATTGGCATCATTTAATTCGTAATTTAAATGTTTTTACAACTCAACAAAACCACAATTCCATAGCTCTACAATCTAAAAACTGGATCAGAACCTAAACAAAATCGGAAATGGAGCATTCAATTTCACTAATTTGATAAAACCAGCGTTACAACAGATAAGCCAAAACAAGAACGAAAAAAAAATAGCAAATTACCACGTTGCCAGGACGAGAAGTTGGCCCAGAAGGTGCAGATGTTGGACCGCCATCTCCCTGAAACAGAAAGTCATACATTATTATGACCCTTTTTCGACGAAAAACTCCCACTAACCATCGTACATTATCCAAATTCCAACTGGTCCCGTTTTCGCATGTTCACAAAAATAACTTCACCACACTAAATGGAAGAAGGGAAGAGATAGGGGGAAATGATCCATAATGCATAGGATTCGTCATTCGATTAAGCGTCTTCAATCATACCTGAGAAGAGTCTGCATTTCTGGTAGCCATCCTCGGTTCTTATTCACATCCCAAGGGATCACCTAAGCAAGTTCGTCCACACGCAGCAAAAGCCTGCACTGCCATGGACCAATTTCAAACATACAACGTATAAAACAAGCAATATATAAATTTTGAAATACGAACTATCATTAACATCAATGAACAGATCCACCGGAAACAAGCGACTTCGCCGGAATCAAAAGATCGAAACTCCGAACGACGAGGCAACCGGAGTTAATAAAATGCAGACCAAACACCAAATAAATAAAAAGGAACGATAAATGTAGCTCAAATACCTGGTAAGGGCGTCGTTCTCGAATAAAGAATGAGAAAAAACAGTATATTTGGTGACGAAAGACAGATAGAAAGGAAAGAAGAAAGGAGGGAGGGGACGAGAGCCGCAACGAAGTGTCCTGTGTCCCTTTCTGTCTCTGTCTCTCTCTCCCCCTCAACGCCTCGGTCGTCTCAGATTTTCCAACCGAAACCCGTTGGACAAGCAACGGACTTTAAACGGCCCCTCGGATTGCGGGGTTCTGAAAGCTCCAAGCCCAACCGTATGTCTGTCTCTACATGTGTACAAACGAGATCAACAGATTTCTCGTATTGGAGGGAAAAACATCGACGGTATTTGTTGTAATTAAGGATAGATCGTGTCGACTATAATCCAACGACAACGAGAAATCTGAAATTTAATATTTTAGGGTCATCACTGAAATTTTGTATTTTAGGATTATTGACTAAAATACCCCCATATTAAAGCCTATATTTTACTAAAACATCCTCTACTTTACGATCAATTTATTTAATTGATCTTTCATAACAATTTTAACCCTAACATCCATTCAAAATAAACTAAAAGCAAAGATATCATTTTTGCTTTTAATAAAAGACGGACAACCACTCTATTTTTTTCTACTTAGTTAATTTTGTTTTATATGCAAGAAAGAGTTAGGAATATTTTTGAAATGAACAACCATAAATTCATACCCTTGAACATTTTCCACTCAGTTGAAGAATTCTTTGAAATAAATAATCATGAATCTATGCCCTTGAATTTTTCCACTTTTTTTACGTAACAATTTTCACTTAATTTAAATGATCATATTACTATTTTCATATAATAAACATAAATAATTCTTAATCAATGGTCCATTAAATAAATAGATTGAAGGGATATTTTAATAAAATACAAATTCTAGGATAGATTTAAGTAAACCTGTGAATGACCCAATATTTTATTACTCCGACTTCAACTTGCTATGATGCCGAAAAAGGCATGAGAACCAGTCGCATATCAAAAAAGTGCGACCACAATTGGCATTGATCAAAATTAATGGAAGTTCTGATTGGTCAAAGTTATTCTTATATTTTAAAAGTTGTTGTCCAAATGTGAAAGTCACTGAGTCATAACTCATAAGCGATGCTTGGAAGGAATATTATGGCTGGGGCTGGTATGTCCGTGAATAGGGGTGGATTTGAGTCGAGTTGGGTCAAATACTTATAGTTATTCTATTCCAGCCTTTCGAGCCTAATATATAGAGTTATTTATTAATCGAGTCGAGCTCGAACTCGAGTTCAGATCCTCCATTAACTATCCAAAGCAAAGTTTGGCGAGGTGGGTCAAGTTCAAATGTAGCAAATGGACTGGAATCGCCTACGAAAACCGAACTGGGAGAGGCGTTTCCATCAATCTCAGATCATTCAATCTCTCCGGACTGATTGATTCCAATTTGTGCCAATGAGAGCTTTGCCCTCCAACATTCTCTCCTCTCTGCTCTATAAAACCCACCAAGGGTTCTGATGAGGGCGGATTTGGCCCTTCAATGATATTGTGACACATGACACCTTAGAACAACTAGGTAACACTCGGAACCACTTAAACAACAACTTACCTTAGCCAAGTTGATGGTGTCCCACCTGGCGGCCTGGCACGGGCGCCAACCTGGCAGCCTGGCACAGGCGCCGATCAGGCGACCTAACTAGTAGGATAACAACTCAGCCTGACACGCCAAGTCTGCAACGGATCGAGCTCGGATATCCAGACCACCTCGGGACAAGTCCACCTCAGACAAGTCTACCTCGGGATGAGTATACTTCGGTGCCAAGTCACATCAGGACCACCTCGGTCCCAAGGCACTTCGGCATTCATATCAGGTCGGATCTAAAGAGCACGAGCTCAGGCAATGCTAACCAACCACCACATGGCAACCCCGGGGATCTCGTCAACGTACTCCGCGTCTTATGAGATCATACCTTATAACGGCTAATATTATCTTCCCACTCCCCGATTCAGGCGGAAATGGCCAGCCTTACCGATTGGTAGCATTATCCCCAACTAACACGGAAACGGATCCTGTCGCAGCGAGAATTCCGGAGCTACTCCACTGAACCCGCAAGGACTCCAGTATATAAAGGCTTCACCCCCCAAGGGTGAGGAGAGGCGTAATAATATCATTTTCAGCTCACAACCAAGTGCTAACTTAAGCATCGGAGCGGTGCCGTCAGGTAAACAACCCCGCGTTCTCTGGTTCATCTCTTGCAGGTTCATCGAGCCCGTCGTTGCTGGTAGCCAGATCATCTCCTGTAGGGAGCAGCCAAATTGCGCTACATCATTTGGCGTCGTCTGTGGGAAACGCTACAAAAAGCTAAGTTCTCATCCTCCGAAAGGCTAAGTCATCTTCTTCCAGAAAGCTAAGTTCTCACCTTTTAGAAAATAAAAGCTCTCACTTTCTAGTTTCCATTTTTTATGAACTCAAAGACTATGCAAGAAGTTGATGGCCAACAGACTAAGCAACTCTATCAACTTTATTTCAACTCGGATAAAGCCTCATCAGTCCTCTTCGCGAGGTACCCTCTACAACGATGAGCTCTTCGTGGCTTCCACGTGAGTAGGCGGCCAATAGACTACATGGACGCCCCTGCCGGTCGAGCCTCCCAAGGCTCTCGTGCGAGCTGGTGACCTAAAGTCAGTAGTGCTGCCCCCATAAGTCGAGCTCCTAGTAGTTTCTTGTAGGAGTGGGTAACCGACGTCACTAACGAGGCTGATGCAACGCAGCCGTAGCTCTAAGGTGCCGAGCTGATAAAAGACCTCGACACCACATAAGACCCAGTCGCCTCTTCGGCATAGGCAAAATCAAAGATCAAGGAGAGTGGATTACGAGTCTCTCCCAGAGTCTAAGGGCTAAAGTGCCGAACTGGCAAAGACTTCGGCACCACATAAGACCCAGTCGCCTCTTCGGCATGGGCAAAATCAAGGGTAAGGAGAGTGGACTGTGAGTGCTCCCAAAGCCTAAGGAATTGAATCGACACTTACGAGCTCATCGAATTAGTCATTTCAGGCCAAAAGGAGCAATCTACTCCCTTCGTCGAGTTACTTTTAGCTCGGGAGTGGGGGAAAAATGATGAGGGCGGATTTGGCCCTCCAATGATATTGTGACACATGGCACCTCGGAACAACTAGGTGACACCCGGAACCACTTAGGAAACAACTTGTCTTAGCCAAGTTGATGGTGTCTCACCTAGCGGCCTGGCCCAGGCGTGACTTGGCGGCCTGGCACAGGCGCCGACCTGGATACCTGGCGGCCTGGCACAGGCACCGACCTGGCTACCTGGCGGCCTGGCACAGGCGCCGACCTGGCAACCTAACTAGTAGGATAACAACTCAGCTTGACACGTCAAGTTCGCAGCGAATCGAGTTCGGATAACCAGACCACCTCGAAACAGGACCACCTCGGGACAAGTCCACCTCGGACAAGTCTACCTCGGGATGAGTATACCTCAGTGCAATGTCACATCAGGACCACTTCGGTCCCAAGGCACTTCGGCATTCATATCAGGTCAGATCTAAAGAGCACGAGCTGAAGCAATGCTAACCGACCACCACATGGCAACCCCAAGGATCTCATCACCGTACTCCGCGTCTTATGAGATCATACCTTGTAATGGCTAATATTATCTCCCCACTCCCCGATTCAGGCGAAAATGGTCAGTCTTACCGGTTGGTAGCGTTATTCCCAACTAACACGGAAACGGATTCTGTCGCAGTGAGAATTCCGAAACTACTCCACCGAACCCGTAAGGACTCCAATATATAAAGGCTTCACCCCCCAGGGGTGAGGAGAGGCGTAATCTCTGCTCTCTAGCTCTCTCACAATCTAATATCATTTTCAGCTCTCAACCAAGTGCTAACTTAAGCATCGGAGCAACCCCGCCAGATAAACAACCCCGGATTCTCAGGTTCATCTCTTACAGGTTCATCGAGCCCGTCGTTGTTGGTAGCCAAATCATCTCCTGCAGGGAGCAGCCGAATTGTGCTACATCAAGTTCTTATCTTCATCTCTTTTAAATGAAATGAAAGTAGAAAAAGAAACCAAAATACAGATAGGCCTCTGCCTCCCTCCTTTACTGCCTTCCAAATGTTACAGAATACCCAGAAAGGATTTAATGCTTTGTTGAAAACTTTGAAAATCGTTTGTGCTTGTTTAATAGAAGAGGTTGTTGGCCTTTTGTGCTTTGTTTAATAGAAGAGCAATATCATCATTTAACGGAATCGGTGGAGGGAATTACAGGGTAGTTCGGAGATGGAAATGGGGGAAATGGGTGTCGTAGCTGTTCATGACCAGCCTGAAGACACAACTGGCTATTCTCATCCCTGTTCAATGACATGAGTTACAGTCAAACAAAGCCCTAAGACACCACCGTTTTCTGATTGATTTGCACAGAACAGTGGCACCAGCACAGGTGTTCGGCACCAATGCCACCGCCAGTGCAGGGGAGCCGATGAAGCTACCAAAATCCCTCACAACGGCCTCAAAAGGAAGGGGACAAGGGTAATATTAGATTAAAAAAAAAATTTAAAAAGTCATGTAGTGTTACATGTGTAAGGGAATACTAACATATGCTAACATCAATGTAGAGTTAATTAATTGTCAGAAACAGTAATGATAACAAAGACAATAATTAAACAGTAAAGATATAATTTGTCACTTAGTTAAATAGTAAAGATAGTTTAAGAAATTTTTTGAAATTTTGTGATGACAAAATTTATTCTTCTATATTTAAATTTATTGATAAAAAATGAGGGCAAATAGGATAATTAGTTATTGATATTAAATGAATTGAAAATAGTTAATTTTAAGATATTCAATGCATTCAATTATCTCTCATTAAATCAAACATTTAGGCTCAGTTTGGGAGGAGTATAAATACAAATTTGTAGAGTGCAAAACCTTATATTTTGTATGTATTTGCATAGTACATATTTGTATTTGTATTCCTACCAAATTGAGTCTTAAGGTATTAATTTGCATTTACCTTCATTGAATCATATATTTAAGGCTTCTTTGTTTCTTATCATCATTAAATTCTATAATTAAATACATACATAATAAATTAATAATCTCAATAACATAAAACTTATACTTTTAAAATCTACCTGGAAAAAATAGTATTTTCATTTAGGTGGTGGTAAGAAATCAAACCATTCGGGTCAAATGGGCCAATCCATGTTGCCAAAATTAAATAATAAAATTCAAAAATATATAAAATGCAAAAATATAGAAATTAAAAATATGAAAATGTTTTTAACATCATATATTCGACATATTAAACAATAATAAGTATGATAAACAATGTTTTAAAAACCGATATGGAGGCCAACCCGCTTTTGCATTCGGGTCACAAGTAACTAGTTTGACTGTCAAAGTCAAACCACTCTACGTCAACACCGTGTGTGTGTGTAAAAATACATATTTTATCAATAGATAGTATAATTATGCTTTGCATATATCATAGTTATGTTATACATATATTACATATAATATACATATTATATTTATTTATGTTTTTTAATTCCATTTTAAATTTTGTTATTTATAAAAAATATTAAAATTTGCAATTTGGTGCCATTTTTTTCACAAAAATAGCAAGGCAATGTGCATAATGCCCTTGGGACATATAGATCTTGAAAAGTTACTCAAAATAAAAAAAAAATAACCCCAATCGAACATTGAAGTGCAAAATTATGATTTCCAAAAGTTTACACATAATTAAGTGCGCAACCTACGACTTGGTTACTAGGTTAAATGGGTCAATGGTTGAACTGCCCAAGTTGGACAGTTTTTAATTAAAAAGGGGAGTTTCAACAGAACCAAACCTAGAATCAAGGTTGAGTGATGGTTCAAACGGTTCAATCGGTCAAGTTAACAACAAGTTGATAACATTGATTATAAATAAAAAATGTTTTTATTAATAATGGAAATGAAATGTAAAATTTAAAGCCAATTGAAAGTAAAACTATTTTCCTATTATCTCTCACTAAATCTCATATCTAAGGTATATTCTCTTATTAAATCCTATATTTAAGATACATTTTTCTCATCATTAAATTGTACTAATTAAATCCATAACATTAATTTTAATAACACAAAAAAATATTTTGAAAAATAATTTGAAAACAAAACTATTTTCTTCCCTCTCGGTGGTGGGTAAGCAATTCAAACATTTGAGGTCAAATCCGTTAATAAATATTGCCATAATTAAATAATAAAAAAATAAAATATATATAATACAAAAAATAAAAAGAACTCGGCATGTCATTAATATTGTATATTCATTATACTGAATAAAAATAAGTATGAAAGGTAAGAAGTATTTTTGTAAATGATGAAAATGGAATGCCAAAAATAAAATCAACCTAAAAATGAAATGATGTCATAGTTAAATAATAAAATTTTAAAAAATAGAAAATACAAAGAATCGCAAAAATAAATATTATACATAAATATAATGTTATATATTAATAAAAAAATAAATATTGGATATATATATATAATATTATACATTCATTATATTGAACAAAAATAAATATTATACATAAGATATAATTTTATCAATAATGGAAACATAATACAAAATTTAATGTCTACCAAGAAATCAAACTATTTTTCTTTTTGAGTCGAGGGTTAGTGGTTTGGGTCAAATGGATTAATCAATGATATAATAGTTAAATAATAAATATTTAAGAAATAATAAAAAAAGTATAAATAATTAAAAGAATATATAAAAATTATATACTAATTATGTCAAACAAAAATTAAGTGTAACAAGTAAAAACTATGTATAAAATATAGATGAAATATATAATTTAAAATTGATTTGGAAACAACGTTATTTTCTTATTTAAATGGTGGGTAACTTTTCAAAGAAGTTCATGCCATAACTGAATATTAAATATTTAGAAAATGATAGAACACAAAAGATAAAAAAAAATATAGAGTTTTGTCAAAGACATTTTGGAAAATTTCTAATGTTATATAATCATCATATTAAATAAAAACAATTATTTTTTTAAATCAAAAATGAAATACAAAATTTAGTATAATAATAATAATAAATGTTATTATAATTTAAAATTTCTACATGTGCATGTATATTTAGTATAAATATTTAAATTTATTTTTAAACATATTGTTATCTTTATTAAGTTTTAATTTAATATCTAAAATTCAAGTAATTAATATAAAAAAAATTCATATATACAACACACATGCTGTATTGGCAGAAATGTAAAAATAAAATTTCTCGACCGACTCTCGCACAAATTGAGGCATTTATATGTTTTATCAAATAACAATTTGAAATAAACGTTATTCTACTATGCAACGATGAATGGCCACGTAACGAAACACAGTGATTGGTTGAGCGTATTCTACTGGATCAAGAATTCAAGAAGACGTTTAATAGTTGGGTACGTGTGGTATTACAGAAATTGCTTGAGTCTGGCTTTGGTTGACGGGACATGTGCCGGATTAATGGTTTTCACGTGCCTAAAGCGGAGTCCTACCCGCGTGCATCCTTTCCAGAAATCTGTAAGCACGTGGTCGGTGGTCCTGCGCATGAAAGAGATCTAATTATGCATTCTTCTCTTTTTTTTCTGCCTGCCATTTGAAGAATGAAGACAGACTTTGAACTAAAACGACAGATACAGGAATGATGTTCCAGCTTTTCCAAACGAGTGTGAGGGTAAAATTGGGATATGGTCCTCACAACGACCTTACAGCCTTTACAGGCATATCTCATCTCATCGTATCATCGTATTTTTCTGCTCCTCACAAATAATAATATATAATAATAGAATATTTTCCATGAATAATAATTAATAAGTACGGGAGATATTCCTTATGCATTATAGAATGTATGTGTAAAACGCCTATAAAGCACCAGGCGTGAGGAGCAGATCCGGTCTTTAAGTTGAGATGTACTTGTGAGGTTGGTGTAAAGCGCATGTGTGAAGAACAGATTTGGTCTCATGCGGATAGGGATCTGCTACGGTGCTACCAGTAAAATGCTCCCTAGTTCCTACACTGTCTAAACAAGTAAACATGCCACTGCAGCCGCATATAATGGCCGGTAGAGACGCTGTTAGCACCGTGTGTGTTGGTTGCTGATCCCAAGTCGTATTAAATGCCATAATTTGTGAAGGGTCAACCAATGATAAAGTTATTATAGGATAATTACAAAAAATAACAAAATACATATACAAAGTACAAACAAGAAAATATATATCGGTACAATTACATAATGTAATATAATATAATATTTTATTTATTTATTAATGGGACACGTGCGATACACATTAAGTCAAAGTTAAACAATAATAAGAATATAAGAATAGACAATTGTTTTTATATTTTAACTTTTTAAATAATTAGGCTGCATTTGTTTTGTGTAAACTTCATCAATGTAAAAGTAATTGATGGAATTCAACACTAATGGGTTTAAAATTAGTGAACCATAGCAACGTTTTTAAAGTGTGATAATCGATATAATAATACATCAATTTTGGAAAACTAAACTGATGGGGAGGTTTACATCAATTTTTGATTTAAACCTTACATTGAAAACAAATGCGTGAAAATATGGACCGGGAGTGGACTTTTACACTGGCTTTTGTTTATACTGAAAACAAACACAACCTTAATTGTTGTTCATCAATCTTAATCGTTGTTCATCAAACTGATGAAACAAATGCAACTGGGAGTGGAGTTTTACGTCAATTTGCATTTACACCGCAAACAAACACAACCTTAATCATTGTTCATCAAACTGATGAAACTGACCAACTCGACCCAACTCAACCCAAGTTGGTCGGTTTTCTAGTATTTGCAATTGGCTTCAATTCAACAATTTCCCAACCCAACCAGGTTGGATCAGTTTTGGTTTGGCCATTTGTAAACTGACCAAAACTGAACCAACCCAACCATAGCTACATATTAATATTTTATATTTTAAATATAATTTTTAAAATGAAAGAGGGAGAATATTCCCATATTTCTAAGCCTAAACTATTTTATATTGTAAATTTAATTTTTTAATAATACCATTGTAATTTTTAAACTTAAATTTAACTTTTTAAGTTTAAATTTTTTGAACCGACCAACCAAAGTCCAAACCAAAAATCGACCCAAACCAATACAACCCAAGTTACGTTGGCCGGTAAATTCTAGTAATCTATCATTTTATGGAGTTTTACTATTTTGTGTTATTTGTGCCTGAAAGTTGTACTATTTTATGATAATTTTTTATAACTAATGGTAAAATGGTAAATTATTTTGGTTAGTATGTGAAGATTTAAGGTTATTTATTAATATTTTTTGGACATTTCTACCAAATTTATGATAATTTTTAGTGAATATATAGTAATTTTTTTATACATTTTATATGGAAATTTATTAGTAAGTAATGGTAATTTATCATATTTTACCAAATTTTACTATTTTGTGTTAATCTATCGGCAACTTATGGTAAATAATGGTAATTTAAAGAGTTAAGGATAAGATTATCCACTGAAATATAGCTGTATTTATTAAATATATTAATAGGATTTATCAACATTATTTATTAAAATTAAAAAAATATTTATATTTAAAAATAGTATTTGTTAATATTAACAAAAATATTTTAATTTATTAACAGTATCTATTCATAAATACGTTTTCAGTAAGTTATACTCTTATTTGTGGTAATTTTACCAATACTTTGGAAACTTTCTACTATTAAATTTTTATTCACAGTAATTATTAAATTTCTATTTATTAACAGTATTTAATAATAAGCAATTACTAGAAATACTTTAAAAATTACAAAAAGTACTTTGCATATTAGCAAAAATTAACAAAAAACGCCCAGAATAATTTAAAAATATCATAAATGAATACATTTATATTATTTATTAAATCAATAATTTCCAAAAATTACTAATAATTAATAACATATAATTACAGATAATTTATGCCAATTACAAAAAATTCTAGTAATTTCTGTTATTTTCTTGATAAATTAAAATTATTGTTAATTTGTTATATTTACTAATAATTATTGTTAATTTATGGTAATTTCTAGTAATTTGTTATTTTCGAGATAGATTGAAAGTTATTGGCAATTTTGAATAGCTATACTTAATTTCTGGTAATTACTGGTAATAATTTTTGGTAATTTTCAATAATTACTGATAATTTACCAATAAATAATTCAAGGTACATAAAAATAAATTAAAACTACTAAAATTGACAACTAATCTATGGTAATTACCGATAATTTCTAAAGATTTTTGCTAATTTCTAACAATTTCTGGTAACTTTTTATAACTTCTAGTAATTTATGGTAAATTTTGACAATTCACTAATAATTATTAACTTATAATTACAGATAATTTATGCCAATTACAAACAAATTCTAGTAATTTCTATTATTTTCCTGGTAAACTAAAGCTACTGGTAATTTGTTATATTTACTAATAATTATTGGTAAATTCTCATGATTTCAAGTAATTTTTTATTTTCCTGACAAGCTGGAAATTACTTGGAATTTCTAATAATTTTTTATTTTCCCAATAAATTTAATGTTACCGGTAATTTTGAATAGATACGCTTAATTTCTGGTAATTACTGATAATATTAACATTTTATTGATAATTTCTGGTATTTTCCAATAATTACTGATAATTTAAAAATCAATAATTCAAGGAAAATAAAAATGAATAATTGAATATGTGTGATAATTATTGAATATATTCCGTAATTACTAAAAATAGCAAAATTTTACTAATAATTCAAGGAAAATAACATTAAATTATTGAATACTTCTAGTAATACTGAGAAGAAAAAAGTAATAACTAAAGGACTTTTTACAAAAAAAGTTAATAAAGTTCGAAAAATCAAATATGTTTTCAAAAAATGCAAAAACAGTGAACAAAACAAAAAATTAGCCTTTTGGACCAAATTGTCCTTTCTTAAAATTTCACAACTTGAATGCCACTATTCATCGTATTCCTCTTTCCAACGCCACTATTCATTCAAATATATCTGATTTTCTAAGTGGTCATACTTCATCATGTTTAATGTATAATCCCTTTTTATGTAAGCGTTAATGTTCAATGACATCGGGTGAAAATTCATAGAGAAGAAGTAAGAACTTTCTTCTACTTTCAAGTTTCAACTCTACTTTGAAAACTGTACTTGTTCCATTCCATTTTCTTCCACTCTCACCGGATCCATCCATAACGATTGCATAACACAATCAAATGAATCGTACCTGAGAATCCAACATTCTTTCCCTCATCCGACTTCCACCATTTTCTTGATCAATGAAAGTGGTGTGATGGAACTGATGCTATTCGATCCAAGGTGTCTCGAACCAAGATCGTAGTCAGATAGTCCTGCCAACTGATGAAGCCGAGGTGGAAGGATGAAGTCGTGCACCAAGATCTGAAATCAAGAAAATGGATTAGAGGTCCGAGGAGTTGTCCTCCGGGTAGACACTTCGACAATCAAGTCAGTGGTATGAAAGGTAGGTGGTTGGGCCTAGCAGTTGAGAATAATGTTGGTCCGAGCCGAAGAGGCAAAGTAGTAGTATCAAGAGTCAAAAGTCCCTTACCTTGAGTGGAGGTTGCCTATTTATAACCGAAGATTTGTGTCCAACTCGGATGAGGCTTCCGGGGTTGTTGGGATGAGGTTATCCGCCAAGATCTTCGGGATAAGTCCTCTTCCCTGGCGGAGTTTTCCTCCTTATCCATACAGGGTTCCTCTTCTTGGTTGTACTTATCCATCCTGTGTGGTGCCGGCATGTCTGGGGAGATAAGACAACCATGGAGGCTGCCACGTGGCTCCTGGGGCCAGCTCAACCATAACCCCAACACTATTCCCCCAATTCCGAAGTTGAGGAGTGCAGTGCTCGACCGAGGTGTAGCGTGGAAGAGCTTTGCGGTTCTCGGCTAAGGAACTTGAACTTTGGTTGAACGTACTTTCCGAGTTGAGTGACCCGGGGTGAAGCCAGTTTGTTGGGTGAACCGGCCGGTTCAATGCCCATGCCATTTCTAAGACGAGCCGACGGGTGTGTTGTTTCATTTCCCCGAGGCTACACACGTGTTGAGAGCGGAGGTGTCGTTTCCTCTTCCTGAGTTGTCATAGGGTGGCATTGAATCAACGACATTGATCTATCTTGATCTAGGTCATTGGGACTCCTATAAAAACGAGATGGAGAGCCATTTCACTTTGTCATTTGCGAAGAGTCTACTCTCTAGAGTTCGGCAAGAAGTAGTCCTCAGTTGGTTCTTCTGTCTTCTGCAATGTAATCTTTATTGTCCGGTAAGATGTCTTCTTCCTCATGCTCTGATTCTTCCTATTCGTCTTCTTCTTTTGGTTTGAGTAGCGAGTCCGAGCAGGGGTCTCTTGTCGAGGCTACCGTGCTCATGATCTGTGAGGCCAATGGCCAGGGGGCCAAGGTTGACGGATTTGAGGGTGAGACTGTAGAACTGGAAGAGGCCGCGGTCTGGGGAGCCGAGGCTAAGGTAGAGTTAGTGTCCGAGGAGGGTCCCGTCGTCCCTCTGCGGCTCGACAGCCGCTTTAGGTCTACTTTGTGCTGTCTGACTCTCGGGGATCTAGCCTGAATCAGGGCCTTGTACTGCATTCTTGAGAGTACGAGATAAGGTGTCCATGAGCAAGCCACCTCAGCTCAGCCTGGCGAGCTCTGTGTCTATGAGCATAGCTTGATGGGTGGGCTGAGGTTTTCATTGAGTGAGGGAATAGCCACGGTATTGAGGTGGTACCATGTCCAGTTGATGAGAATAAAATTTGTCATATCTTTATCCCTTAATATTCAGTATTTTACACTTAATTGGTACCTAATTGGACTCATTACTCTTGTATTTCGATTCAGGGCAAGCAAGAAGGCGATTGGAAGAAAACAAGGCTAATCGGATGATTTTGCATAGTTTCGGCACCGATCAGTGATCTGGGCATAACTCTCAATTACCGACTCCGATTTGGACAATTCAAGAAGCACTGGAAAGATAAGGAAAATGCCCACAACTTTTATGTGGGTTTTGGCAGAATCGGTCTGCATCGAAGACGAATTCGGACCCAAAGTCGGAGCAATTTCGTAGCAAGGCCCATTTGACAAGCTGAATCCCACTTCGTAGAAAAGTCTTGAAGCAAGCCCGAATTGTTAAAGAAGCCCAGTTCGAATTCAAGACCCAAGAGTCCCATTAGAATAGAAGATTGAATGTAATCTCAATAAAAGAGTTTTATCAGATTTAAATTCTCAAATAGTAATCCTAAAAAGATATGAGATAAGAGTTAGGTAGGATAAGTTCAAATTAGAATAGGACTTTCTAGTTTGAGGATAATCTCCTTAAGGGAGTTGGAGAGCAGYCCTCTCCCCAAATCTATATAAAGGGGGGGCGGACCAGCACCCAAGGCATCAAATTCCTCCAAGAGAGCTTCAGTCTTCAGAGAGAGAAAGCAGCAACCAAGGATGAAGAAGCAAGAGTTTGCTCCCCTTTCTCATCTGGAAGCTACGATTTCATCATGAGTGTCTGTAAGTTTTTATTTCTGGTTGAAGGGTTAGGGAAGCCTTGATTCTGTAAGCATTGTGAGATCTAATTGATTTTTATTTCAGTTCATTATTTATGGGTATTCATATGTTTTCTGCGAATTAACTATGAAGATTATTTTTGTTGATTAAGCAAGAAGGGCCCCTTGCTCATTTAATGAAAATAATCTATGGCCGATTGAACCTCCAATTTCATATATGATTGGTAGGTTCGATCATGGTGGCAACTAACATAAATTGATTGCAAAAAAGCTTTCGATCTATGTTAGGAAAATGCATGATCTGGTTTAAACAGTCCGAG
>NW_010729151.1:515364-536095 GCF_000365185.1 Nelumbo nucifera
TTTATTTTATGTTTTAGAATGGCTTGGAACTTGAGAGTTGGACTATTCCATCTTGTTGGTGAATTCAAGAATGGATGGAGAACATGTTTTATGGATTTTGTTTGTCTTATTCAGATTATTTTTTTATGACTTCGGAGGAACATGAACTTGAAGTTATATGAATTTAGTTTTAGTGTGTGATGCTATTCGTAGGAATATGAACCGATATGGTTTGCTCTTATGTGTTTTATTTCAAGTTTGCCTTGGTTGTATAGAAACAACCAAACAACAGGGAATATATTAAACAACCTTAAAGAAGGTTGTTGATTTACTTGATTGTAAGAAAAAAAGAATGAAATTAAAATGGGTTATGTGATGTTCATTTGAATAATTTTTTTTATTTAATAATGTAAAATTGTGTTTATTTAAATAGGGGAAAAAAACATCGAAATTAAAATAGATAATGTAGGGAAAAATTTTAATTTCTTTTATTAGGTCGGGTTTTGGGCTCGGGCTTTGGGCTTTTTATCAGGGCCAGGCTCGGGCCCAAGTTCTAGGCCCGTTGGTTGAGCCGGGCTTGGACTCGGGCCTAACATTTTTCCGTTAATGAAGACTAAAAGCCCGGCCCGAGCCCGACCCATGAACAGGTCTAACCCAGAGCAAGACTATTTATCTTTGGTTGGGTTCGGCACCCACCACCAGTCGATCCAATTGATGTCTTACTCCTTTAGGTACTTAGTCAGCCTTCTCTATTACTGCCCGGTCCACGACCTTGAAGTTACCCTACCGATGTTTGTCCACTTTCTACATCTGAAGAAACACTAGTATGGCTACTATTATTTCTCGACTCGGTAGCATAACAAGGTGCTTGTCGGGGCTCTGTCTTCGGTGAAGCGCTGGAAGGAAAGATTTTTATTCATGCATTGCCCTGGAGGCTAACCATTTCTCACTGAGCTTCTTAAGCCGAGGACTAAGGTGAAGGTGCCAACCGAGGCTGAGCTTTCCGAGGAGGAGTTGGCATCTATAAGGCGGATTGAGAGGATTGACATGCTTGAGTACACGCCATTCTCAATGTTGATCCATGCCAAGATGATGAGCAGCACGACCGACAAATACAAGTCCGATCCGTAGGTTATATTAGGTTTTCCTCTTTGCTTTCTGAGATCTTTTCCTTGGTATTGATTTCATGCTCGCTTGTGCAGGTATTGAGATGGCTAGTTTTGAGGATATGGCTCAGTGTATGAGGGCCGTGGCGAAGAGGACACGGTCAAGCAAGACCCCAGGTGTGCAGCAACGGGTCACCAAGCAACAGGGGCGGTCAGTGGAATGTACGCCTTGGCAAAAAAAGAGGCCGAGGCGAGGTAGTGGTTGTCGATCCAGAGGAGGTCGCACCTTAGTTTGATCATCCGTCACCGCCGAGGGAGGGCGTGTCAGAGCAAACTGCGGAGGAGGGATCGATGGGCGCATACATGTAGTAGTGGAGTGTCCAGCCGGAGGATGTGCTCGAAACGGAGGGGCCCCCGAGCAGCTTGTCCGGGGGTCTGATGCGCCCATCATCAGGCAGAAGATCAACAGTCTAACCAGCAACTCTCTAGAGAGTGCGGCCCCTTCTCTTTGGTTGTCCACTACTTTTTTTTGTCGTACTGATGGTCGATTGTTTGCAGTCTGTCTACTTGGTTGTCGGCCTCGTCGGTTGTCTCCGCACGCTGCGATGCCTTTATGAAGCGCGAGAAGTGCCGCAGTCGAACAGGGACCAGCCTCCCCAAGACCCACCACCAGCAGAGCGGCCCATCCGTGGAGTGATCAACATGATCACAAGTGGGTCCATTGTGGCAGGATGCAACACCTCAACGGGAAAGAACTCAGTCTGGAAGCTTGTGCATGAGGACGAGAACCCGCCTAAGCGCCCTTGCATGGAGGAAGTAATCTACTTCGCCGAGGATGACTCTCTCAGGATCCAGTATCCGCATGGTGACATCCTCGTGGTCAAGTTAGTGATAAACAACTTCAAGGTAAAGCAGATTATGGTTGACTCCGATAGCTCAGCAGGCATCATTTTTCTGGAGGCATTTGAGCAGATAGAATTGGGGCAGAAGGACCTGCAATTGGCCGACATTCCCTTGGTCGACTTCAACAAAGAAGTGGTTTGGCCTCTTAGCTACATAAGAGTGCCAGTGACATCGAGCTTGCCACCAAATCTGGTGCACTTCAACCACAACTTCCTAGTGGTCGCGACTCCCTCGCCCTATAACGCCATCTTAGGCCAACCGATCCTATAAACACTCAGAGCCGTGGTGTCGACTTATCACCTGTTGATGGAATTCTCGATGGACTATGGAGTGGGAGTGGTGGCCATGCTCAAAGGCAAAGGAAAGCAGGCCGCCGATGTCAACTTGGAGCCACCCTGAAGAATAGTGGCGAGAGAGCTCATCCCATGGAGGACACCATCCTGGTTCTGGTCTTAGATACCGACCCTGCGAAGATGATGCATATTGAAGCCCACCTCACGGAACCACTATGTTCTGAACTGGTAAGATCTTTAATTAATAATTTAGATTTTTGGTTGCTCGGTAGCAGAAATGCCCGTCATAGACCCCTTTGTCATAACTCATAGGATAAATGTTGGCCCTTCAGTCAGACCAGTTCGACAGAGAAAAAGGAACCTCACCTAGGAGTGGTGGAGGATAGTGGATGAGGAGGTAAGGATGCTCTTCGCAGTAGACTTCGTTAGAGAGGTTGTTTGTATGCCCTTAGCTCTAATCAAATTGATGTATAGATACATTTATTGTAAATGAATATAAGTACATTATTGTTTCATGTTGTCATTGTTATGTTTCTATGAAGTTGCCCCTTAAGCTAGAAACTTATGAGACTCGTGTTAGTTTAGAATGTTCTCAACTGTTGGATTGACTTGGGGAGTTTATCCTGCCAAGGCTGACACTTATGTGCTACCGAAGAAGTTAGAGCAACTTGTTTCAGCTGATAGGGTTAGACCCGAAGCACATGTAGTGTGCGTTTGGTTGAAACACTGAATTTAGATCATTTTCCAGTTATGCCCTGAACCTTGGAGATGGGCAAAAATGAAAAGTTACACATAACCCCTAGACTTGATTATGGTACTGCACTGGGTGTCGGATTGGGTTATCTTTGATATGCCAATTAGTGAGATCCTTTGTGGGTCAAAACCTGAGTATGTTAAGGCAGTCTGAGAATTCACTTAAGTGGGTGACCATAGTGATAGGACCAGCCCCTTTGTCGGGCAAAGTGAATGATTAGGACTGCACTCTCTTTGATGGAAACCTAAACTTGTCGGTAGTGGATTTCAACTGTGTTTGGGATTTGGGTTTGCATAATATATTTATATATATATATATATTATATATATATATATATATACATATTATGTTTTAAGAGAAGTATTTGCAAAAGGTTTTAATTCCCGGGATCCATCTAAGCAGAGAGTGTAATAGTGCACCTTGCAGTCAAGGGAGAGGTCATTCCTTATTGGGGAGTGTTTGATCATTATGGGCTGAGAAGTTAAGTGTAAGAGACCATTAAGGGTTGATTACCTGATGGGCTATATCTTACTTAAGTCTATTATCCTTGGGTCTTCATAGGATGGTTGAATTCAATGATCATTTCGCTGTAAATGTTGGGCCCATTTTGAGCCCATAGTGATGAGCTCAGGGGTTCATTGCATTTGGTAGTGAATTCGGCCAGGCCTTTTCACAGAGGTTGGGCCGAACCCATGTGGGCTTATGTGAGATCATTGTGGAGTACCACGCCATACAAATCAAACCTAAATTAGCCAACAACACTCTTGGGTTGTGAGCCACATAGCTAATGGGCCTAAAGCCCATGATTTATATGATTACTTAAGATGTCACATGACTGCTTAAGGCGAATCTTTGGATATGGGTATGGAGCACCCATTCTCTTAAGAGGATAAGACCCATCTCTTGATAGAGTCTAGATCCAAGTAATGGTTTGGATAAAAACACTCAATTTGATTGGAAGAGGTATTCCATAAAGGATAAAAGAAGAAGAGATCAAACTGCTCAAGACAACTCTACAATTCTACTTTCTCTCTTCTCCTCTTGTCGCCCAAGAAACCTTAATTCGATCTTAAATTTCGGGACTAACCTTGATCAGTTCTTTCTCTAAATTTTGCAAGAAAAATATAGAGAAAAATCGTGCTCACCTCCCCAGTTCAATCCAAGGTGTTGGATTACAGTTTTGCAGAAAACTGCGTTGCTGAACCAGCTTCAACTTCAAGCTGCGCCATCTTTAGTGAAAGTTGGTTTTAGGGACTGATTTGAGCGTGAACTACCACCTTGGGAGCTACATTTTGTGGAATCCATATCAAGTATGCATCTCCCTCTTGTTTGGTTTCAAATCTGATCCGATTTCAGTGCAAGATCGATCCTACAAAAATGCAGTTTTTTGAAAATCAAGGAATTCAATTCCCAGAAGGTTAAGAATTTTTTTTCAATCTTGCTAATCATCTAGCATGGTTCGGCCATCCATATGATGGGTCTTAACCTTCCTTCAGAGGTCCAGTACTCGAGCTGGATTGTAAACCCATTGCTCGTGAAGAAGGCCAATGGCGAGTGGTGCATGTATGTCAACTACACCGACCTCAATAGAGCCTGCCCAAAGGATAGCTTCCCACTCCCTAGGATAGACCTCCTGGTAGACACGACCTCAGAGTTTGAGTTATTGAGCTTCGTGGATGCTTACTCTGGCTACAACCAAATCTATATGGATCTAGCCGACCAAGAGAAAACCACCTTTGTAACTGAAATGGGCTTGTACTGTTATAAAGTTATGCCCTTTGGTTTAAAAACACTAGAGTGACCTACTAGCACCTTGTAAACAAAGTGTTTTCTAATTTAATTGAAAATAAAATAAAAGCATATGTTGAAGATATGTTTGTGAAAATCTAGTTTTCAAATTCTTTACTTTCTGATCTAAATTGTGTTTTTGATATTTTAAGAAAATACAACATGAAGCTCAACTTGAACAAGTGCATCTTCAGGGCCACATCGGTTAAGTTCCTTAGGTACACAGTAAACCGACGTGGCATCGAGGCCAACCTGGACAAAATCTAAGCCATAGTAGATATGAGACCCCCCAGGTCGATTAAAGAGGTCCGAAGGCTAATAGGCCAAATAGCCGCCTGAACCGGTTTGTGTCTAAGTCGGTTGGTAGGTGCCTTCCGTTCTTCAAAGCCATAAGAAAGAAACTAGACATTGAATGGACTGAAGAGTGTCAAATCGTGTTTGATGAGATAAAAAGGTATCTAATTTCACTGCCCTTGTTGACTAGACCGAACCCAGAGATGAGCTAAAACTCTACCTCTCTGCGAGTGACGAGGTAGTCAGCTCAGTCTTAATCCGCGAAAGGGACAAAGTGCGACAACCTATCTATTTTGTGAGCAAGGTCCTGCACGCCCCTGAGACTAGGTATTGCAATATTGAGAAGCTGACCTTTTTGCTGGTGCTAGAAGCTTGCACACTGTGCCCTTACTTCCATGCCCACACCACTATAATGCTAACCAATTGACCTCTAGGGCAAGTATTCAGAAGCTTGAGATCACGGGAAGGTTGACAAAATGGACAATTGAGCTCAGTGAGTATGAAATCCGGTTTGAGCCGTGCCCCGCGATCAAGACGTAGGTTCTGGCAGACATCGTCACTGAATGTATGTTCAACACGCTAACCCTTGAGGTTGTGGAGCCTATGACCACCTCGAAGGCTACTACTAGTGCGACACCCGACCTGACTTGGAACAAGGAGCCATGGATCCTCCATGTGGACAACTCTCCCAACCAGTGAGGAAGTAGAGCTAGACTAATCCTCTATGGACCTAGTGAAGTGAAACTAAAGTACGCTCTCCGTTTTACATTTCGAGCCTCGAGCAACGAAGCTAAGTGTGAAGCGCTAATAGTCGGGCTATCATTGGAAAAGGAGGTCGACACAAAGCATCTTGTCATGTGCAGCAACTCACAACTAGTGGTGAACTAAGTGAATAGGTAGTATGAGGCCCAGGAGCCCGCTACGTTGGCATATCTGGCCAAGGTTAGAGAGCTCCTGCCCAACTTCCGCTCTTGGTACATCTAGCAAGTCCCGAGGTTTGAAAACACCAAGGTCAATGCACTATCAAAGCTAACTACTGCGGTAGACATTACAAAGATGGCAGTTTACATTGAAGACCTACCATGACGTAGCATAGAAAGGTTGGCAAAAGAGGTGGCTCCTGTTTTGGCTGCAGAACCAAGCTGGATCGATCCACTCTTTGACTATTTGCGCCACGAGATCCTACCAAAGAAACATAACATAGCTCGGAGGGTAGAGTGGCAATCATCTCGCTATGTTATCAATGACGAGCAAGTGTATTGTAAGTCGTTCACACTCCCCTACTTGTGCTACTTGTGACCAATAGAAGTGAACCAGGTGCAATGCTAGATCCACGAAGGTCTCTGCGGAGGACACTTGGGGGGGTAGGGCATTAGCCCCAAAAGCTCTAAGACAAAGCTACAACTGGCCCACAATGAAGGTGAAGCAGTGGTGTTAGTTTGGAACTGCGACAAGTGTCAATAACACGCTAACATACCACATCAGCCCGTCGTCAACCTGAGGTACCTCACTAGCTTGTGGTAATTCACATAGTGGGGGATAGATATTCTCAGTCCCTTCCCACCTATGATCGGGCAGAGGAGGTTTTTAGTGGTTATGGTGGATTATTTTACTAAGTGGGTGGAAGCCGCACCGCTGGTATCCATCACTAGCTCGCAATATCCAGAATTTCTTTTCGAGGAACATTGTCTGCAAATTCAGACTCCCCAAAGTGCTGATATTGGACAATGGAAAGCAAGACGTCAAGTTCCAAAACTGGTGTGTCGATATGGGAATTTAGCAGAACTTCACCTTGGTTCCCCACACACAGGCAAACGGTCAGGTTGAAGTAATGAACAGGACGATCCTCTGTGGATTGAAAACTTGAATTTCCTGAGCTAAGGGTTTATGGGTGGACAAGTTGCCCAATGTTCTATGGGCCTACTGAACTACTATCAAGACGACAATCGACGAGACTCCTTTCAACTTGACGTATGAGGTGAAGGCTATCATCCCAACCAAGATCGAATTGTCGCCCTTGCGGTTTGAGACGTATGACAAGGAGGCTAATGAAGATGAGCTATGGACTAACCTCGACTTAGTGGAGGAGGTCCGTGGCTTGGCCTGCATTCAAACTGCGACATAATGGGTAGCTTTGAGACACCAATTTTAAATTGGCGACCTGGTACTCAGGAAGGTTATGGTACATGAACCTGGTGTGGGAAAGCTCGGTCCAAACTGGGAAGACCCCTATAGAGTACTCAAGGTGTACGAGATTGAAACGTTGGAGGGGAGGAAGATATCCCCCATGCATGGAATATTAATAGACAACTTAAGGAGATATTGCTTATTAGGAGTTCGGAAGTTTCGAACTGCGTCCATTTTCAAGAACAAAAGTATAGACCGCCCGCTACGATGACCTGGTCAAACGAATAGGGGGAACCCAAACCGCTTTTAGCTCTAAGGCTCCCTATGCTGACCTAAAATATGTTGACAACTTGACACATCGGCAACGTTTTGAATTAGTCAAAATCATAAGCCTAGTCACTTTGAGTTCTAGACATAGGTGCACCTTGGCAACCTCGGATTGTGTTTTAATACTTAGCCTATTTTCTAGTGACTTAAAATAGAAGGCAAGAAAGAGGGGCAAAGTATATGCCAAAAAGTCAATTTCATTGAGTAATGTAAAAGTACATCGTACATAGCTCAAAAAAAAAAGAAAAGAACAAAAACAAGCAGATCTTTCTGAGATCGCTGAACTCGGAGGCTCAACATATAACATATATACAAGGGGGTCCAAGAAAAGAGGCAAGAAGTCCAAATGTCCATGGGCTCCTCGATGCCCATGTTGTCAACTCCATTGCTGCCAATACCAGCTTCGTCGTTTGTGCCGCACTCAATGCCCCCACCAACCTCGTCTTCATCCTCTAAGTCAGGCTCCTGATCGACCCGAGTCATCATATCGTCGATGCACGCTGAACTCTTCAGCTTGTCCAAGTTGAAGTCAGGGCACACCGAGGCCACTAGCATCCGACATAGCTTGAAGCCCTGATGGATGGCGCCTATCCACAACTCCTCTCTCTCCTTCAGAAAGTTAGGTGAAGTCTTGAAGTCATTGACAGCTCAGACCTCGATAGCATAGACATCGTCAAGAAGTTTCCCTTGAAGCTCGGCAAGCTTGACCTCCTTCTCTCGTAACTCGCGGCCTTTGGCTTCTAGCTCATCGGTCAACTTCTCAATGGTGCTCGCTAGGTTGGCACTATGACTTTTCTCCTGAACAATCTCGGTCATATTTATAAATAATTGAACTGAACTATAGACTATTGAGATCAGTTGGAACCAATGGTTCACAAGGATGCAACAGTTCATATTTTGACGCAAAATTAGTTTAGTGCATTTTTTACATCTATGGGACCTAATGGTTGTGTGGAATCCATGCGTCCCTAACACGATACCTCATGCCTAGGCCAGACCAATCGAACCAACCCGATCCCAAGTTATTGGTCGGATCACGACCGAGGACAAAACTTAAACCAAATCACCTTAGGTTAAAACTACTCCATCATCGGACTGATTACATCGGACTCGGGAGTGGGGGGCAATTGATGAGGGGTAATTTGGTCCTCTAATGATATTACGACATGTGGCATTGCAGAAAAGTAGAGTGACATCTTGGGACCACGTAAGTAGACCCCAGGAGCACTTTGGACACTTCACAACTGCCTCGATGACCTTGACACCACTCCGGTAGGCCGACCTGCGAACAGCCAGGCAAGACCTTAGGTTGGCGTAAGAGGCGATTTGCTTCCACCGATCTGACTCAACTCTGGTTAGTGACCTGCCTGACGTGTTGAGCGACCTCCCACTTAAGCGGCTTATCATCTTTGAATTCCTCGGGATCATGACCCCACACCGGACAAGATTAGATAAACGTTACCCGCTTATGCGGAGTCCACCTACAGGTGTAAAACCATCTCCGAACTAGACAGGCTAGAGATCCCAAACGCGTTTTGTGAGGCTCATGGCAGCTTGCCTATATAAAGGCCTCACCTCTAACATCACAAGGTATGCGCGATTTAGCTCTTGCAATTCTCTAGCTCTCTTTCTTTCTTGCAAACAATTACCAATTCGCTAACTTAAGCATCAGACTGACCACCCCAGGTCAAGCTATCCAAACACTCTAAAAATCATTCTTCTTGCAGCTGACCAAAACCTACTTAGTCCGACGTCCGAGCTATTTTCCTGTAGGGAGCACCAAATCGCCCACCATCAGAATCCAATCATGATATTGGATATCTAAATTTGACCTAATCTGGTTTCCTTTTTTTTTAAAAAAAATAACAAATTATTAAAAGGAAAAGAAAATATAATAGTTTAAATAAAGAAAAACAGAAAATACAAGTATTTTTCAGCTATTTTTATCATATATATACATGTTTTTTATAAAAAAATAAATAACATAAAAAATTTACAAAAATGCAATATAAATAACATATAAATTACATAGTATATATCAAATCAGATAAGGGTGACCTGAACCCAATCCTGTTTCTAATCAGTTCTGATTACTCGATCTAAAGATAAAAAATAGGGATATCCGAATCCAGCATTGCACCCCTATTTGGTTGACATGTTGGTTCTAAAACCTGCATCTATTTTTCTGTTATTTTCAATTATGCACAAGCAAAAAACAAGCAAAATAACATAAGTAAACATCAAAATTTCCAATTATTTGATTGAAACATGTAGAAAATGCATAAATTAGTAATTGTCCTTCACAGTGTTTTCAAAACTGGACCAGATGGTCGGACCAGAAAAATCGGGAACTGGTTGCCTAATCAATTCTGTTTCACCCCAAAACCACTTTTTGGTCAACCATTGATTTGGTCAGCAAATTGCTGACCTGAGCGATTAAACCGTTGACCCAGACAACAATTTTTAGCCATATTTTGTTGTTTTATTTTTTTAACTATTTTTTGTTAGAATGGGTTGCCACTTGCCCGTTCGGACCGAACAATAGATTTGGAAAGAGTACAAATCTAATATTCTATTTTAGTCATGCTTATTTTAAAACCACTTGTTTCAAAGGAATTTGTCTGCAAACCTAATATTGCATCTAATATTTTGTTAGTTTTATCAATTAATACTATGCCATTAGAAAAGAATAAGCACCATGGTTGTTTAGTTAATTCATTCATGATTAATGCATATAAATAATTACCAAGAACTGATCCATGGTGAATAACATAAAATACCGAAGAGCATCTAACACATAGTAGCCACCTGTTTACATTACATTCCTTTAGATGATTCCTTAGTATATTTGATCTATTATATGTTGTTGGTGACATGTTCTTTATCCATTTTTTCCTTTTGTTACCAAAATGCCAATTTAGTGCTGCTAACAAGAAGGGAATGCTAGTTTGTCGTGATCCAGAGGCACTAGTGGCTAAATATTCAAATCCCCTAGTGTTCACTAGATTCATTAGGTTTAGGACTAGGGCATAGATTCTCTGTATTTCATCCTATTTATAGCAGAATATGAGTAAACCAAACTATATGAAGGGTTTTGATTGACCCTAAAGCTTCTTAGAAACTGTTTGAGAAAGCTTCATCTACTGATAAATACATCAAACTATATGAAGGGTTCTTACATGATCTCCTTTTTGAACCTGAATAAGAGGATATTGCAAAGGACATAATCGAATGGTTGAACTCTAGAGTAAAAGTTTATCTGGTGCATAGTAGTAAAGTTGAAGAAAACTTGAAAAGAAAATAGAAAAATACTGATATGTTCTAGGCATTATATATATATATATATATATATATATATAGATAGATAGATAGATAGATAGATAGATAGATAGATAGATAGATAGATAGATAGATAGATAGATAGATAGATAGATAATGGTTCATCAAAAAAATCTAAAATAAACCAAATAAAAACCATAATCTAAATTTACAAGAATTAATGAAGCCAAGTACAAGGAATCCCAAATCACGGTAGTGAAAACACTTAATGGATGTGACATAATCAAAAGAAATTCTCTTCATCATCATCCTCTATCTCATTGACTTCATCCAATTCATCTTCCGCATTTGGTGCGATATCATCATCACCATTATCATTAACTTCCATCCTAACCCATTCATTTTGATTATAAGTAAGAGCAAATGTGTCTTCCGCAATCAACTGGTTGCTTTATGTTAATAGATAATTCTTCACTCATATCATACGTAGCCCTAACTTTAGCATGCATGACCACAAAGCAATCCTTGTGACTCTCGGATTCAACATAAAACACCTTTTTCACATGTGATGCCAACACAAAAGAATCATCAGTGATATCATTACATGTGTGTTTTAAATGATGGAAATTCACAAGTGTGAATCCAAAACTATCTTTCTTGCAACCTCTATTGATATCAACCAAATCACATTTAAATAGCATAAGCTTATATTTACTAGAATAATCCAATTTAATAATGTCTTTCAATGCACCATAGTAATTAATTTCACCCTCCATAGGCCACTTATCCCGTGCACTAGCATAGCTCATAGTCTTAATAGTCACAATAATCCCACTGTTTTGGCTTTTCAAGAACCTATCATGCTGTTTTGTGTGAAATCCAAAACCATTAATTATATAGCTAGAGTATCTTCTTGCCACTTCATATGGACCATGAGCTAACCATCTGATTTCATCAGTAACTTGTTCATTCCCTTTCTCCTCCATCCATGCAATCTAATACATTTTATAAATGATTAATGTATTTACCTAAAGTGTAATAACTAAGTAGAAAAACACATCATCTAAAATTATGCTTACCCTCTCACGAAACCACTCATGAAAAAGATTGACTTTGAATCTTCTTGATTTCATATTGTGATAGATGATGTCCATGAGTTTGTCTCTTAATAACTGAAGCATGTTGTCTACATTTAAAACATCATCAAAGGAACTAAATCCAAATATTATTTATATCCCTAGGCAACAATGAGAAAGAAAAAAAAAATTGTGACTTATACTTTACTCTTGAAATGGGGTAATTGCATCATAGTTGAAAAGCACATATCAATGTGCTTGTGTCAATATTTTCTTATCAATGACAAGTTGCACCCTCTTTCGCTTTCTTACATTAAACCCATGTTGCCGTTTTTGACCTAGTGGTCGTCTAGGAGTATGCAAGAGAGATGTCTCTATTTCTAAATAAGAATTGAGTTCATCATTTCGTCTAGGTCGGTTAAACCCAATCTCAACTCCCAATAGGTATTGTGAACAAAAGTTCAAGTACTCATGTGCCAAATACCTCTCTGCAATTGAACCCTCTGGATGTGCTCTTTTACACACAAAAGATTTAAGTGTAAGAAGGTACCTATATGTACACAAGTTGAAAAAATGGTTATAAGTAATTCAAATTTGTAAACATTATAAGGTATAACTGGAACTATAAGAAGAATTAAGCTATACCTCTCAATAGGATACATCCATCATTAATGTACTGGACCACCAACTTTAGTCTCAAAAGCCAAATGAATTACCAAATGTACCATAACAATGAAAAAAGATGAAGGGAAAATATTCTCCATCTTGCAAAGTGTGACAACAACTTGAGATTCAAGTCACTCAAGGTCATGTAAATTAAGAACCTTGGAATAGACTTCCTTAAAAAAGCGACATAAATAAATTATAACTGAACTCACTTTATTAGACAAAAACACCTTTATGGCTATAGGAAGAAGCTCTTGCATCAAAACTTGGCAGTCAAAACTTTTGAGGCCTATGATCTTACATTGTTTGAGTTGCACACAATGTGAGATATTACAAGAATATTTGTCTGGATCTCTTACATTCTTGAGAACCTTCAAAAAATCTTCTTTCTCCTTTGAAGTCATTTGGTAAAATGCTCTAGGTAGGAATTTGGTATTACTACCAGGATGTGTCTTTAGATGAAGTACACTTCTTATCAAGGTTTTTAAAACCGAATTGGACAACAAACCGGTCAGGGGTTTGGTTTTGGGTCGAATGGTCTGACTGCTCAAACTGAATGGACAACCCGTTCTAACAAAAAAAATAAAAATAAAATAAAAAATGGCCAAACAGTTGGACAATTCGAACGGTTCAAACAGTTTGACCGCTAGGGTCAGTGGTTTGCTGACCAAATCAACAGTTTTTGGCGAAATAATGGTTTTGGGGTAAAATGGAACTGGTCACCTGATTGGTTCCCGTTTTTTCCTATCTGACCGTCTGGTTTGGTTCGGTTTTAAAAACCATGCTTCTTATGTCCATATCTTCAAGGTCACATCATGCTTTGTAGTTAGTTATCTTTTGATTTCTTCTCCTGATTCATCAATGTGCCATGAATATTATCCCAAACATTTTTTTCTATATAAATGACATCAAGATTGTGATGCGATAGATGATGTTCCCAATAAGGCAATGTAAACAAAATGCTCTTCTTTTTCCATGGTTGTGGCTCATCCGAATTTGCATCTCCAATAGAGGATCCAAGGTTTTCCAATTACCTTAACACTATAGTACAAGAAAGATGCTTAGGTGCACCTCTCAATTCTTCAGTTCCATCAAAAGCCTTGATATCGTATCTAAACTTGTGGTTTTCCTCTAACCACTGACGATGGCACATGCAACAATATGGTTTAACCATAAAGAGGCAGTTTCAAAACCACAAGAGGGACATGCATATTTTCCTTTAATACTCCATCCAAACAAGTTGGCATATGCAAGAAAGTCATTTATAGATCCACATCACTACTACAGACACTTGACAAATTTCTGTTGTGAAGGCATCAAAAGTCTCAATCCCAACTTCTCACAACTCTACTAATTCTGTTATTAAAGGCTGCATGTATACATCCATATTATTACCAAGACCTCTTGGACCAAGAACAAGCAATGAGAGTATGAAAGATGACTGCTTCATGCACATCCAAGGAGGAAAATTGTAAGGTATCATTATGATAGGCCATGTGCTATGAGTAATGATCATAGTCTTGAATGGGTTAAAGCCATTCATTAGAAGTTAACCCTAGACGAACATTACGAGGGTCGGAGGCAAAATCAGGATATCGAGAATCAAATTCTTTCTAAGCTAAGGAGTTTGCAGAATTCCTTAAGAGTCCATCCTTAGTTCGACTCTCCTCATTCCATCTCATAAAGGATGCAGTTTTGCAAGGCATGAAAAGTCTATGCAATCTTGGTTTTATAGGTTACCAATGCAAGATCTTTGTAGGTATCTTTTTTCTCTTTCCAGTTATAGATTGTTCATTAGATTCTACATCTTCAATGGTTGGTTTTCATCGTGAGTGCCCACACTTAGAACATGATTCTTTGTTGGCCTTATCCTTCCAATACAACATGCAATCACCAGGACAAGCATGGATCTTTTCATACCCCAAACCTAACCCTGAGATGAATTTGTATCATAATATGACTCTAGTAATGTATTCCCATATGGCAATGCATCTCTTAATAGCTCCAATAACATAGAGAATGATTCATAACCCATGAAGACACTTTATATGGTACAAATGCACAATGAATGACAACTTTGTGTACTTTGTGCAATTTGGGTAGAGATTTTGTTCAACATCTTTAAATAACTCATAAAACCTATCTGTAGTGCTCCCCCTTCTAGGCTGTCAAACACATTGTTCTTCCATGGTGTCTTGTATATTTTCTCCTTCCATATTGACATCTTTACCCTCATCCATTGTATGCATTTGAAAAACATCTTGTAATAAGTCAGGTATGTCATGTTAAAACCCACCCTCTTGCTTTGTAAGGCCACTAGTAAAGTGGAAGCATTTGATCTCTCTCCATGAAAAATCCATTAAACATAACCTTTGAGAAAGCCATGAAAGATTAGATGATTAGAAACATCTTCCCTACTATCCAATGTAGGTTAACGCATTTCACACAAGGACACAAGATTTCCCATCTTTAGATGACCTCTCAAATGCAAAATTGAGAAAATAAGAAACCCCCTTAATGCATTCTTCACTTTGTCTTGATTGATCACTTATCCACTTTTTATCCATTTGATGTGAGTAAACTAAAATTTACAAGGATGATAAAAGGTTATCCATTGGTAAGGTTAGTAATCAACAATAGAAAAAGGAGCAAATGCATGGGGTGATGGTCACTACAACCACCACAACCACCATCATCATTATCATCATAAGAACACTAACAAGTTGAAGGGTGATCAAGATGGTTCCAAGGATCTAAATTCAGGATGATCAAGAGGAGATTTTCCTATTTCCATAAAATCTCTAATCAAGATTAATTGTTTATCAAAATTTTCCAGTTTAGAGAAGGGGGCAGAACAATATTACCTAATGAAAAGGAAAAAGAAATAAGGGAAAATTGGAGATCAATCAAGGACATTAATAATGGTATGCATATTCCGTTCAATATGTTGAATCATGGTTCTACATTCAACATTCAATAATGAGTGCCTCAATACTTAAATCCCACAAAATTCTGAAATAGTTCTTCTCTACAAATTTTCTTATGATTGGACATATTAAAATATGGGAAACTACAAATTAACTACTTGTTAAAGCATGGGTAAGTTTTCTACCTAAGACCTATGCTCAAATCCTGTGTTCAGCCTATAACAACTAACTTCTCACCTGTAGGTGAGGTGATGATCTATCGGTATTTGGGAAGTAGAGAGTGGTAACAAACCACCCCCACAAGAGGGGATTTTCTACCTGGTAACAATGCACAAAGAGATCAAAGTCTGAAAAAAAGCATTTCTTCAAATAATTGGCATCCTATTCCCTAGTATAGGATAATTTAAGAGAGAATTCTAACAAATCATCAAAGCCATGCAGTAGATGACAGAACACGATCTAAAGTTCAGAAAGTTTGGTTAAAACTCTGCCATTAGTTGTTCTTTCAAGGTTTCGAGAGAGTCATTAATTATTCTTTTATTTGAACCAGCCCAACCAACTTCCCTTTTTAGATCCAGATATAATAAACCTTGGGAGGAATTTGCAGCAAAAATATTTCTAAAATCGGAAGAGAAGAGAATGTCTTAGAGAGGTTAAGGAAATCCAAGGTGAACCTGGGGATCTATTGAACATCAATGGTCCTTTTCAAAGAGTAGGGAAAGGAAAATGGGTTTGGAATTGAAAATAAAGTTTATGGGACTATTGGTGTTGGGGGTAAGAAGTTCAAGGAGATAGAGCATTTGCAAGTGGGGGAAGTGTAGCTTTTAATAATGGGACAATTTGGAGAAGAGAGTAGGGAATTATGGGAATTGATGAATTGGGGAATGCAAGAAAACAAAAAAAGGGCAGAGATGAATAATCTGAATTGAATGAAGCTATTTTGTGAAAACTTATTGATTTGTTAGTTATCAGTTGCTGAAAATAGTTTGTTTTAGATTAGTTGTTTATTGGCTTTTAGACTTGTTGTATCATTAAATAAGTTGTTGGGATTGGGGATAGCATTCAAGAGTTCTTGGTTTATTCTATAACTAGCTAAGAAAATATACTTTGAAACATGAACAATATTGAATTGATTCCAAATTAAGATTGCATACTTATAGTGGGGCAAGTACTCATTAGAGACACACTGGGTTCTCATTGGCTTAACTTTTCTCATAGAAAACTTTTAAGCAGGCGTTCGTTTTTTGGATTTTGAGGGGGGAAAGTTGGTCAATGGGATTTTGGTTCCCATTGACCAAGAATCCCATGTTCTTTTTTCATATTTATGTGGGGACCAGTGAAAGTTTATTTTTCTTGGGTAAGTGGGTAAGTGATACCCATCTCCTAGGTGGGTAAATAACTTTCCTACCTAGGGGGAAAGTTGCCAACATTTGAACGGGATAAAAATGCCCTTTTTAATAATGGATTTTTATGGATAAAATGGTCATTGTCTTATTTACATGAGAAATAAAAGAACATGGGTAAATGCACTTACCCAGGTAAGTGTTTCCTAGGAAATTGCATTTACTCGGATAAATAACTTACCGAAAAGCGAACGGGGCCTAAGTGCTAAATATGACATTGGTGTTTATAGCAACAATTATTGACCAAGAAAATACTGTAGAATATGTAATATCTAAATAGGTGAGGAAATCAACTAAACAAATTGAAATATGTAATAATCAAATAACCCCCTCATTTTTAAGTTCCACCATAGCTAAGCCCCACTTACCAGATTTGGACATAAATATTTGATTATACCAATTTCAGCATCACATAGCTTATGAGTTTAGGTTCCCAAGAGTTGTTTCATGACCTAGATACCATCAATGAAACACAATATTCAGCTAGGTTGGACCATTACCATATATCATATTATATGTTAATCTATCCCATGCTATATGATGTCCAATAAATATTTATTGGAATAACTACTAAATTCTATGTTCCAAGCAAAAGATTGTGGCTTCAACCCATAGGGTACTTTTGCACTTCATTTCATTCAAGATACACTATGCCTAAATGGCTAAATCTGATTAAATGGATCAAGGACAAAGTTATAATACACCTAGATCCAATCCAAGTCTGAACCTCTTACACATCCTTCAAACCACTCAAATATATAGAGTAGAAAGAAACTAGGAACCTAAGAGTAAGATGGAAGTGCTAGATGATGAGTTAAGAAGTTCTACCTAAAACTAAAAGAAACTTAAAAAAAATTATCTGAATTCCTAGAATTGGTAAAATAAATATAATCAAATGCTAACACAAAACAGAATTTCTTTGGAGCTCCAAATCTACAGAGAAAAAGAACAAAATAGAAACTTCCACAAAACTCTGTTCCACCTTGTCAAATAGGACTTGAGCTAATGGTTTATTTATGTTAATCAACATTAAAACACTAATGTAAATATTGATTAATAAGCCTTCTACCAGAAAATAAAAATGGAGGAAGAAGTCATTTGCAAATTCAAAGGTATATATGGAGAAAGCAATCAAAGGGGACCGGTGATTGGTATGTCACAACAGAACAAAATGAAGAAAATGGACAACATGAATTTCCATAGCACCTTCCATCTTTAAGAACTAGATGTCAAATCAAAGGAACAAAATTTTATTGATTTAGCACCAAATCCTTAGCCATTCTTAAAATATGGTTCTTTGGCATCCCTCCAATTCACAAATGCAAGGGTGTTTTGGATGGTTTCTTGTAAGTGATATTATGTGACGATTAATACGAGAAAAAACTTAATTGGCTAATGGATTTATAAAACAATCCACTAGCTCTCCATGTGTGGTTGGGGGGACTCTACCAATAGGAATTCATCATAAGTCCTTATATAGCAAAAGGTTTTTGAAGTTTGCAACCTGAAAGGAATGTAGACTTGTTAAAAAACTAAAAGGAACAGTACAACAAAAACGGTCAAAGCCGGTGGACGTAACCGCCAGCTTAACCCTTTAGACCGCCGGCTAAGACCTAAGGCGGCGGTCATGAGTCCGCCCCCTAAACCACTGCCGGCCTAGGTCAAGACCACCAACTTAGATAGAAAAGACCGCCGCCTTTGAGGTCCAGTCCGACGCAATTCAATCATTTCTAAACCGGCGGTATGTCAGAACTTCCGGCTTAGAGTTAATAAAGGTGGCGGTCTGGACTGCCGTCTTAGATATCTTTGGACTGCCACCTTAGGTCCGTCGAAGTATTTCTTCCATTTTAAGGCGGCGGTCTAGACCGCCAGCTTAGATCTCTTTGGACCGCCGCCTTAGGTCAGTCAAACTGTTGTTTCTGTTTTTAACCGGCAGTCTGGACTGCCGGCTTAGGTCTAGATCTCTTCGGACCTCCACCATAAGTCTTTTTTTTATGTCTAAGGCGGCAGTTGTATGACCGCCGGCTTTGTCTTTTTTTCATTATTTATATCAATTTGATTTCTACATTTTTTAGTACCTATTTAATATAGATCTCATAGCAGATAATACATAAAAATCAATTTAAATAAAAAAAACTTTTAGTTAAATTATTAATTATTATAATATCCAAAGCAAGTTGCTTATATACAATATCCAATTGACATATAAAACGATACAAGGAATTTAAAAAATTCTTCTTGAATAATGTAACACATCTTTAGATTTAACTCTAGTACCCACAGCTATAGCAACAGTAGAGCCAGCCTTCTCTGTTATTAGGTCTTCTTTACCAATTTCTTCCAACCTAACAACTTGAACAAATCTCTTGGTCATCTATTTTATGAAGTCACTAGATAGTGAGACTGGATTCCGGTGCTCATTGCCACCAACAGGGATAGCCATCAAGCCAGCTTGCTATTTCTTCCTTTCCTGCATGGCTTTCTGGTGATCCTTGTAAAAATCGAAATCATCCAAGATGGACACATCAATTTCATAATTCTTGAAAATGTTCAACATTTCGATTCCTTGTTCCAATTTGACCTGCAAAAAATACTAGTATTAGGTACGAAAAGAAACTAATGTTGACATGAAAACCCGCATGGGCACTACATCAAAAGCAAACAAATAAAACACAACCCACGAATTTATTTGCCATTGTTTTCATGAACTGGCAACTCATAGACTCAAACCCATGCTGTCATTCTTCTCAGGTCCAAGATTTTACCATTGCACCATGAAATGGCCTCTATTATAGATACCAAAAAAAAAAGAAAAAAAAAAGAAAAAATGGCCTCTATTGCACCTAGGAACTATTTAATCTGGTAGAAAACAACATATTCAGTCCTCCTATGTTATCAATAAAACAGGGAAGCTAACCACCATTGGGACAGTGAAGATCTGCTTCAAACACTAGTGTGTAAAACGAACTACATAACCAATCACGAGTGAACATGCCAGTATTCCGTACACATGGATCCCACATGTGCCCGTGTTTGCAGTAGATCCAAAGTCCCATTGGAACTGTTAAAATACAAATAGCATGATAATGTTTCAATGAATGCTGTAGATGCATTTGAAACATGACCACCATGTCTTCTTAAACGGTTAAGAGTTTGGCAAGTAAGACCTCCTCAAGCAATTCAACTGACACCTGGAGTAAGATGAGTGACAAAATCATGAAATAATGAGAATAGTAGAAGCACTTTCTAAATTACAATACAACTAACATCAATGTTTTTTTTTGGAGGGGGTAGAATAGAAGTATTAGAACTGAAAAAGAAAACTTCAAATTCCAGTGGTGAATTAGATGAAAAATTTAAGTCTATGCTATTGCATAATTTCATTAAAAAAGAAGAAGAAGATCACACCAAGTTGCATGACTACCATTCAATGAAAACATTAATCATTTATATGGTTATGTTTAATGTATATCTATATCCTCAGAGTTTCATGGTTGAGATCATAAGACAAAAGAAAATGGTTGATACCTTTTGCACTTCACCATTCACTCTAAAGTTTCCATCAATGGGCACTATCTTGCAAATGGTTGCACCAGCCTTAAAGGCTTCTCCATATGTTCCTTCACCAATCTTGATAATACTGTTTGGATCACTGATCCCAAGAAAGTTTCAAATTTCCATTAAATGCAATGTCATCTTTCTAAATTATATCAAACAAACACTTTTCTTTTTCTTTATCAATAAGCAAAAAAATGCTATTCTTGGCACCAAATAATTAGATAGTTTGGAGTTGTTGAGCTCATAAAATG
>NW_010729151.1:552942-566563 GCF_000365185.1 Nelumbo nucifera
ATATATATATATATATATATATAAGGCATCTAATGTATTCCATTTATGTGAATACATTTATATAATTTGACAAGGTTACGTTGTTGAACTGCAGATATGGTAGCAATCACTGTTACAAATTGACTTGTTCCTTGATGGGATGCCACAGAGAGTTGTTTCACAGCCATTAACCTCCCATCTAAAAGTATGCCCTGTAGAAACCATAAAATTCAACTTAAAGTCCTTATCAGTATATGTACATATAAATGAGAAGACTTCTTCGGTTTACAAAATATTCAAAAACCATGAAACCAAGAATTATAAGGAATTATTTGGAGAAAATATAAGCAACAAATAACAAAAGGAATTCCCCTTACATACTTAGTTATGTAACACACACAAATGTGCAAGCATAAATATGGCTGTAAGAGAAAGATGTTCAAGGATAAACTGGAAGGTAAGGTCTGATATGATACCCTTTTCATGTCACCTATTGAAAATCCATTATATTATAATGCCAGACAATAATTCCATGTTTTGTGCCATAGAAATGAACCAAAAACTTCCAAGGAGGAGGCTCATGATCCCTAACAAGCCTATTTGTTTTTCCTAGTGGTTTTGATCATCTTTCTAACACTGAGTTCCAAATCAATTCTGTCTTTCCCTCACTTATTGTGGTTGTTGGTGGAAGGCCACTAACAGTTGGTGTGAACTCTGACCAAGAAATCCATAATCAGTAATTTAAAAAAAATAAAAGATTACCTGATTCTTTACATTCATTCATTAAAATAGATTCATCCATCAATTCCTAATATATTAGCTGAAGTTACAGACCGGGCAGAGATAGATGGTCCATAGTAACCTTGTTCAGGTATACAACAAGTACCTTTTCCAGCCCAGAAAAGATAAATTTCAAGAAAGTTCTTAGGTACATTGGCTTTAAATTCTTTCTAAACAGCTTTATTAGAGGCCCCACCTACCTCCTTTCTTATATCAAAGTCTTTTAATTGTAGATTACTCTAAAACATTGAAAACATAGCTTTAACAACCAAGAAAATCTTATGGGGCATCAGGTATATATAGACAAACTAAAAACACATAAAAATTAACAAATATGCATGAAACTTAACGGTTTTTTTTGGTTTGCTTCTGGTATTTTGTAAGTAAGATAAACTTGAGAGGTTCAATAATTGAAATATGAGTTCAAGACCCATGGCAAGAAATTTTATTCAAATATTCTCTTCTGATGTTTCTTTTAGTAAATCTTTTAAGTTGTGGACAAAAAACCCTTGATAAGCTCCATTGAGTATACTCCAATGAGAGAAAGGAAAGTTGCATTTATTAAAAGACACAGATATGAGTTGTGTTATCTATGTATACAATTTAATTTAAGGTTGATCTATATTCTCATCAATGGATGGGTTCAACTAATTAGAAATGGGTTGAAATAACAATGCAGCTTCATGGATTCAATGACATAGACCTAGTATAATATATGCATACCTATACATAAATGTCAAAAACATACCTTCCAAGACTTTCCAAGATTCTGAGCTTGCATCACTGATTTTTGTCTCTGCAAACCAATGGCTTACTGTGTAGATTCCATTCTCCAAACCTAGACAGGGGAAAAACACTCCTTTTATTTATAGGAAATGATATACTGTGTGCACAGAAGCATTTAAAACAGGGGAAAACACAAGCATTTTATCGTGGTCTCCCATCAGAACATATTGACCTAGGAAAAAACAAACCCCACCCAATCTTTGTGTGCACAGGAACATTTAAAATAGGGGAAAAAACACAAGCATCGTACCTTTGGTGTAGTTCTCAGTAGATTTTTTATTGATGCAGAACAATAGAAAACATTCTCTTCTCCTATTCGAACGAACAAGGGTCGAAGATTTCATTGTTAATCCCGTTCAATCAAAGAAAAAAGGAAAGAAGTCGTCCTCCTTCACAAGCAAAAGGCTCTCTGTGAACACTTTGTTTTGTCGAAGAGGAATCTCAATATTCACGCGGGGGAAGAGTATTTTTGACTTCCCCGCGTTCCTTCCCCTTATGAGATTAGACCGGTTTAAGTTTAGAACCGTCGTGCTTGGCCTATTAGACCGCCGCGCCAGATGCCAAATCGGATTTAGGCGGCGGCCTTGCAAAGACCGCCATGTCAGACATTACTATAGCGGCAGTCACTTGGACCGCTGGCTCTAAACTGCCGCCTTTGCTCATTTTTCTTGTAGTGGAATGCAGCAATTAAGTTTCCTAAACCACACTCAAAAGGCAATTATTGAAGTGAATAGTGGATAAGGTGGTTTTTTCTTTTGTTTATTGCTTTCGACTTGTCCTGGTAAACAAAGAAAAATAGTACATTTAAACTAGTTTTGGAGGGTGCAGGACTATGGAAAAAAGTAAGCCAATGACTTTCTTAATGAAAGTAACGAGCTTGAGAACCCATCAAGTTGGAAAGTATATGGAGATCATTATGTGAAAGGTAGAGAAAGTTAGCAAACAATGAGGGTAAGGTGCAACATGGAAACAAACTAATTAAATATGTTGTTTAAGGATTATTATGAGATCAATTTCCTCTTCAATTAATAAATCAATCAATGACTTCTAAGAAAGGCATAAATGCATTACTCTTAAAGAGAGAGACAAGGGTGAAAGGAGAAGTCCCCACCATTGCTGTTGTTGAATTTCCATACTGGTGTTTAACAAATGCTTATGAGCATATCCAAATGTGAAACTCAAATTTAGGATAACCATGACAAACACTTCAGTATCTTAGAGAAATATCCTATAAAAAAATATACCCACCAATGCTTATAATCAATAAAAAATATCCTATAAAAAATATACCTGCCTTTTCCAGATCCAAACTAAGTTTAAACTTTGTCTCTCCGGTCTCCACCACTACATCTGATCAAGTTCAAATCCCAAAACCAAAAGCCATTAAATTTTGGATATGGAAATGGGAATTACTGAAACTATTCCTTTTACCTTTATAGTGTAAAGATAATCTAAACCAAGAATTAAACAAAGTTTGAATCAAAAAATTAAATGAAAGCCCAAATAAAAAAAAAAAAATCTATACTACTTTAAAAAGTATGAATAGCCTCAAGAATATTTCTGGAATCTTTTGAGGACAAAATTTACCCACCCCCCCCCCCCCCCATATTTAAATTTATTGAGAAAAATGAGTTGAAAAGAGGTAATTTTAGGATATTCAATGCATTCAATTCCCTCTCAATAAATCCAACATTTAAGTTATTAACTTGCATTTGTGTTCATTGAATCATATATTGAAGTCATTTTTGTTTCTTCTCAAGTTCTCATCATTAAGTTCTATTAATTAAATTCATACTTAATAAATTAATAATTCCAATAACATAAAAGCTTATACTTTTAAAATCTACCTATAAAAATAGTTTTTTCATCTAGGTGGTGGTAAGAAATTAAACCATTTTGGGTCAAATGGGTCAATCCATGTTGCCACGATTAAATAATAAAATTAAAAAAATTGGGAACATTTTTAACATACATATTAAACAATAATAAGTATGATAAATAAGAAATGTTTTTATTAATGTTGGAAATGGAATGTAAAATTTAATTGGAAATAAAAATGTTTTCCTATTCTCTCTCATTAAATCCTATATTTAAGATATATTTTTCTCATCATTAAATTCTTGTAATGAAATCCACAATATTAACTTTAATAGTATAAAAATAAATGTTTTGAAAAGTAATTTGAAAACAAAACCATTTTCTTCCCTCCCGATGGTGGGCAAGTAATTTGGCCATTTAAGGTCAAATGGATTAATAAATAATACCATAACTAAATAATAAAAAAATAAAATAAAAAAGTATAAAATGTAAGAAGTATTTTTATTAATGATGAAAATGGAATGTCAATATTAAAATCTACCTAAAAATGAAATGATGCCATTAGGGGTGAGCAAAAAAGCCCGAAAAACCAAACCGAAATCCGGTTAACCAAATCAATCGATTCGGTTTTGGTTCATTATTCTTAAAAAACTGCAAGTTTCGGTTAACCTTTTAAAAAACCGGAGGTTAAACGAACCGATCGGTATATATATACTGGTCATCTCCTCCACTACTCCGTGCCAACCGCCAAGCAGCAATGCCGATTGCCGGCAAGCACCAAATCACCAAAGCCAGGCGCTAGCTACTCCCTCTCTAGCGACACCTATCCTCTTCGCCACCTCTCACTTTAGGTTTAGGCGACAACAACGAGTCCAACACTTGTAAATCGGCCACCAGTTCAGTGTTCATTATCCAAGTTCGACTTCAGGCCTTCAGCTTGTTTAAGGTATTTTTTATTTTTTTGCTTAGGTATTATTTATAATGTATTTTTTTTGTATAAATATACAGGCCTTCTGGCTTTATCTTGTTCATTGTCCAAGGTTACTGCATAAAAAAAAACCAAAAAAATAGTTCAGTTTTGGTCCACGTTATTAAGAAACCAACCAAGTTGGTTCGGTTCAAAAAAAAAAACTTCATGAATTGAATCGTGAGCACCCCTAGATGTCATAGTCAAATAATAAAATTTTAAAAAATAGAAATTTGAAGAATCACAAAAAAAAAAGGATAGAGAAAATTTTGGGCACATATCTAATGTTATATATTTATAAAAAAAATAAAATATTGGGTACATCTCTAACATTATGCATTCATTATATTGAACAAAAATAAGTATTATAGATAAGAAATAATTTTATCAATGATGGAAATGTAATACCAAATTTAATGTCAACCTAGAAATAAAACTATTTTTCTTTTTGGGTGGTGGGTTAGTGGTTTGGGTCAAAAGATATCATAGACAAACAAAAATTAAGAGCGGTAAGTAGAAATTATTTATATAATGTAAATGAAATATATAATTTAAAGGGAAAATTATTGTTAAAGCTCGTTGTACATTTAAAATTAGGTTGCAATTTGGTCTAGAAACCAACAAAACTCTAACAACCAACTCTACATTTCAAATTATAAAAACCCCCACCATGTCATTAGAAGCATATCTGACTATTACAAACATGGGACTCTTAATCCATGTTGGACACAACAAAAAGCCTATATCGAAAATAGGTTTTTAGTTTCTCTCATGCTCCCTCTATCTCTTGATCTCCCTCCCTTCTCTCTTACTCTCACAATCATCTTTCGATCTCCTGCTCCCTCTCTCTCTCTCTCCCTCTCCCTCTATCTATCTATCTATCTATCTATCTATCTATCTATCTATCTATCTATCTATCTATCTATCTATCTATCTATCTATCTATATATATTTATATATATATCGTTCTCTCTCATTCTTCTGCCTCTCAGTTAATATCTCCTTCTCCCTCAGTCTTTCTCCCGCTCCCTTTATCGTTCTTTTTTATTTTTCTTACAAACTTATACAATATTAATCAGATGGTATAAAAAAAACTAAAGGGACCAACCACTTGTACAATCATGTTATAAATTTCTATCAAGATGATGTAAATTTCATAGTCAAGAGTTTCATGTGAATTTTTATCAAATTGGTGTAATGATTTTTCAACCATACCAAGTTGGTCTCATGTTCTTTTATATGGTATGATTAACACCATATAAGTGTGTAAGAAAATAAAGAAAAAAAGAATGAGAGAGGGAGCAGGAGAGAAACTAAGGGAGAACAACAAAAATTAAGGGAGAAGGAGAAATCGATCGAGAAAGAGAATGAGAGAGATTGAGGAAGAACAATAGGTAGAGAGAGAATAAGAGAAATTGATAGAGAGAACGTAAATACCGAAATCGAAAACCAATTTTATATATTTTCAAATCACACAATCGTTGAGCAGAGAGAGACGACTATGAGAATGAGAGAGTGGGAGGGGAGAGAGAGAGAGAGAAACTAAAAACCCTTTTTTTTATTTTTCCAATCACCTAGCATTAAAGGCAATTTCGGTATAATATTTTTGTTGGGTCCAACATGGATTAAGAGTCCCATGTTGGCAACAGCCACGTAAGCTTCCAATGACAAGGCAAGGGGTTTCTATAATTTGAAATGTAGATCCACTTGTTAGAGTTTTGTCGGTTTTAGGACCAACCTATAACCTAACTTTAAATGTACAACCCACTCTGACTATTATTTTCCCAAATTTAAAACTAATCCAAAAGCAAACCTATTTTCTTATCTAGATGGTGGGTCAATGATCCAACTTTTCAAAGAAACCCATAATGTCATAACTTAATAATAAATATTTAAATAATGATAGAACACCAAAAATAAAATTATACTGATTTTGTAGAAAAACATTTGAGAAAATTTCTAATGTTATATATTCATCATATTAAATAAAAATAATTGTTAAAATAAAAGTTATTTTTATTTATGATAGAAATGGAATACAAAATTTAATAATAATAATAATAGTAATAGTAATTGTTATTTGCTATAAGAATTTAAGTTTATTTTTAATCATATTATTACCTTTGTTAATTTTCAATTTATATCTTAACTATAATATATCTAAAATTCAAGTAATTAATATGAAGAAAATTTGCTCACGTGCAACGCATGTGCTTAATTACTAGTTAAGAAAAGAAACTAAAAACAAGAAAAATATTATGGCTCAGGATTTGAAGATGGAACACTTACTGTAACTTGTAGTAATGTGTGCGCATGCTACACATTATTTTTATTACTTTATACATGGTTTTGATGATGATTCTTAATGGTTTTTACCCTAATTGAGTTGAATTTCAGGAAATTGGGAATTTGGGACAATTTAGAGTTAAGAGAACATAATACATGGTGATATGGCGGCAAGGGGAGGACTTCGGCCCACCAAGGAGAGAGGCCCAACCGCAGCCCTATGGGAGGCTCCAAAAGGTGGTTGACTTTAGGAGTATTAAAAAGGAGTAGGATTCTCAATCAAAAGCTGAAGAAAAAGAGTATAAAAGAAAAAGAAAGAGAGGAAATTAGGGGTTGACCCCTTGACACAAGAACGAAGAGGAAAGTGCTAGGAGAAGGATCACAAGGCTGTTGAAGGAGAATTGAAGAAGAGATCAAAGATTGATGCAGAAAATTTAAGTGTTTTCTTCTTTGATTCCGCAAAATCGGTAACCTAGATTCAATTAGGGTTTTTCTTTGTTGAATCTTTATTTCTTTCTATTATGCAAACCATGATGGATGTTAATTTAGATTTGTAATTAATATTTTAAGATGATCCGATTGATAGTGATTCAGTCTTGGGATTTCTTGATTAGGGTTTTCAATTATAAGAGTAATTTTGGCTGAACTGCTCTTGTTTCTTGGATTATTTAAATTGCTTGAGAAAGGGTTTAGGTAATCAGATCAACTGATCAAGAAAACGGATTGAGTGTACCTTAGAGATAATGTGCATGATTTGTTTGGCATTCATTCAACAAGAATTGATTTCCTTCGAATTCTTTGTCCTTAATGCATCTTTGGTGATTAAATTCTTGATAAAAATATAAGAGTTGTTGCTCATAGATAGAGCGGGTTGTGCTCAAAAGAGGTTGCTCATACAATTAGGAATTAGCTAACCCATGACTGAATTCAATTTCGGTTGGATAGCTTAATGGTATAATTGCTGAACCGATTCTGCTAGTATTTTCGTGAAGCACTTCCTCTCATTACTTAAGGCGGTTTGATCTGAGAATACTTAGGATAATTTTCTAATTAGGAGTTAAGTTTTCCTTGTTTAACCTTTCGGATTGTCATATAACAAAGGCTGATTCAGTACTGGTAGTTGTTGGATTAATCCCTGTGGGAACGATACTCTACTCATCAGTATATTACTTGATCGGCTAGTGTACTTGCTAGTGTAATCTAAATGCATCAAGTTTTTGGCGTCGTTGCCGGGGAGTATTACAACAATATTAGGAACCATCTACTGTTGTAATCTGATTTTGTACAATATGTTCATGATATGTGTGTATTAATATCTTTTCGACTTTGACTTGTTCAGTTTATGACATGCAGAAGTGAAAAGGAGAGAATCATCTACGATCCTGAGATTGAACGAACTCTCCACTGTCGCCTCAGAGCTTCGAAGCAAGGGAAAGCTAAAAGTACAAAGATGGCCAAGCAAAGGGCTACGATGGACTATGCCAAGCCAATGCTCACTGGGGCAGCCTCGAGCATTTGAGACCAGCAATAGTTGCTAATAACTTTGAGATCAAACCAACAATCGTTCAGATGATCCAAAACACAGTTCAGTTCTGCGGCTTGGCTAATGAAGATTCGAAACACTCACATCGCCAACTTCTTGGAGATATGTGACACATTCAAGCACAATGGAGTCAGTGATGGTGCTATGAGGCTCAGATTATTTCCATTCTCGTTCAAAGACAAGGCCAAGACTTGGCTGAACTCTCTACCATCTGGATTGATCTCTACTTGGGATGAAATGGCTAGCCACTTCCTATCCAAGTATTTCCCTCCGTCCAAGACTGCAAAGATGCGGAATGATATCACCACTTTCTCTCAGCAAGACAGGGAATCATTATATAAGTCATGGGAGCACTACAAGGAATTACTGAGGAAGGTCCCTCATCATGGACTTCCCGTATGGCTCCAAGACCATTATGGACGCTACAGCTGGAGGATCCATTAACAACAAGACCCCTGAAGTTGCCCATGCACTTATTGAGGAAATGGCTGCAAATAATTATCAGTGGCATTCCGAGAGAGCCCAAGCTAGGAGACAACCCGACCTTCACAATGTAGACACCTATACAACACTATCTGCACAAATCGGTGCCCTCAGCAAGAAGATCGATGAAATGCAGTTGGCAACCATGCATGTTCAAGCCGTAGCCTGTGAATGCTGTAGGGGAGGTCATATCAGCACCGAATGCCAAGTTGGAAACCAGTTCATGTAGTCCTCTGAGCAAGTAGACTTCGTAGGGAATTTGCAAAGGCAGCAAGGCAATCATTATCCTCGTGCCTTTAACCCCGGATGGAGGAATCACCCCAATCTGTCTTGGTCAAATCAAAATGCGGTGAAACCCCTCCCTCAAAATTTCACTCAGCCATAAAAGAAATCTAATCTAGAGGAGCTGATGACTAAGTTCATATCAAGTGTGGAAACAAGATTTCAAAATCAAGAGGCATCGATTAAGAATTTGGAGATTCAAGTGGGGCAGTTGGCATAGATGATATCCTCTAGAGTCCAAGGTACCTTGCCCAGCAATACAAAAGCAAATCCAAGGGAACAAGTGCAAGCCATTACCTTGAGGAGTGGTAAGGAGTTGCAAGAGGTGGAGAAGAAAGAAAAGGAAGAAGGTAAGATGGGTGAAACCCTAGAAACCGAAAAGGAGGAAGAGTAGTCTGATTCAAGGAAAGAGACAAGCCAAAAGCCACAAGTGCCATTTCCTAATATGCTTAAGCGACACAAAATGGAAAAGGAATTCGGTAAGTTCCTTGAAATTTTCAAGAGTTTACATATTAACATTCCTTTTGCAGATTCTTTAGCCCAGATGCCGCATTATGCAAAGTTCCTTAAGGAAATCTTGGCGAACAAAAGGAAATTGGGAGACGTGGCTACAGTTGCACTGAATGAAGAATGATCAGCAATCCTCCTCAACAAGCTGCCTCAGAAACTGAAAGATCCAGGGAGTTTTACAATTCCTTGCACTATAGGCAGTTTAAAGATTAATAAGGCATTGTGTGATTTGGGAGCTAGTATAAATTTGATGCCCTATTCGATTTTTAAGAAATTAGGGCTGGGTGAACCCCAACCCACTAGAGTTGCATTGCAATTAGCTGATAGGTCCATCAAGCATCCTAGGAGAATCATAGAAGATGTACTTGTTAAGGTTGACAAATTTATTTTTCCCATGGATTTCATAGTGTTAGACATGGAAGAGGACGTTGACGTCCCACTTATCCTAGGGCGACCCTTCCTAGCTATAGGAAAGGCAATGATTGATGTCCAACAAGGGCAACTCAGCCTTAGGATTCAAGATGAGGAAGTAATTTTTAAAATGTCTAATGCTATGAAACATGCACCTTCTAGTGATGATTCATGTTATATGATAGATGTCATTGATTATGCGGTTGGTGGGTATTTTCAGGTTAACAGGTCGACCGATCCCCTTGAGCTATGCATACAAGAAGGAGAAGCCATAATGGGAGAAAATGAAGAAATTCAAAGCATGTTGGCATACCTGAATGCCAATCCTCAGTTTCAAGGAAAGGGGTTCATCAAGTTGGAGAGCTTAGATAGACCCTCGATGCTAGAAAGCAACTCTTCAATCGAAGAGCTGCCCACCCTTGAGCTGAAGCAACTTCCACCGCATCTGGAGTATGCCTTCTTAGAAGCACCACCAGCCCTACCAGTGATCATATCAGCAGCCTTGACCCCTTTGCAGAAGGAAAAACTGTTACGGGTGCTACGGGAACACAAGACAACTCTAGCTTGGTAGATAGCAATTATCAAGGGTATCAATCCGTCCATATGCACTCACAAAATTCTGATGGAGGATGGAAGCAAGTCCACGGTTCAGCCCCAAAGACGCCTGAACCTGAACATGAAGGATGTGGTGAAGGCATAAGTCATCAAGCTGTTAGACGCAGGTATTATCTATCCGATCTCCGACAATTCATGGGTGAGCCCCGTCCAAGTAGTGCCGAAGAAAGGAGGCATGACTGTGGTACCGAATGCGAAGAATGAACTCATACCGACTAGAACGATTACCGGGTGGCGAGTGTGCATTGATTACAGAAGACTAAATGAAGCCACACGCAAGGATCATTTCCCTCTACCCTTCATTGATCAAATGCTAGAGAGGCTAGACGGTCATGAGTTCTATTGTTTCCTAGATGGGTATTCGGGGTACAATCAGATACCGATTTCACTGGAAGATCAGGAGAAGACCACCTTCACATGTCCCTACGGTACCTTTGCTTACAGGAGGATGTCATTCGGTTTATGCAATGCTCCAACAACATTCCAGAGGTGCATGATGGCTATATTCTCTAATATGGTGGAGAGCTTCATGGAGATTTTCATGGATGACTTTTCAGTCTTTGGCTCTTCCTTCGATGCATGTCTATATAACTTGGAAAAGGTACTCAAGCGTTGCAAGGAAACCTATCTAGTGTTGAACTGGGAAAAATGCTACTTCATGGTGCAAGAAGGTATTGTGCTTGGACACAAGGTTTCACAGAGAGGGATTGAGGTCGATAGAGCCAAGGTGGAGACAATTGAGAAGTTGCCACCACCAACATCTATCCGGTCTGTGAGAAGCTTCTTGGGACATGCAGGATTCTATAAAAGGTTCATCAAGGATTTCTCCAAGATAGCTAAGCCATTGTCCAATTTGTTGCAGAAAGATGTGCCCTTCGATTTCACAAAGGAATGCCTACAAGCATACAACATCTTGAAGGACAAGCTGATTAATGCCCCGATCATAATAGCACCGGATTGGACACTCCCTTTTGAGTTGATGTGCGATGCGAGTGATTTAGCAGTTGGAGCCGTTCTAGGACAAAGAGTGAACAAACATTTCCAGCCAATTTACTATGCTAGCAGGACCTTGAATGGAGCTCAGCATATTACACTACAAGGAAAAGGAACTACTAGCGGTATTTTTTGCTTTTGATAAATTTCGCTCATATCTAATCTTGTCCAAGGTTATTGTGTAGACAAATCACTCAGCACTCAGACGTCTACTTGCAAAGAAGGATGCAAAGCCAAGGCTGCTTAGGTGGATTCTGTTGCTGCAAGAATTCGATGTCGAAATCCATGATAAAAAAGGCATCGAGAACCTGGCCGCGGACCATCTCTTCCGGTTAGAGGATTTAGATTTGGGAGGGAAGACACCCAGAACCCTTTGAGATGAGTTTCCAGACGAGCAACTCTACTTAATTCATGTAGATATATCCCCTTGGTATGCTGATTTTTCCAACTATCTCGTAGGAAACGTCCTCCCTCCTAATCTTTCATATCAATAGAGGAACAAATTCTTCTCTGATGTGAAACACTATTTGTGGGAGGACCCCTTTTTGTATAAGCTTTGTGCAAATCAGATCATTCAAAGGTGTGTTCCCAACGAGGAGACGAAGTCGGTACTCTGATACTACCATGACCGAGAAGCAGGAGGCCATTTTGGAGCCAACCGGACAGCAGCCAAGGTGTTATAATCATGTTTCTATTGGCCCACCTTGTTCAAGGATGCTCACAGGTATGTGTCCGCATGTGACCAATGCCAAAGGACAGGTAACATCTCTCGACAGAATGAAATGCCTCTGAAAGAATGGTAGGATCCATCGTATGGACGCCAAATAGGTTGGGGAATGGGTGGGCGAATTTCAAAAATTTCCTACCTTTCTTCAAACTGGGAATCACATTCCCTTATTTTAGAATCGAATATTCAAGGATCTACTCGAACCAAACCAGACAAGATCTGAACCAAAGATCAGGGGGAGGGTTATACCTGATACGGAGATTCAAAATCTCCCAACATCAGTATTCACGCCCAATGAAAGATCCAAGATCTGCTCCCGCTGAAGATGACACAACGATTCAAAATCTCCCAACATCAGTATTCACGCACTGAACTCTTCACAATAACTCGTTGGAGGCTTAGAGTACCAAACCAAATCAGCCTTTTAGCAAAGACTGATATCAAGAACAAATTTCTTGATTCTCCCTTCAATGGAGTTCAAACTATGCAGCAAGGTGGCGGTGGCTGGAGGAGATCCCTAAGCTGAAAGTGGCGTGAATGCAGTTTTTAGCTTAAGGAGGATGAGATCCTATCTCAGATTGCAGAGAGTGTTAACTGCAAAAACCCTAGGTCAAATTCTTGTAATTCTCTGTTAGGGTTTTCTCCTTTCTTAGTGATTAAGAAACCTCCTAATCCAATTAGGAGCTATCCCAATCCAAATCTGTATTTGGATAGGGGATAATCTTAATCCTATCTGCAGATTAGATTAGCCCATTCCTGATCTCATCAGGAGTTTAGTCTTAATCCTATCTGTAGATTCGCCCCTTTAAGTGGGTGATCAGATTAGCCCTGTTCAAAATGGGCTTTTAGGCCTAATAAGTAATTAGTGCTCAATAAGTTTCCAAACTGCTGCCCAGTTGGGCTTCTTTGTATGGCGTGGGACCCAAGCATTGATCTCCACATTAGCCACATGGGTTCGGCCCAGCCTTTGTTACAAGGCTTAACTGAATTCACTAGAAAACCTAGTGAACCCCTTGAGCCCATCACATGGACCCTATGGGCCCAACACTTACACTAAGTGGTCCTTGGGCCAAGCCATCTTATAAAAACCCAGGGANTGAACCCCTTGAGCCCATCACATGGACCCTATGGGCCCAACACTTACACTAAGTGGTCCTTGGGCCAAGCCATCTTATAAAAACCCAGGGACTGTAGGCGGATGCAAGATTATCCCATTAGGTATTATCCTAAATGGTCTTACACTTAACCTCTCAGCCCATAATGATCAAGCACTGCCCAACAAGAGAAGACCTCTCCCTCGGCTGCAAGGAACAGTGCTGTAGTCTCTACTCACATGGATCCCGAGAATTAAAACAATTTGCAAACAATTTGAAACCATATATAACTATATATCATATATATAAATTTTGCAAAACAAAATTCCAACGATTGAAATCAACTG
>NW_010729151.1:567016-600989 GCF_000365185.1 Nelumbo nucifera
TGGCAGCACACCAGTGTTAGCCTTGACAGGATAAATCTCCCCAGACTTATCCAACGACTGTGAACATTTAAAACTAACACAAGTCTCATTAAGTGTCCAATTTTAGGGTCTTACATAGAAGTATACCACACAACATGAATCAAACATGTACTTTATTTATTTACATTAAATATGAAAAGTACATCAAAACTGATTGAAGCTAAGGGCATACAAAACAGTCTAACAGCCTCTCACTAACATATTAATTTGTGAAATCTTTGATGTATGGGGTTTTGACTTCATGGGACCTTTTCCAAATTCTTTTGGAAATAAATACATCCTAGTTGCTGTTGACTATGTGTCCAAATGGGTGGAAGCCATGGCTTTACCCACAAATGACTCTAGTAGAGTAGTCCAATTCCTTATGAAGCTATTCACCCAATTCGGCACACCCTGCGCCATAATTAGTGATAGGGGAACTCATTTCTACAACACCCAATTTGAGTGACTGATGTGAAAATATGGTGTAACACATAAATTAGCAACCCCATATCACCCTCAAACCAGTAGCCAAGTCGAATTAGCTAACAGGGAATTAAAAAAAAATGGAGAAGACGGTAAACTCTTCAAGAAAGGACTGGTCAGTCAAGTTAGATGATGTATTGTGGGCATATAGGACTGCATATAAAACACCTATTGGCATGTCCCCATATAGGTTGGTCTTTGGAAAACCATGTCATTTACCTGTTGAACTTGAGCATAAGGTGTATTGGTCCCTGAAATTATTAAATTTTGATTTGCAGGCCGCAGGTGCACAGAGACGAGTGCAACTCAATGAGATGGATGAATTCAGACTTGCAGCCTATGAGAATGCCAAGATCTATAAGGAAAAAACCAAACGATGGCATGACAGAAATTTATTGAGGTGTGATTTTCAGGTAGAACAACAAGTACTATTATATAATTCACGCCTCCGGTTGTTCCCAGGTAAACTGAAATCGAGGTGGTCCAGACCTTTCACCATATCACAAGTTTTCCCTCACGGAGCTGTAGAGGTCACTCACCCGACACAAGGCACGTTTAAGGTCAATGGTCATCGCCTAAAACCATATATAGTGGATGGAACGTTGCCTACCCCATCAATTTTATACCTAGACGGTCATTGATCCCATTGGAATGTTGAGCTTCAGACAGAAAACAAGCGCTTATTGGGAGGCAACCCATTGTTGATAAGTAGTTTTTTTTTATTTGTTTTTCGGCTTTTTTTTTCGTATCACTCGAGTTTTTTTTTAGGGTATTAATATCGTCGATTGCTGATCACCCCTAGTGTTTCTCATTCTCTCCTCCTAGTTTCTTTTGATCCTTAGCAGCTAGAGGGCCCAAACGAAGGAGCCACTTCAAATTTCATAACGCTCTTCAGGGAAGTTTTCTAAATCCCCTTAGATGCTTGAAGTCATACTGCCCACATTGCTGACCCCATCCTTACACTCTACCTATATGAACATTGAGGTTAATGTTCCTGATAAGTGTGGAGGAGGCTATAGCTATGCACCTCAATCACCCCAATACATAAATGCATTGATAGGCTGCATAAACTGGTAATCACCTCAAAATTATTGTTGTCTATAAGGTGAATTCCAAGAGAGAATACGCTGAAGTTGAAGGAAAATCACTTGTAAGTGTTAGAATTTGTTCCTGTGATTTATCCAATTTTATCACAATACATGAGGTTGAGGAAGTCGAATAGGACTTTCATCATAGCCAGCACTAACTCTATTCATGTCTATAGTGTACTTGATTGAAGTTCGAATGAAACTCAAGCAATTAGTGAACATCATGAATTGTTAATGCTTGAACTTCAACAAGTGATCCAAAAATGAAAAAAGAGAAGAAGAAAGGACAAAGTCCGAATTACTCCATTGTCATGAACTGAATAATAAAACTAGCGGTTTATGATATGAGTTCAGTCCCAACTCCGCTATTCCAAGTTGAATAGTAAAACTAGCAACTTGGTATATGAGTATTGTCATCTGCCCCTAGCCTGTGACCCGTGTAAGATGGAGCATAAAATGCACTCACACACAAAAAAAAGAAGAGAATTCCGTGACGACTGAGGTTCAAGGGGACAAAAATATGGTTGGACATTTAATTTAGTACATTAACAGGATTTGAGACCAAGCTCGAGGTGATGGTTAGTTAGGGCGATCAAGGAGCTGCTATATATATTGAATGGAATTGAGTGCTAGAGCATGAAGAATCTCATGTTCTCCCATTCCTTTGCTCTTATGTATGTGGTAAGAGTGGCCAACCATGGGGATGAATCAGAATGCTTATGTAGGATTTCCGATCAATTAACGCATTCTCATCCTAAAATTCATGCGATATATGGAAATAGTCTGGGGAATGATCAGTTTATGAGTATTATCTTTGCTTGAGGACAAGCAAAAGCTTAAGTGTGGGGGTGTTTGATCTGTGCACATGCTACACATTATTTTTATTGCTTTATACATGGTTTTGATGATGATTCTTAATGGTTTTTACCCTAATTGAGCTGAATTTTAGGAAATTGGGAATTTGGGACAATTTAGAGTTAAGAGAACATAATACATGGTGATATGGCGGCAAGGGAAGGACTTGAGCCCACCAAGGAGAGAGGCCCAACTGCAGCCCTATGGGAGGCTCCAAAAGGCGATTGACTTTAGGAGTATTAAAAGAGAAAGAAAGAGAGGAAATTAGGGGTCGACCCCTTGACACAAGAATGGAGAGGAAATTTCTAGGAGAAGGATCACAAGGCTGTTGAAGGAGAATTGAAGAAGAGATCGAAGATTGATGTAGAAAATTTAAGTGTCTTCTTCTTTGATTCGACGAATTTGGTATCCTAGATTCAATTAGGGTTTTTCTTTGTTGAATCTTTATTTCTTTCTATTATAAGAACCATGATGGATGTTAATTCATATTTGTAATTAATATTTTAAGCTGATCTGATTGATAATGATTCAGTCTTGGGATTTCTTGATTAGGGTTTTCGATTATAAGAGTAATTTTGGCCGAACTGCTCTTGTTTCTTGGATTATTCAAATTGCTTGAGAAAGGGTTTAGGTAATTAGATCAACTGATCAAGAAAATGGATTGAATGTACCTTAGAGATAATGTGCATGATTCGTTTGACATTCATTCAACAAGAATTTATTTCCTTCGAATTCTTTGTCCTTAGTGCATCTATGGCGATTAAATTCTTGATGGAAATATAAGAGTTGTTGCTCATAGATAGAGCAGGCTGTGCTTGAAAGAGGTTGCTCATACAATTAGAAATTAGTCAACCCATGACTGAATTCAATTTTTGTTGGATATCTTAATGGTATAATTTCTGAACCGATTCTACTAGTATTTTTGTGAAGCACTTCCTCTCATTGCTTAAGGTGGTTTGATTTGAGAATACTTAAGATAATTTGCTAATTAGGAGTTAAGTTTTCCTTGTTTAACCTTTCGGATTGTCAGATAACAAAAGGCTGATTCAGTACTAGTAGTTGTTGTATTAATCCCTGTGGGAACGATACTCTACTCATTAGTATATTACTTGATCGACTAGTGCACTTGCTAGTGTAATCTAAACGCATCAAGTTTTTGATAGTTGGATTATTCACTTGCTAGTGAGCTCCACAAAAATTAATTTTAATCCAACTAATCGGTGGCTTGGTCCAAGCACTAGCTAGTGTTATAGTGGATTGATGTGGCTGCACAGGAATACTCTGATTCTTCTTAGATGCAAGAACTACTAACTCCAAATGTTAGTGAGATAGCACCATAAAATGCACAGCTATTCCAAGAGGTCCGGCTGTGAAACCCTTCCCTTTAAATATACCCGGCCCCTACATCTATCTGTCAATGAAGCTGGACTCCATCCCATAATCCACGGCTCATCATATCATATATAGAGGTGTCCCACCCGTTGCCAATGACCCAATGAAGATTATCTATCTATAATGTGACTTCTCACTTTCAACATTGATGCCCAAGTTCCAGAAATTGATGATCCTTTCATATATAGGGGGTGATCTAGAAAGAGTAGCCAAATTTTAATTGAGCCCACAATTGATATTAGATGTTAGGAATCCCCATACTGGTTTCATAATCAAGGCTATATCCAATGTTAGAATGTCCCTAATCCCAACCCTCCATCTTCCTTACATTAGTAGAATTTCAATTCTTTCAAGTATATGTAATGATCTCTGATGAGGGCGGATTTGGCCCTCTAATGACATTGTGACATATGGCATCTCAGAACAGGTAGATGACACCTAGACATCACCTAAGTGATGATTTGGAGTCCCAGATCGCGGCTCGTCTTTACCCCAACCTAGCGACTTGCCTTTACGCCGACCTAGCAACCTCGACCACAACTTAGGTCGGCATGCAGCACCTTGTCCAGGGTAAGCCTGTAGCACCTCGTCATCGGCCAAAGTGACCTCGACGCAGGGTGTGACCTCCCTCGACAGCTTGCCAACCTGATTGGGGACTAGGCGGTGACCTGTGAGATGTGATCGCCGACAAATTCGGCAAGCATATCTCGACACTCCTAGGTTTCTCAAAAGTTGGCCCACGTACCGAATGTTCCGAAAGATGGTCAACGTGCATGGTGGTTACCTTTGAGGATCTCGGACCGGTTAGGCACGACCTCTCGGAAATCTTGGATGTGGTGTGTGAGGCCCACACCAAACAATGCCTATATAAAGGCACCAACCCCAATGACACAAGAGAGAGGCGAGTAAGCACATTCTAGCTCTCATACTTTTTGATTTTTTAGCTCGGGATCAACTACGAGAGTACTAACTTAATCGTCGGAGCGACCTCACCGGGTTAGCCACCCCAGGTCCTCTAACATTGATTCCTTGTAGGTTTCTCTGAAGAGCTACCCAGCTCAACAATCAACCTAGCTCGGAACCCAATCTACCCCCTAGCTTGGCCTAGTCAGCTCGGCATCCAAATACTCATCCAGCAAAAATTCTTCACTTCAGTCTTTGAGTCATCGACCATCTGGATGTAGTCTGAACAATAGGGTGCTGCCAAAAAACCCTTCATCAATTGGCACCATCTGTGGGAAATGCTACAAGAAGCTAAGTTCTCACCTCTAAAAAGCTAAGTCTTTATCTTCCAAATAGCTAAGATCTCACCTTTTAGAAATTAAAGTTCTCACTTTCTAATTTCCATATTTTATGAACTCAAAGGAACTTTTGAGCAGCATCAACACCCAGAACGAATACCGATTACTAGGGGGCAAAAACATCTGTGGTGAACCTAGAGAACTCCCCTATGACAATCAGACAAGTTCAGGCCGAACTCAGCATCCCTAGGGCCCCAGATAAATGCCCCACTACTGCACGTGAATGCCCCTCTCGCCGCGGTAGAGCCATCAGCAGTTTCTTCCAGGCACGAAGCGCGGCAGTTCCATGAGATGAAGCATGAATTTCTAGATGTATGCATGGGAGCAGCTCGATGTATTCATGTCGATGCAGAATAGGCAGCAGCAGAACGACCTTAACAACTAGCAGTCTGGCGATAGGCACCTCAAAGTAAGGCTGTCCTCACAGGTCGAGCCAGTCATGGTTCCCGTAGGAAGTTGATGGTCAACAGACTAAGCAGATCTACCAACTTTATTTCAGCCCAGATAAGCCTCATCAGTTCTCTTTGTGAGGTCTCTTCTACAGATTGAACCCTTCGTGGCTCCTGTGGGAGTTAGCGGCCTACGAACTATGCGAACGCCCTTGCAGGTTGAGCCCCTCAAGGCTCCCGAGTGAATCGGCGGCCTACAGTTAGTAGAGGTACTCCCGTAGACCAAGCTCCCTGTGGCTTCTCGTAAGAGTGGACGACCGACGTCATAACGAGGCTGATGCAGTGCAGCCATGGCCATGAACTGCCGACTCACACCAACAACAACATTTTTCCCTCGCAAAGGGGGGGGGGGGCAGAACATGTACACCGAGGTCTCGCAAGCACTCACCTAGGAAGATAGTCCCACGGGATGACGTAGAAGTAACCATATGAGAGGTTACTACAGAATGACCACCTGCGTAGGCAGAAAGGTTAGGTCGCACATCAGTCAAATAATATTAAGGAGAGTGGACTATGAAGTCGCTCCTATTGCCTAAGGGCTAAGGTGTCGAGCTGATAAAGACCTCGACACAACCTAAGACCTAGCCGCCCCTTTGGCATGGGCAAAGTCAAGAGTAAGGAGAGTGGACTATGAGTCGCTCCCTAGGCTTAAGGGTTATGGTGGCAAGCTGATAGAAGAACTCGACACCACACAAGACCCAGTTGCTTCGGCATGGGCAACCTGAACCCTAGTCGCTTCGGAAGGGGTAACCTAAACCCCAATCGCTTGTCCAGCAGGGGTGAAATAAAAAAGCAGTTCGTGTTCATCGGTGTGCAAACATGTCGAATACCTTCCCTACAGTGTTCGCACCCCTCAGCTTACATCGACCTCGGATTATTCCTAACTATGCCCAGCCCACCAGTTCGGCACCTCGGGTGAATTCACACTTAGAAAATTTTTGGAGAAAAAAAAAGAGAGAAAAAGAAACGACGGAAGGAAGATTAATTCGGCACAAGAAAGAAAAACAAAGGAAAGACCAATTCGCTTTTAGCATCATGACAGACGCAAACTTGGCCGTTCTCTTCATGGTTGACCTCCACCTCGGTTCCTGGCTCCACATCGAACTAGCTTGAGAAACACTGTGTCAAAGTCTACCTAGGTGGAGTGACCTAATAAAACAACCACACAGAACCGCTTCTTGAGGATGACATGATGAGCTTCACTCTTGAGGTACTTAGTTGGATTATAGAATCCCTTGATGGTCACATCCTTAATAAGGTAGATGTCCTCGGGGTACCTGCTTCACCTCTCCTCGAGCAGATGAATTCGCTCTCGTGCCCCGATAATCAAGATGGCGAGGTCCTGCGTAAGGCTCTAAACACTCGGACTCTTCTGACCTGAGAAGCAAATTAGACCAATGCTTACAACTACAAGCTTATCGAATCAGCCATTCCGGGCCAAAATGAGCGATCTACTCCCTTCGCCGAGCTACTTTCAGCTCGGGAGTGGGGGGCAATTGATGAGGACGGATTTGGCCATCCAATTACATTGTGACACATGGCATCTCAAAATAGCTAGATGACACCTAGACACCACCTAAGTGATGATTTGGAGTCTCATATCGCAGCTTGTCTTTACCCCGACATGGCGACCTGCCTTTACTGCCAACCTGGCGACTTGCCTTTACCGCCAACTTGGCAACTTGCCTTTACGCCGACCTAGCAACCTCGACCACAACTTTGGTCGGCTTGTAGCACCTTGTCCAGGGTCAACCTGTAGCACCTCGTCACCGGTCGAAGTGACCTCGACGTGAGGAGCGACCTTCCTCAAGGGCTTGCCGACCTGACTGGGGACCAAGCGGTGACCTGGGAGATGTGCTCACCGACAAATTCGGCATGCATATCTTGACACTCCCAGGTTTCTCAAAAGTTGGCCCACATACCAAATGTTCCGGAGGATGGTCAACATGCATGGCGATTACCTCTGAGGATCTCAGACCGGTTAGGCACGACCTCCCAGAAATCTCGGATGCAGTGCGTAGGCCCACACCAAACAATGCCTATATAAAGGCACCAATCCCAATGGCACAAGAGAGAGGCGAGTGAGCACATTCTAGCTCTCATACTTTTTGATTTTTTAGCTCGCGATCTACTACAAGAGTACTAACTTAATCGTCGGAGCGGCCTCGCCAGGTTAGCCACCCCGGTTCCTCTAACATTGATTCCTTGTAGGTTTCTCAGAAGAGCTACCTAGCTCAGCAGTCAATCTAGCTCGTCACCCAATCTACCCCCACCTTAGCATCCAAGTCCTCATCCAGCAAAAATCCTCCACTTTGGCCTTTGAGTCTTTGGCCACCTAGAAGTAGTCCGAACAACAAGGTGCTGGCAAAAATCCCTTCATCAATCTCTACCTTCACAACCCCACCAGAAGTCTTGGCACATTGAATGAAAATGATTGGCATCAACTTGGAAAATCAAAGAAGTAGAAAGAGTATACAAAGGTAGAGTCTCCACTACACTCTTTAGTAGTACAATTTGACCCGCTTGAGAGAGCAATTGTGATTTCCAGTTTGATAGTTTTGAAGGAACATTGGCCAGCACTTCCGTCCAACCCTTGATCCTTATTTCGCCTCTTATCATAAAAAAGGAGCCTAAGTAAAAGATTAGTAAATAATGATGAATAAAAGCTATTTTAGGCACAATGAGGCTCTACCACATATTGATAATGATAGGGATTATAGCTGATAAGGGCAACTTTTGGGCCCTAATATCAATAAAAATAACTTTTTTAATATAATTTCTAAAATAAGATAACTTTTTAAAATATATATCAAGAAAGGGCAAAAATATTGTTCATGGTGGCTCCAAACCATCGTTAAATTCTCTCGAGTTCATCAAATAAGCTGAGAGGATGCACATGGTGGCTCTAGCCAAGCTCAACCTTCTCGCCGAAGCTCATGGCACTACTACTACTTTGGTCACTGCTCAACAGCTTTGGCCCTTAATTCTCAAGCTCTCTTTCAGTAGATATGTGGGCAGAGGCTATACCAATCTAGTTGCCACTTTCACCTTCTTCTTCCTTCGATTATGGCTCATAGTTTTTCGAGAAGATCATGATACAAGCAATGACCGAAGATGGGAGCGAGCTCTTTGATTGTTCTATCAGAGGGCGACTGTGACACGCACCATCCAACCTGATGAAAAAAGCCTCCATGCTCTCTCCATGCTTTTGCTCTAGAGCTTTGCCATCTCTAGCTGTTTTTCTTTCCCGATCTCCTTCACCGTCGATATTTACTTGTATGGTCTCCGATCTCCTTCTCAGTGTTCTCACTGGTATTTGTAAAGCAAAAGTAGAGCTTGTGGGTCGAGGCAGAGGTGGAGGTGGACGGCGGATTGGCATTGCCAAAAGTGTTCATCTTCTTCTTTTTTCTCTCTCTCCCTCCCACACAACACTAAAGGCGGAAGCAGTTTGGAGAAGGAAGAAAATGAACAATATTTTTGTCCTTTCTTGATATTAGGGCACAAAAGTTGCCCTTATCAGTTATAATGTCATCAACAAAAAATAAATGATTAATTACACACCTACCTGAGCCAAAAGGGCAACCTTTCAAATTTTTGAAATTGATACCATTAAACAATAGTTTTGAGAGCACATTTAGATAAAAGAATGAATGGAGAGTAGGCATCCCTGTCTGAGACTATGTTGTGGGTGGATAGATGAGCATAGAATTCCATTAACAAATGCAAGAATAAATAAGATGATAGAACTTGTCAAAGAATTCTCTTAGTTGGAGCATCGAATTCCTTTACAAACCTCGTATAGGTTTCCTTACGTTTCCTTTCCTTTCCCTACCTTTTCCTTCAAACCAAACATAGCCTGAATAGTAAATGCCATTCCATACGATCATATTCTTTGGAAAAGTCTAGCTTCGTAAGAAATTCTCCCACCCGAACCTTCTTTTGTAATGAGTTCTATCACCCTATTATCAACAATTTGTCTCCTAGGAATGTGAATGCATGCTTGCTAGTAATAATCATGGTGATGATTTTGTAAACCATATACCAATGGGTCTAAACTCTAAAGTCAGCCATCCTTGAGAAGGCTCTAATAATTAGGGAAAATTCCTGATCAGTACCCTGTACTTTGGCTCGTGTGACAATTTGGTCCCCAAACTTTAAAATGAGACAATCCAGTACCTGAACTTTTAAAATGTGACAATCTATTACCCGAACTTTCAAAATGTTACAATCCAGTACCTGTCATTAACTAGTCCATTAATCAGCCATTAATTGACATTTGAAAAGTCAAAAATGCCCTCAGGATGCAATCTAATTCTCTTTATCAAGCATCCAAACATTGACAATAAAATGAACAATCCCAAATTCTAGATTCTTCTAAACAGTCACCAACTTTTTTGAATAGAAGAGGCTAGGATTTGGGGTGCTCAATTTTTTGTCAATGTTTGGATGATTCATAAAGAGAATTAGATACCATTCAAAGGGCATTTTTTTATTTTTCAAATGTCACTTAATGACTGATTAATGGACTAATTAACGATAGATACTGTTACATTTTAAAAGTTTAGATATTAGATTGTGACGTTTTAAAAGTTCGAAAGCACTGAATTATGGCATTTTAAAGTTTTGGGACTAAATTATCAGTCCAACCAGGGTACTCATCGAGAATTTTCCTTAATAACTATTATTGAATAATGTTGTGAATCAAATCATTTATGCAAAAAATCTTTTGGGTTACAAGTTTTGAGTTCGGATATGCTGACCGCAATCCATTATTGGCCACGTTCAGCTGCCCGTGCCCCACATTAGCAATATCTTTTACACTTTACATATATAGCAGATATTCCCGATGTGCGGATTGGTGGTCAGCAATATCTATCACAAATTTTAGTAAATGCTTGCAATGATAGGGGTGTTTTTAGTAAATGAACCTAAACAAGACAAACAAAGATCTTATATATGTTAGAAGTCAGAACATACCAAGGACCGTTACGATGGTAAGAACAAAACGACATGGTAATTTCTCACATAATCCGATGGACTGGTGCAAGTGCGACGTTCCCCCGGAACATGAAAATTTTACCGGTAAAATAGTCGGCAGCCGGGGTAGCTTGACGCAGCAAGACTAAATCCACATTGTAAAACACGTGTGGATCCCTTCATAACGTTGGATTGGAATTAAAGCCCATACGATCTAAACATTAGATGAACCATTGAAATTAATCTGACGGTTCAAAAGAGATAGCTTAAACGGGCGGCATCGGGCAACCTAACTGGCTTACTGTAATTCTGCACGGAATCGGTTTCCTTCCTATTATAATGTAAATCAATGTCTGCGATTACGACCTGTACAAGTTTCTCTCTCTTCTCCATGTTCGGTGAATCCAACTCATCGAATCAATTGCTGGAGACGGCTGAGGCCAGAGAAGAACAACGAAGCACGCAGTCGTCGAAGAGGCAGCGACTGAGACAAAGGGAGAGAGGAGAAGGAGATGATGTCGAATAAGATTTATTGGCAATTAAATTGTGGTGGAGAAGACTTGGGGGTTGACAACTGTGGGATACTCTAAAGTTTTCTTTCCGGTCATGGAGGTTGAGGTTTCTGGTTCGAAACTTTTGTCTGTTGAAAGTTCTAAAAGGAGGGAGAAGGAGCAAATTCGCGTGAAGAGGGAAACCTTGCAAGCTGTGCTCGAGCAATGTCAGAGAGCTCTCGAATCACTGAAGAACACCGGCAGTGAGGACGCCGTCGCTGAATCGGAGGAAACTGATGAGGAATCTCCGTCTCAGTGCGGGGATTCTGAAACGGACGAGGTACGGATGCAATTCTTATAGATATTTGTTTCCGTCGACCTTCACATAGATTGAGCCTAGGTTTTAATCCTGTGTAACTTTATATATCCGATCGTTAGTAAACGCAAATCACTTCAGAAAAATTTCTTCCGATTCTGCGGTTCAATTTTCTAATAAAAACTCCTTGGTTTTGGAAGGTTTGGTTGTTATAATATGCGAACCCCTATTCTTTGTTTATGCTCCACAGCTCGAATCATGGCATAACGTTGGAAGCCTTCACGTAGAGCAATTAAGTTGCTTTAGTTTTCTTTCTTCCCTTAATTTAATAGTGTACCTGGCGTAGTAGTTATTAGCAAGATGCGTGGTCTCAAGCGCATCAAGATTATTTTATTTAGTTACATTTATTGTCATTGGTCTATTAGTAGTTCTCAGAATGAAGTTTTAATGGAGTTTATGGATTTGGTTGCTACCGGATGGATATGGGATGCGCCTCATTGGTAGATAATTAGCAATTAAGCACATGTTTTGGGACCTAGAGACGATGAACTGATTACTGATATGAAGTTTCTGGTGCTGACAAATGGTCAGAATGTGTGTATGTTGCTCCTGGAAAATTTGTCTTTATTTTGACTACACACTGCACTAGTAAAAAGACCATCCACTGCAGCAGTAAGAAGAGGGTATTGTTTGAAGTTTCTGATATGCATTTCATTGATATCACATTGCGGTGCCACATGGTATTATTTGTGCCAGAAGAATTTGAAGATTGGAATTCATTCCATTTGGTCCTTGTTTTGCATCCACTATGAACATTAGAGACAAGGAAATAGTTTGTTTGGCATGCATAATTATTAGTTGTTAAATAGTAAGCCTAGGCCTCATACTTACCAAAAAAGCCTAAGCCTCATGTCATTACAATGACCACCCCAAAATTTTAGTCCATTCTCTTGCCGGTTCCACTTGACTGGTATTATTAAGAGTCATATAACTTATATTTGGTAGTGCAAATAGGAACAACATTATATTTTTCCTATCACTTTTTTTTGTGTTCAACTGAAGCAATCCATACTTAATTGTTGGTATCTTACATGCAAATAAGCACTTTGCTATGAAAATTGAAATATTTTTCTTGTTCATATTCAGCTATGTGATCTTCTGAAATCTAGAGTTGACTCCCCCGACTTTCTTGAAAAGCTTGGAAACGCCCAGGTGCCAGTTCCACAAAATATGGCCGGTATGCATCCCAAGATGGACTCTTCCCTGGTGGCTAGACCTGTTCATGGGCCAGGCTTTGGGTGCAACTTTACACTGTTTTGGGCTTTGGCTTTGGGCCGGGCCTGTTCAAATTTTAGAAAAAGTCAAGCCCGAATGGCCCATAAACATGTCTACTGGTGGCTTGTGGAAATTTTGGTTAGATACCAGTTTCTTTTAGAAGCTACCAAACCACCAAAATATGTAGGCCTTCTTTGTGCTTCTTTAAGTTTGAAACAACTTTATTATTTAGGATAGGGATGACTATGTTGTCCTGTTGCTGGTTTATACTCATGATCCATGATTTGTGGTATGTTCTGAAAAAGGCTATATTTTTATTGTAACAGAAGATGGTAGCTCTTGGGATTTGGTCAGTGAAAACGATATATGGGAAGGTGGGAACATTGATGGAGATATTGAGTCAGATCAAGATGGTTATGTTCTTGTTACACAAGAAGATATTGTGGAGGGAATTGCATGTTTTATGGCTACATATATGTTGTCCTTAAAACAGACGAAAGTATGTGAAAGTTCCCTTTCTATTGTTTTCTTCTGTTGTAGATTCTTCTTAGTAGATCTCTTTCCAAACATTTATGTTAGTTTATATTTATATTACACAATGCAGTGATTAATTTTAGCCAACCATTATGCTTGCTTTAATACTTTTTGGCTTGTATGACATTGGTATTGTATTAATCCTTAACTAAGTTAGACTTCTTTTCTGTTGGCTCAGCAACAAGTGGTTAATCCTCCATGTCATGTAAACTTAATGCTTATAAGAACAATGCTACATTGAAAACATGTGCATTAGATTTTGAGTTGCATTTCTATCTAAGTGCATTTTTTTTTACCATAGAACTCTCCTCTGCATTGGAGCTTTTCCTTTCTATAGCCCATGGTCATTCATTAAATACAAGTTTCTGCCTTACTAGTACCTAGTGATTACATGCTATTGTGTCTGTTAATCTGTGTGTCTTGAATATTTTGGTAATCCTCTTCAATGGATATCACCTATCTAACATCAATTGGTGTCTTCATGATTTTAGGACATCTGCTTCTTGAGTCCATTAAGTTTTTTTTTTTTTTTTTCTTTCTATATGATAATAAAGAAATTCTATTAATTTAGTAGAAAGGGCATGAATACCATAGACAAGCAAGAAACTATACCTTTTTCTGTTGATTTGTAATGAAAAATATTCCATTTAAAAATTATTTGTCAGAAAACAATTTACATAACAAAAGTTTTTACTAACAAAAAGGAAAAAATATGCCAGAAGCAAACAAATTAGATTTGAGTCTAAGAGCATGGGATGCAAATTTGAGTCTGAGAGCAGTCACTTTGTGCGAAAAATGGCCAAGGTTAGGTCCAAATCCAATCCGTCCTTGTCAAGATCATGTGAAGCTGGGACCAACATTGGGTAATGATCCTAAGCAAACAAAAGGGTGTTGGAGACAAGGAAAACAAATGACTTACAATGTGTTGCCCTTCCAAAAAGTTAGTAAGGCTAGCAAAATGGTATATCAATATGTGAAAGGATTTTTTTATTTTTTTCTGCATGGAAGGAAACTTGCAAGAAAAGTGTTTTTTGAGTTGGAGGAAAGAACCGCTTGTAGAATTTGAGGAAACTTAAACAGAAGCTAGGGATATTAATGGTGAAGTTGGATTTTTTTTCATATGAAATGGAGATATTACTTGCCTCCTTGATCACTTTCCACAATCCATCTGCAAAAATCACATTTCACTTTCCTTGTCCAACTTGACTAAAACCTTCTTGTTCTGCATAATCATTTGCAACACATTATGTTGAACCTCCTCCTATTTCATTCCCTCATTTCTTCCTGGTCCACCTTTGTCACAATCTTCTCTAAATATGTGGTTTTGCTTTCCATATGGAAACCCCTAATCCTTAGATAGCCAATACTAAGGATGTTCAAGTGCCACCTGTCATAGCAAGGGTCCTATTCTCAATAAATAGGATTAACCTGAGTCCGTTCTGGCTGTATATGGTTTACCTGCTCCCAAATTATAGACTTGTAGTGGATTTAATGGAAAACCTCATTGGGGTAGAGAACCGTCCTTTTATTCTGTTCCTTTTCCTTGTTTATTAATTATATTCTACTCAGATGGCATTTCCTGAGGAGGAAGCTTATCCACTCATTTTGATGATCCAAATATTTTTCTTTCTCTTTGTGGTTGGATACATGTAGCACGTCCTTGTCAACAGTGGTTACTCTTACAAAGTTGAAGCACAATCTGCCCACCCTAAACAAAGAAAAAGAGAAAAGAAGGGAAGAACTACATCTTTCTGCCTTCTTATTCACCTTTCCACCCAATTGGTGGTCGTTTACTTTTCAAAGTTCAATAAGTTGATTATTTAGCTATAAAAATATGATATGTTAAACATCTGTTTTCTAGCTGGCATAATTTGCTACCAATCTCTTGAATTGAAGTTCAGTTCTGAGACTGGGAAACCAGCATATAGAATAGCAGCTAAGGTATATTGTGCTTGTGTAGGACTTGATATATTGTGTTTATTTTTCAGGATTTGACTCCAAATCAACTCCAAGAAGGTTAGTTTGGTTTCCTTTCTTACAGAATGTTTTTAACGAGCATCCTTCCCAATACCCTGGATAGCCAGGACTAACATTGGGTAATGGTCCTTTTTACACAATGGAAAAGTAAAATTCCAATGGAGTTTGTTCCCTGATGGAAATGATTCATTTTATATTTTGAATTAATTAGTTTTTCAGTTAAAGAATTGAGTAAGATATCTGATACTTCTTTGTGCTTTTCTTTAGCTCTCAGCAAAACATTCTCTGTAAAAAAGAAAAAAGGAAAACTTCGAAAGGCATGGGATGGAAGCAAAGTTATTTATAATGTGGCGTCTTGGGGTGCAACTGCCGTTGGGTAGGTTATGTATGATTCAATGTAATTTATGTTTGATTTTTTTTAGTTTAGTTTATCTCTAGACTAGATTTGGTAGTTCTGAAGGAACTTCAACTTGATTGTGTTCCCTGTTGTTGTATATAATTTGACAAGTGTCTATCCTACATATCCTCTCTCTCTCTCTCTCTCAATCCTTTCATGAGATTCTCTTGAAGATTTTATTTGGTAATTTCTTATCTAGTCATCCTTATAATATGCTGCTTTTACCAAGTTATGTCATTCATTAGTGGTCTGATAAGACAGTTGTATATTGGGGCCATTGGGCTGGTGGGTCAGTGGTCGGTCATTGGATAAAGATTTGCTGAGGTTTACTTCTTCCAATTGAAAAAAGTATTTTCACTTCATTTTGGGGTTGGTCCAAGCTTTAGGTTTTGATGGTCGGTGGGTGGTAGCTGATAAGTGATAATTTTCGTACGATATGTGCATACTTTGTCGAGTACAAATTTGCTACTACAGTTTTTGTTTAGCATTCTATTTGTCACGGGTGTGCCTGAAATCTTATTTAACAATATATGTCTTCAGCCTCATTGTTTGATCAGTCTGCGGCATTTATAATTACACAAAATGCAATTTTATTGACCTCTGGATCTTTCTCTGTTCGTGTCTAACAGGATATACCAAAATCCGATGCTATTTAGGGCAGCTTCTGTGGCTTTTTGGACCTCATGTCGTGTTATATCGAAGCTTTTCTAAATCTGTATGTATGTTGCTACCATGGAGAATGCTTGTAAGTTCGCTATTTGTGTCGTCCTTCTCTCGAAACGGAGGCTGGGAAGATTGCACAATTTGTTTAATTGATGACGTCTCTGTAAGAATTAGGAATGTAGGATCACCCAAATGTAGTTAATTTCTAATTAGATATCATAAGCCGGTTGGTCTTCATGAACGTGCTAACTGACTCGATGGGGGTGTGTTCTGTTAGAGGTGAAGGTTCAAAGTATCTACTCAGGGCGTATAGGTCTGTATCGGTACTTTTTTTAAGTTTTATTTTTTATTATTTAAATCGATTCAGAGTGGTTGGTTTAAGTTCTAGCTGCTCTCTGAAATCATGACCTGATACAACTCTTGGAAGGGCATATTGAAAAGCCATTGACATGATATGTATTGGCTAATATGGGCTGATACATGTCGATATTTTGAATTTTACTGTAACTCTACAATTCACATTTGTATTGGTATCATGCCAATGGTCTATCACCTAAAAACACCACCCCAAGGTCCCCAATCTTGGGGCTTACAAGTGACAACGATAATTATCTTAATCTTGGACTCTGATGCCTAGAGAAAAATTCTATCCATTACTACTTTCAATTGGACCCTTATCATTGTCCAAAAGTGAATTATTGAGTCGCTTGGCTTGATTCACTGAAAAATGTGCCTACGGCGTAATGGTCCCAAGCCTTTCTCATTTGCTATTAATTCAACCACCTTGCAGACAATTACCAAGAAATGGACACTCCAGGCCAAGGGACGTGTAAAATGTCACACGTCACTCGTCAATCGTGAGAAATCCTGTCCCTGCAGCACGTACTTCCTCGTCGAAAGCAATGGCAACACCCAACAATGAACCCTTGTTTCGATACAGGAATAAATACACAAAATTGTGAGCTTATCACCTCTAACTATCACGTTGTTGGAATACATTATTTTCCCCTTAAATGATAACAATCATACATTTTATTAAAATTCAACTATCGTTGTTTCTCCTTACTGACGCTTGATTGGCAGGAAAATTTAGGGGGCGTTATTTTTTCGGATTTTGAGAGGAGGAAAGTTGGTTAATGGGATTTTGATTCCCATTGATCAAGAATTTTTTGTTCTTTTTTCAGATTTATATGGGGATCAAGGAAAGTTCATTTTTCTGGTTACTACTTACCTGGGTAACTTGTATCCATCTCCTAAGTGAGTATTACTTACCTGGCTAAAATAGTCAGTCTTATTTACACGAAAAATAAAAGAACATGGATAAATGCACTTACCCGGGTAAGTGTTTCCCAGGAAAAAACTTACCCAAGTAATTGCATTTACCCGAATAACTTACCAAAAAACAAACAAGACCTTATTAGTAACTAAATTGATAGCGTGGCAGAAAAAAGAATGAATAAAAAAACAAAATTGATAACGAAGATGAAGCCAAGACATCAAAAAAAGAATGAACGGAACCACGGTAGAGAATCGTGCAACAGGACAAACCAATTGAATTTGACAATAGATAAAATATAGATGACATTGACTATAAAGAATACAGATAATAGGATCAATTTCCCAGTACTGTTACATTTATATTAGGAAGAGAATATATTTTTAAAAGGAATTATCGAAGAAAAAAAGACAACCTAAGATGGTAGCCTTGTCAATTAGGATGCATCTGCAGGTTAGTGGTAATTATTATTGTCCTTAATTGTGGTTAGGGGCCTCCTTCCAAAGCATTGAGTGCACTTCAATGATCAATCAAGGTGGCTCAAGGTCCTTCTCTTGCAGTGTATTCCCAAGCAGTTGTTGCATCTGTGATGCAAAGTAACCATCCAAAGATGAAAGATCTGCAGTAAAATACAGAATCAAATAAGCCTCTTAAATGGTTTATGTACAGGAAAATTTATTAAATTTGATAAATAATCTACTAAATGCGAAAAAGAAAGATCAACATCAAGGTGTTTGTTTTTATTTATCTTTGTTTGGATTTCATTATTTTTGTTGCTATTAGATTTTTCTTGGTTACTATTTCAAATACTTTGTGACTTTATCCTATGGGTGATTGTTGTAAAGTCACAACACCAACTTCAAGCTGCAGAGCACATAGGTCGAAGAAAACTACTACCATTGACTTACCACAATAGAAATATGGCTAAACAAGTGGATTGACAACAAAGAATAAAGTAATGATTTAAGAATGGATATGACATCAAATAGAACAGATTAGTGAAACAAGATTCATATAACCAATCCCATTGGGATAAGGCTTGGATGATGATGATAATATGCTTAGAAATCAGTAGGATACTAAGGAGCAATTAAGGCACCGATTGATTTGGTAGAGAAAACCTAGGGTTGTAATTGGGTTTTATTCGTATTGGGTCCTGCCACATCCAATCTGATTTGAAATTCAGAATATCGGACTTACATCCAAATTCACTTTATTGTCATTAAAATAAAGAAAATTTAACTTTCAAAAAATTAATTACTTTTTACTTATATGACAAATTTATATTTATATAAATATAAAACATTAGATTTAATAACTATAAATATTATAAAATTATTATATATATAATAAATTTTAATCAAACCTGAATCTTAACAGCTCTTAATATAAATCTTGGGAAAAATCTATGGTTCTGGAAAGATATGATACCAAAAGAACTTTGACCAATCAACCCCTAGTGAATTTATATAAAAAAAACTTGATTGGTTACCACTTTTACGATTTGTACAAGTCATCCAATATCACACAAATTCTTTAAGTCAATTGGCTATAAATAAGGTATAAAAAAAAATCTTTTCACAGCTTCTGTGAAGAATGATGTATTGCAATCAACACCATAAACATGTATTAATTGTAATTTACATTTGTATGCAAAATGCATATAAACGTGGGCTGGGAGGTATTTAAGGGATAGGTGTCAATATACCATGTGATTACTCATTGTGCTTTAATAAGGTGATTACTCAATGTGCTCACTAAGGTGGTGTTTGGTACCATTGAGTATTGCATTGTTGTTTTATGAGAAAACAATAATGAATATTGTTTGGTAGTGTTGCTGTCACCTAAGCAGATGCAATAATACTATACACAAATTTCTTTTTGGTAAAAAAGCGGCATAGTGTTGTTGCCACATCAATAATAGGCAATTCACGGGTTGCTTGTAATAGTTTTTTATTTTTTTTTGAAGGTTTCAATCATGTTTCATTCATTCAAGAGATTGGTAAAAAGAGATGCCAACCAGGCCAAATAAAGACCAGAGATACATTCTCAAGAAGAACAAAACGAATAAATGGAATTTAGGAGAATCAGAATAATTTCTGTAACTAAACCACCATAATTGGTGAGTAAGGTGAGTTAACTTCACCAACAGAAGTGGATAAGAACATCTCCAAATCACCATAACTGGCAAGTAAACTAACAATAGGAGCTACCAACCAAACCGAAAACTGACAGATGAAGTTACACAGCCACAAGCCAAGAACTGTAACTTCTAGCTACGCTAAAAAACTGCAGAATACGCATCATCTGTAACTTCCATCCAGTACACCGAAGAACTGCCAACTGCAAGTTGTCTTCCAAAGAAAACCGAAGAACTGCAACGCCCAACCACAATGCCGGAGAGCGGAACGTCCATACACAACGCCGAAAAACTATAACTACCACCTGGAAAGCCGAATAACTGAAACTACCAACTAGGACGTCGGAGCACATCACAGCCATCCAGGATGTCGGAGAAACTATCGTTTGAGCACTATCTCGGTCAACTGCGATGTCAAAATGCCCGCAGAAAGAAAGCAAACAAAGAAAAGCAAAGAAGATGAGAGAAACAGAGAAAGAAAGGGATGATCCTCGAGAGATCTAGAGAGAGAGAGAGAGAGAGGAAAACATAGAAGAGGGGAAACAAAGAACTTGAGAGAGAGAAGGGGGAAAAACACCAAAAAAGGGAGAAACAGAGAGGGGAAAAACATAGAACAGATGAAAACCTCTCTGAAAACAGAGAGAGACAAACCATGAGAGAACAAGAGAGAAAACCTCATTGGGAACAAAGAGAGACAAAGTGGGGCGAGGAGGGGGGTGTACCAAACAACTCTACTGCGGACTTCGGCGCTTCCCAAGAGACTTCAGTTGCTTGTAATAGTGAGCCATAGCAAGAAATATCATGAAGAATGTTTCACAAAAAAAAAAAAGACTTTCTTGAGTTCCAGGGTGGTACGTTTTTTAGCATTTTTTAAGAAACGGCTTACCAAACAAAAGATTAGATAGTTTAACCAGAAACGCATCATTCTTCTTCTTCTTCTCGCTCTTGCTTGCACATGACTTAAGAACTGTTCTACTATACAAGAAACCCAAACAGAGTTGATAAACTATATGTAACGTGATTTAATGTCTTAGGGAACGTTAAGACAATGAGATGTTTTTGCCGATGTTAGATGTCCCCGCCAGTTAGCTATTAGATGGACAACCCTCACATGGTCTAACTTTTTTTTTTTTCTATTTGGTGCTATGCATCATTGTTCTCCCTGGTCCCTTTTTCCCAAAGCTAGGTGTGGGATTTGATTCTGCATCAATGCTGGAACAAATCAACTAACACACCAATGAGACAACCCTCAGTTGGTGGTACCAGGGTTCAAAGTATTGGAAACGCCAAATGTATTGGAAAGGCAATTTTAAGAGACATATCGGGATACGCCTTGGATACGCATGTATATTGGAGAAAAATTAAGATACACATAGATACGCTTAGAAACACTATAAGTACTTTAATAAATCATAAAAATATATCAACAACACTAAATATAAGACCTCAATGAGGTGTATATACATTAAATTAATATATTTTAATGTTTTTATGAAGAAATATATTATAGCTAATTATAATTTCATTAAATATCTTATGCTTAACTACAATTTATAAATTATAATTCTTAAGTTTTACTGTTTTATGGGATGAGAAAAACCCAACTCTCCTATCCAACCATATAACATGCATTGGCACAACTTCCATGTGAAAATATAATTAATAATTATTTATTGTTTAATAAATATTATTTATTATTCATTTCCAAAAATTATAAAAAATAAATAAACATTTTATAATATATTCAAAAAATAGTTATTAAAGAAGAAATTTCAATTGCTTTGTGGATATGATAGATCATCCATAGAATTATAATATATTCAATCATTGTAATCAAATGATAAAATATAATTAATTAATTAATTATTTTTTTATTCTAAAAAAATTATTAAATAAGAAATTTCAGTTGGTCTGTGGATATGATAGATCATCCATAGAATTATAATATATTCAATTGTTGTGATCAAATGATAAAATATATTTAATTATTATTTATTTTTTTAATTCTAAAAATATAAAAAATCAAAATAAATATTAAAGAAGAAATTTCAATTGCTCTATGGATATTATAGATAAATCCATAGATCTAAAACATATTTAGTCTTTATAGGCAAAGAAAAAACTTACATTTTCAAATTTTTTTGTTAATTTATATTTTCCCCAAATATCTTCATGAAATTTCCATAAATCTACTGATAGCACAAAAAAAATCGTGATTTTGAATGTAAAAAATGTAGATCAACATAAATTTAAACATTCAAGAAAAAATACAAGATATTATAAAAGATTGAAAAAATTACTTATTTTTGCCATATTTTTTCAAAATTTGATAGATCTTTAAAAAAACTAATAATTCACACTTGTTTCTTGCAAACTTTTGCAAATCTAGCACTCTAGGAATGAAGTTTAGAGTCATTTAGGGGTGAAAGAAGGCTTATTTTGGGAAAAAGAAGTTTGTTTTTCCCCTTTAATTTTTTTTTAGTTTTTGGTTGTATCTTTTTCATCGATATGCCCCGATACACCCCCAATATACCCCCGATAGGCCCCCGATACAAGTCCAATACTCATGAAAAAAGACAAAATGTCCGATTTCTATTTGTATCCAAGGTTTAAAATTTCGATACGATACGCCCGATACGGGGCGTATCGTGTCGTATCGTTTAAAAACTAATACAATATACGCATGGAAATTGGACATTTCGTCTTTTTCATGCATATTGGACCCGTATCAGGGGCATATTGGGGCGTATCGGGGCATATCAGGGGTGTATTGGGGTGTATCGGTAACGTATCGACGAAAAAGATACGACCAAAAACTAAAAAAAAATTAAAGGGGGAAAGCAAGCTTCTTTTCACCGAAAAAGCCTTCTTTCACCCTCAAATTATTCTAAAACTCCAAACTTCATTCCTAGAGTGCTAGATTTGCAAAATTTTTCAAGAAACAAGTGTGAATCGTTAATTTTTTAAAGATTTTTCAATTTTTGAAAAAATATGGCAAAAAAAGGTAATTTTTTTCAATTTTTTTATAATATCATGGTTTTTTTTTCTTGAATGTTTAAATTTATGTTGATCTACATTTCTTACATTCAAAATCACAATTTTTTTGTGCTATCAATAGATTTATGAAAAATTCATGAAAATATAAATTAACAAAAATTTTGAAAATATAAGTTTTTTCTCTGCCTATAAAGACTAAATATGTCTTAGATCTATGGATTTATCTATCATATCCATAGAGCAATTGAAATTTCTCTTTTAATTTTTTTTGATTTTTTATATTTTTAGAATTAAAAAAATAAATAATAATTAATTATATTTTATCATTTGATCATAACAATTGAATATATTATAATTATATGGATAATCTATCATATCCATAGACAAATTAAAATATCTTCTTTAATAATTATTTATTTTTTATTTTTTTATAAATAAAAATAAATAATTAATTAATTATATTTTATCATTTGATCACAATGATTGAATATATTATAATTATATGGATGATCTATCATATCCAAAATTGAAATTTCTACTTTAATAACTATTTTTTGAATATATTATAAAATGTTTATTTATTTTTTATAATTTTTGGAAATGAATAATAAATAATATTTATTAAATAATAAATAATTATTAATTATATTTTCACATGGAAGTTGTGCCAATGCATGTTATATGGTTGGATAGGAGAGTTGGGTTTTTCTCATCCCATAAAACAKTAAAACTTAAGAATTATAATTTATAAATTRTAKTTAAGCATAAGATWTTTAATGAAATTATAATTAGCTATAATATATTTCTTCATAAAAACATTAAAATATATTAATTTAATGTATATACACCTCATTGAGGTCTTATATTTAGTGTTGTTGATGTATTTTTATGATTTATTAAAGTACTTATAGTGTTTCCAAGCGTATCTTAATTTTTTTCCGATATATATGCGTATCCAAGGTGTATCCCGATACATCTCTTAAAATTGCCTTTCCAATACATTTGGCGTTTCCAATACTTTGAACCCTGTTCATATTCTATATCATTTTTTCAAAGATACGATACAACACGCCCCATATCAAGTGTATCATATCAAAATTTTAAACATTGAGTGATACACATGGTCTAACTCAAATACTCAATTTAATAAGGTAAATTTCTCATCCCCATGTTAGAAGTTCCAGCCAGTTAGCTATTAGATTTAAGTGAATCATACAAAGCACCTCGATAAACACAACTTGGATTTGTGGACTAAGAAAAAACTACACTCAACAGGGCACATACGAACTGTTACACTGTTTCTTATTAGACCCTCTGAATCTCTGATTAGAAATTTGGAACAGCATGGACCAAGAAGAAATAAACAAAGAGAAAAACGGTCACAATCACAAAATCATCGTTATTGCCGTTATGTCATGAACTGAACCTGTCACTGCCAACTGATTGGCAATGGAGCTCATATAAAATCTTATAATTATGATTTGTGAAATAAAAAGAATTGTCACCTCTCTCCCTCTCACACACACATGTCCCTTAGCTCGAGCTACCAAGGTCAGTATCACTTCCATCATCTACACCATAAAAGGAATAACTCATGGTAAAATAAATCACAAGTGATTGGGAAGAGTGCTGCAAAGAATAAAAGAATATGTTATGACGTTATAAGATGAAAACAAGGAATGTTGTTAGGAAAACCTAAGGATAAGCATCTCCAAAAAGAAAAAGGTGCAGGAAAAGTCGGCTTTTGTGAATGGAGACAAACCATTGCACTCGAACTACAAAGTTAAGTAATTGAGGTATAACATATTAAAAGATTTATACTATACACCGAGAAATACTAAAAAATTGGCATTTTCTTTCTGTGAATGAGCACTCAGGCAGTATATTGGTTTTTCTATTAATTGATCAAACTCAAACAGGGTACACTTAATCAAAATTTAAAAATTCCAATGAAAATAGTAATTGATCTATTAAATGATACAAAAAGGCTTAATAAAATCCGTATCAATAATTTTTTATTTCAATTTCCAACTCTCTGTGGAATAAAGTGGTGAGCATCTTAGGTTTCCCATAAACAGAACTTTATTTTATTGCCTTGGTAGATTCCAGCTTGTGAGAAAGAGAAACTAGTTCAAACAGAATTCATGGCTAGAGCCCACTGATTGGGACTCTTCCTACAACCATGAATACAAATACAAGACATGTAAATTGATAATTGAATTCTTTGATACAGCTTATGTATACAGTTCTTCGATGTTGCACTCCCCAAGGAAAACTTTGATGCTCTTAGGTGAACCACAGTTGCCCTCAGCAATAAGTGCTCTATCATTGGCTGCCACGTGCGCGACAATCTTGAATATCATTTCAATCTGTTGAGAATAAAGAAAGAAACAATGAGAAGAGAGCAATCCTATACACATTTAGAAAACGAACTAAACACTGCCAAGGAACAGTTGGGATTTTGATACATACATCAGCAGGAGCATGGCAAAGGTCAGCTATCTCTTCCACTGTCAAAGGTTCCACAGGCTCCTTGCAACTGAAAACAGAAAAATGTACAAACAATAAGTACTTAAAGCAATGAACTAGATGAGAATGATTCAAAGAACGAGGAATTATGTGTAAGATGAAAACAAAAATAGGGCAACAGATACCACTGGGGAGAAAACAATAGTTTATTATTTAAAAGAATGCCACATGTCACTATTTATGTTAGCATTCACACTCAATATCCCTCAATGGTTTTCCTACTTCCAACTCAAATATAGACTAAACAAAAATATTGAAATAGAATAAACAAAGAAATTAGTCAGGCCTCTAGGTAAGTCCAACACACACACACACACAAAGTAAATTTCACAACTCATAGTGTGGGTCAAAAGCCTCTCTTCAAATGTCAATATTTGACACTTGACCACTTTAACCAATTTGCCAATTATTTAAATTGAACCTGTAGCCTGTAGATCTTCTAGAAGGACCACTCCCAGCATATAATCATTAATCAACCTGAAAATTGAGTAGCTATTAGTAAATTTCTTGAGCTGCCTTTCACAATTCACAAATAGGATGGCTAAGAAGCTGATTGATTTTTTTACTGGCCTGCATATTTTATCTCTAGAATTTGTAACTTTTCTTTGGTTCTCTTCCTTTTCGTCAATCATCCAATACATGGGTTTTTTTTTTTATTTCTTTTGAAGGGCTACACAAGGAGGGTAGCCCATTCCCCAACCCAGGTGCAGGCAGGATTCAATCCCAAGTCTCCGCTAGAACCAGCAGGAGACCTTACCAACCCACTGGTTGGCATCTTGCATCCAATACAAGGGGTATTCCCCAAATGGAAAATAGACAAAGAGGTGTATCAAGTGTAGGATATTTCTAATCTTGGTTACTTATATGGCAGTCAACTTTAGAAGGATCATTAGAAGGTGCCAGTTGGCTCACAAAATGGCAATTACCCCCTGCATATACCCAAATATCAAGTAAATATATGCCCCCACTTAGATTACCAATAGTTCTCCCACTCTTGCATGTTTAGCATAGGACCACTTCACCTAAGTCCAAGAGAACTCCATTATCTTCAGTGTGCCATTCTAAACAAGTTAAATGTCCTACAAATAAGCCAATCTAAAGATTTTTGCTACTGATCTAAACCATCCTAACAGTGTTTAAGGACAGTTTGGTCCTTAAAAGAGGTTTGAGTATACCATACGATTGTCAAGGTTAAATTTTCCATCATGAAAATCTATGTCATGTTAATCTTACAAAGTGAGGATATTGTTGCAAGTGCTAAGTAACTTGAGGTAAATGTAGGGTAATTTCATAAACCTGAGGTAAATGTTTAGGAACTTCAGATAGAACATCTGTAATTTACTCCATAGACAAAATGAGTGAGTTATGGAGCTAGTCTTTAGTTTCTGATAGGGTTCAAAATCCAGGGACTGGATTGTGTATGGTCAGTCTACGTCAAGCAAGTTCAAAGAGATAAAAATTCAAACTGACCAATATGAAGAGGCCTATTAGATGTCTTCCGCCCTGGTAGGGTTGGGTTGGGTTTCAGATAGGTTGTGGTTCAGGTCAAATGAGGTATCATAGTATAAAATGTATACAAATATTTTCACTTAGAAGTTTTTGGGAGTTGAACCCACATCCTAGAAACCTAGCTTCAATGCTGAATGGGGCTCTCAACCCTGATGGGGCTTTGCAGATAACCAGACTTCTCATGTCCTAAAGTGTAGGGAATTTAGCTTCTCTGAAAGAGGAAAATTGTAAAATTGATTATCATCACAAAAAACAGGAGGTCGCTTTTTTATAGTTATAAGGAGGGCCTTTTAATTTTGAAGAAATGCACTTCAATCCTAGTTTACTGTTGACTTGGATTTGAAGCATACCTAGCTTCATTTAGTACAGCCAAAACCCTCTTCTGAAGAGCTAATACTTCTGCTGCTGCCTTTTTCCCAGCTTCTACACCTGAAATTTGTATTAAAAACACAGAAGGAGAAATTCGTCAGATGCATCTAGACAGGATGTACCATTTACCAATATAGAATGTATCAGAAGTCTTCCCAAAATGTGTTCCAAAACAATAATGAATATGAGGAAAAAAGAAGCAAAATTTTACCAGGTTGGTGATAAGCATTGATGTTGACCAATGAAGCATAGATCCCAACAGCTCGTTCATACAATGCTATTAAGGCCCCCACAGATCTCGGATTCACTTCTTGCACTGTGACTGTAATAGATTCTCGATTATTGGCATAAAGGGCTGATCTTGTCCCCTGTAAAAATTTATATCAAGTTACATAAAAAGACCAAATGGCAGGAAAACCTTATAAGATTTACACTTATGCTAAATGATCGTGCATAACATTAACCGGTAGCAGAAACAAGGAAAATATCTGATACATCAACTTAACCATTACTAGGGGTTTAAACAGATTGAATTTGAATAAAATCAAGCAATATTTGAATTCAAATTCAATTAAATATTTGAATGTTCAAATTGATTTGAATTTGAACAATTTATTAGTTTAGGTAATTAATGTATATATAATATAAATATCTTAGATTATATATAAGAATTATACACATGTATGTAATCAGTTCGGATATTTATCAAATTGAATCAGGTCATATCCAAATCCAATTCAATTATGTCGAATATCGAATTTGAACTCATATTTTTGGATACTGCTGACACCCCTACTAATTGACAATGCTAATTAATAATAATAACATTAGGCATCTAGCAGGATGAAAAAAAAATGTTTAGTAATTTCCATCCGGAAATTGCACAATTCTAGTATGGCATATGTGAGTCAGTCATGCTTATCAGATTAGAATAGTAACATGTTCATTTTGCAGTTAAGAGATCTAAAGCTAAAATGGTAGATTGCCTTCACTGTTGTGACAGAAAATAAAGATGAATTCCAACCAGAGTACTAAAACAAAAACTAGTAAGAGCAGTAAATAATATAGCAATAAATAGGACAGCAATGAAAAGGTCTAGGGTTGGCTGAACCACACAAGAGAAAAAAAAATGTTTCACTCAAATAGAACAATGAATTTTTTATTTACAAAACATTGTGCACATTGTTAACTTGTTATTTCTACAGAACTATATATAAATCCCTCCAAAACCTACTAAAACTCAAAAGATACACATAAAACTCCTACTGGACTATCAGATGACAGAAACTGTAGTGGTCCCATGACTCAAATCCCAACAATAACCTGAAAAATTGTATTGTTAGTTTCCTAAACGAACCCTAACTCCCAAGGAAAAAGACAACCGAAACCCTATAGACTTGATCAATATAGAGGGTGATTTTAACAGAATACTTATTGAGCCATGAGACAGATAAACAGTTTGCACAGCAACACAATGCCTGCCATATATCCAAAATTCAAGCCAAATCAATGGTTGGATGATGAGGTAAAATTGTACAAATTAAGGGTGCAAATCAGATACCTGATTTTAAGAATTTCTACTGCATTTAGGCCTGGATACTCGGGCTGGGCCCTTTACATTTTAACAAATTCTCTGCCCAGGTCCCAAAAGACACCAAAATATGGTAATAACTAGTACTGTAAAGTGTAAACCAATCAAACAACCATGAACCATCTTGTTTCAAGTGCATTTCTTTGCTTTTGAAGAATTTGTGAACTGCATGAGAATATATTCTGTAAGCAGTTCAAGTTTAAATCATACATTTCAAATTATCAACCATATGATGTTAATTAGTTTGCCTATTTATAATTGAGATGTGTGCAGTGCAAGGATCTCACATGATATTAAGTGCAGTCACCATCTTTAATTAAGAAAACAAACATGTATATATGATAGAGCAATGACACACTATTTTACTTAAGACAGTGTACCAGAGAGATTTCATAGGATTAAAAATTCAAATCACAAATAAGAAACAGCAAATGAAACTTCATTGAATTCCTATTGAAAGGGATTAACTTAGGATTTAGATAATTACAGTTAAGCAGCGATATGACCCATAGAATCCAGATTGTGAGCTTTGAGATCAAATCCAGTGACCGAAAAAAAAAAACTCTAAAACATTCCTTTCCTCCCTTTGGATGCATTTTAAATACTCAAAAAAGTGAAAATTTGGCATGCCAAGCATCTCTCAATCACTTTACCTTAGGCTTAGTTTGGGAGAGTGCAAATACAAGGTTTAGAAATACTGCATACAAGGATTTGCACAGTACGTATTTGTATTTGCACTCTTCCCAAACTGAGCCTTAACTACAAAAGAACTTTTATGTTACAAAGGATTGAAAATTAACTTCAATATCTTCACATATTAGTTTATTACCCACTCAATCAATTGACTCATCCACAAGGTTAACTAAAACCAGATTGAGAAGATCCAAAAATTATTTACCAGAAATTGTTTTGTTTTATAGATGAACATTATAAAATCCCTTCTTACCCCTCCCTCAATACAAATAAAAAGGATTATTATCTTCTAATAGAAAGGATTCAGAATTCAGTCTACTTAGTTTTCCTCCCTTTCCTGCTCCAATACAAGACAAGGAAGAGTATGATAAAGCCATAACCATATTACTAAAAAAATGTGCAAATAGGCGCCTATCATTATGCAATGATAGATGCACAAATATGCAATTGTAAATGAGATCCTGAAAACTTAACTTTTTTACTTTCTTGGATCAGAAAATTTAAAACTACATATTAAACCATGAAATATTAGAAAACTGACCTGTAGCATTCCAAACAAATAATCACCACATGTGACACCTGGTTCCAGCTCCCAATCATGACCAGGGGGCCTATCACGTAATACTTCAATGAAGGTAACAAAGAAGTTGTGTACCCCCTCCCTCAGTTGTTGAATGTAGCTGTACAGGAAGGGAACTGCAAGTGTAGGCTTAACCAATCTTAACATATAAAATGTATATTGTAGGAAACAAAATGCAAGAAAAAACCTACGCATGCTGATCAGTGCTCCCTTTGTTCCCATAGACTGTAAGCCCTTGATTCACCTGCCAAAGTGAAAAAAAAAATTATATAGCGCAAACTCTATGGGAAGTTTTTATCTATATATGAACTTTACATTGCAGGGAGTGCCACATGCTATTGAATTTCTATATGGAGAAAATTCCTGCTGCGAAAAGTAGAAGGAAAAGATTTCTAACAGAACCAAGCATCATGAATGTAAGAAATAGTATGAATATTGGAAGTAGTTTCCCACCTAGTTGCATCTTGCATGGCCCTGTAAGAACATCTATATCTTTCCCAGTACAGGACACATCACACAGATGCCCCACCCAGACAATATTCATACATTGTTCCCCCATAGTAATTGAAGGAAACATGCAATGCAAATTCAAGCCAGAAAAATAATACTTCAGGCCTTGGGACACCTACAACTACTACAGTAAAGAAATCCATCTTTCCCAGTACAGGGCACATCATGGAGATGCCCCACCCAGACAATATTCTTACATTGTTCATCCATAGTAATTGAAGGAAAACATGCAGTGCAAACTCAAGCCAGCATAATAAGACCTCAGGCCCTGGGATACCTAGAACTACTACAGTAAAGAAACCCATGTTTAACAGCACCAAAATGCATTTACAAACTTCACTAACCCATGAGGCCTCCCTTACCCATGTCAACTTCTAGAATTTTTTAAAATTATAGCATATGATTAAGTTTCGTTCTGGTTATTCCTTGACAGTATACAAAATAGGATAAAATATTTAAAGTACCCATAAGTTTTGCAAAATGGACTAAGTAACACCCTCTGGTTTCAATAATCCCTTAAAGTACCCTTCAGTTTCCTAAAAATAGGACATCACCGATCACCGTTATCTCCTGATGGAAGTGCACAAATGTCTATATTGACCCTCATTATTTTTCAAATTTTCAAAACATGGCAAATGAACTTCCACTTTTTCTTCTAAACAATTCCTACCTTGGTCTTCTTGGAAGGACTCCTCTGAAGCCCCAACTTACAAATGATCTGATAAAACTGATTTAAACAAGTATAAGAAAAGATGTAACAACAGAGAAAAAGAAAGGAATGTTTGGTGTATCATGCAGATCCGGTAGAGAGAACATGTGAGCGACTTTTCTTCTTCTCTGACCAAACCCTTTCTCCTTCTATTCTCTTCTTTCTCTTCTTCTTCTTCTCTTCTTACTTACTTCAGACCTAGAACTGAACTAGGGTTAATCGAATCATTCACATGGTATCAGAGCCCTAGAAAATCAGTTTAGGACTCAGTTTTTTTTTCTCCCTCCGTCCTCCTGAGATCGCCATATCAGAACTTCTCTTTGAAGTAACTCGTAAATGAATTGGAGGATTGATAAGGGACCAAAAAGGAGTGGTCGTTTTTCCTTCTTGGAGGTAAATATGCCTCCAGTTGCTGTCATGGTGGTTTGGTAGAAACCCTCTAATCGATTACACGAAGGGGGCTGGTTGTGGGCAAGTGTGAACAGAAATCTATAATCGGTTGATAGTGGAGTGTGTTCTCTCTCTTTTGGGCTGGATTTCGTCCATGTTGCAGTGTTGATTGGGAGGTATGCATATGAACCTTTTTTTTTCTGTTTATGCCTGGATATGAATGGTGATAGTAGGGTTTTCAGGTGCTGAACCCATGACAGCAGCAGTGTCATCATAACAGTACATTATTGTGTGGTGTGTGGTGTAGTGCTGAATGGTAAAGGGTGATTTTTGCTTATCGTAGTTGGAATTTTTTTGTGGTGTGAGGTGATTTTGTTATAATGGCAACAACTGGAGAGGGTAGTGATAATAAGACAGGTGTTATGATTTCTCCTGGTTACCTGAATGTTCAAATGACCTCTATCAAATTAATGGTGAGAACTATGTGTCATGGGCTAAATCAGTGGAAGTGTTCTTGAGAGCCAAGAAAAAGGTGAAACATGTGAGAGAGGAGAAACCCTCTTCTGACTCTCTAGGGTTTAGTGAATGAGAATAGGAGGATGCACAGATTATGACCTGGTTGTGGAATAGTATGGAACCTAAAATTAGTGTGAATTTTATGTTCCTGGATACAGCTAAGGAAATTTGGAACCATACTAAGAAACTTTATTCTGGCCAAGATAATACCACTAGAGTGTACCAACTTTACTAGGAGTACTTCAACCAGAAACAGGGTAATCAAAGCTTAGAATAATACTATGCAAGCACGAAAAACCTCCGTAATGAGCTTAATGTGTATAACCCTCTAACTCCATATGTTAAAATTCAGCAGCAACAACGAGAGCAACTTGATGTGACAAGGTTTTTAGTGGGTTTAAAACCCGAATATGAACCTGTTCGAGCAAAAATATTAGGTGGATCTGCTCTCCCCTCTCTTGAGGAAGTGTTTGCCCAACTTCGGAGGATTTCTATTGAACCTACAGAGTCTTCCTCTCTCTCTTGAACAGGTCTAGTTTTGTAGTGATAAGAGGGGGAGGTTGTGGAAATAGAGGTGGTGGAGGTGGTTGTGGAATTCTAGGGACCTGAGGTGATCCTATGTTTAATCGTACTGGTGGCTACAGTGGAGGTCGAGATTCAGGGGGAGGTTGTGGTAGAGGAAGAAGTACTGGTACTAGGAGGTGCACATACTGTGGATTAGAGGGACATACTGTTAACTTCTGTTATGACTTACATGGTCCACCCAACACTTGGGCCAATCATGCCATGACTAGTGGTAGTGGTACAGTTAGTGAGAACTAGTAGGCTGATCAGACTCCTTCTACATCTACTGGTGCTTCTAATTAGGAAATGGTGAGTGTCCCACGTGAGGAGTATAAGAAGTTTCTTCAGACATCCTCTCAGTAGAACACAACTACTCTTGCACATTCAAGTATGGCTTGCTTGGCTTCCAAACCCTCACATTGGATTATTGACTCTAGAGCCTCTGATCATATGACTGGGACTCAAGGTGTGTTTTCTTCACTTTTTCAGTCTTCTACATCCCAAACAGTTACCCTTGCTAATGGCTCTACCTCTCCCATTTGTGGTGTTGGTGATGTTGATCTTACCCCCTTATCTTTATCCTCTGTTTTATATGTACCAAAGTTCCCTTTTAATCTTATGTCTATTAGTAGATTAACCGTCACTTAATTGTTCTATAACCTTTTATCCCTCTTCTTGTGTGATTCAAGATCTCAAGAAAAGGATGAAGATTGGTGGAGGGCATGAGGCAGGTGGATTGTATTATCTTGACGATGGTGGTTCGAAAGTAGCTCTTCAGTCCACTCTTACTCCTCTCCAACGGCACTGTATCGTCGCTCAAGGCCCTGAAGTTATTGGTCTCATCTTTAAGTCGCCTTTCATCGTTGGATTGTGAGCCGTGTCAGCTTGGGAAACACCATAGAGTCTCTTTTGGTCCTAGAGTTGATAGTCGTGTTTTGAGTCATTTCTCTTTAGTCCATTCAGATGTTTGGGGTCCAAATAAAGTAGTGCCATACAATGGTTATAAGTATTTTGTAATTTTTGTTGATGATTATTCAAGGATGACATAGCTCCATCTTATGAAAGACAGAAGTGAATTGTTCTCAATTTTTCAAAAGTTTTATGCTGAAATTCGTACCCATTTTGGAGTTCATATTAAAATTCTTCACTTGGATAATGCAAAAGAATACACCTCAACACCATTTCAGCAATACGTAGAGCACCATGGGGTAAATTCACCAAACTTCTTGTTCTTATACCCCACAACAGAATGGCGTGGCTGAACGGAAGAATCGACACTTGAAATTGCTCGGTCCATTATGCTTGATGTGAATGTTCCAAAGCGTTTTTGGAGTGATGCTGTCCTTACATCATGTTTTCTCATCAACCAGATGCCCATGTC